>JAJEKV010000048.1:1738688-2218848 GCA_021234155.1 Isoetes taiwanensis
TGAACCCTGGTCCAGACGTGGTGGTGGAGGATCAGGATGATTACTTTGTCCCGTGAGCTTCGAATACACTTTTATCTATATTATTTTTTTGATATTTTTCCCTAAGATCTTAGATGCACATGAACCAACATTCGTTGACGAGGATTTGTTTTTCTTAATAGAATTTTGGAGGTTGCGTTGCCGCATTGAGTTGTTTGTGTAATAGTTAAGTATGCGAGTGAGTCAAAACATCTGCACATGCAATATATTTGACATCTGGACTTCTAGTCAGGCCTTCTTTTCTTTGAACATCATGATAGATAAAATCATGGTGATCACTGAAAAGAAGGGACAGATGTCAATTGGGATTAGTGGACTAACTATCATCTCTTTCACCCTGGCTTAGTCTTTTTTTGTTTGTATGTTTGATGTATCTAAAGTGCCCCCTAGGATGAGTTTGCTCACTCATTTTAGGTGGCACTTTAGATTATTCAAATAGGAAAATTGAAAAGGGAGTAAGTCTAGAGCACGACCCTCTTGAATGGTTGTCAACTTACCAGGCTTGTATTGTCCGTGGCAAACAATATAGATTTCTCGGAATTCTTGTTACCTCATTTACAAATAGCGAGCTTTGCTCTCGCTCTCTTTTGGCGACTCTTTGTGTCAATGTAGCTTAGTTATTTTGCTAGGTTATATTACACAAAGAGGCTCTAAATGGGAGGTGGAGTAGAAATCGTTCGTTCTAGAGGTAAAAGTTCTCGTATACAAGTTGTTATGATGTCAGAGGTGAGAGCGTACCTATGTGGAATGACCTCTGTGTCTGTGATGGTATGAGTAAGAGGTTGGAATACCATGGGTGGTTCAGCACTCTGGGTAGAGAAAAATAGAGGGTGTTGAGTGGCGTCAATTAAGGGTTGCTTCATGACGGCAGCTGCATCAACGATGCCTTGAGGAGTGTCATCATCAGGAAAGATGTCAACATGCTGAATGCAATTGCAAGGCGCAAGATAAGGATCCATCAAGGTGGCCACAGCGTGGTCTTGATCAAGACTCATATCTCCCCACGGATCAACATACTCGGGGTAGGAAGGCAAAGGTAGACCAGCGGCGGGAGCTTGGACTTGATAAGTGTTTTGAAGCTCTTCCGAATCACTATCAGAGAGTGATGGTTCCGCGTGTTCAATGGAGATGAGTTTACCTGTTTTGAGATCCGTTATGGCATTCCAATGTGCCATCAGTGATGACAAGTTGATCAGTGGCCCAATAGTGAATGCTTTTAGCCTAGCAGAGAAAAGGGCGTCTAACCAGCATTTCATAATCACCTGGATCCTTACCAGCTTTCCAAACCCCAAATTCCAAGGGGAATTTGAGATCATCAATACTGATATGAAGAAGAGGAGTGACACCTTGAGGTCTCGTGATGTGGCCATTGGCAAGCTTGATATTATAAGGAGCACGATAAAGTTGAGTTATGCCCAATTGTCTCCGAAGTTTATCTGTGATGAGTTGATAACACTACCTCCATCAATCTGCACATGATTAATTTGTTGATTGCCAACAGTAGCATGAACCGTGGGTGTAGAAGTGGCTACTGTGCCTACAAGAACTGTGGGCAGTGGCAACTATTCCTTGAGGCAGGACACAGCTTTAGGATGGTAGAGAGACTGAGTGGAATCTTGATTTTGGCAAGCTCCTCTTGTAGCTCCAAAGGAACATGAGCAAAGGGATCAGCAGGATCCAACGGTGCAGGTGTTTGAGGCATCGACGCAGAGACTTCCTTGAGGAGTTCTACTTCAGCAGCAACGTTCGGATACTGCTGAGTGCGTGAGGGGTCTTTGACTCCGAAGGCGCATCCTAACGTTGTTGAGCGCGTGTGGTGGCATGAACATTAGCAAGCATACGTCCTTCGGCAGCTTGCATAAGCTTAAGGATACTCTGGTGAATTTTAGGCATAACATGAGGCATAAGCTTGTCAAGATCTGGGTCAAAATGGATCGTCTTTTGGTCCTCATGAGGAATAGTGTCCACCGCAAAAGCTGGTTGCGTGTCGTGAGGGATGATCGTCAAGGGGCGTGTGCCCAGATGCTGGCGTGAGACTAGACTTACCCAATTAGATTGTTGAATCAGAGGATTGAGGGCTTGATATATTTCTTCTTGAGTCTGTTGATCAAGGGCTGCAGATGGAGTCGCATGTTGGGGTCGCTATTGTTGAGGTGCATGAGGTGGTTTCTTCAATACGGGTCGAGGGCCCTGTTTACCATTAGCGACCCACATTTGATAAGCAGTGAGGCGGACTGAGGTAGTTTAATTTGTGTCCGGGAGCTGTACCTAGACCTGAGGAAGTTGGGGCAACGCCATGGTGGTGTGGCCCCATTCTTGACAATGATAGCATTGAGCTTTGGAAGGATCAAAGGGAGTGCGTGAGTTTTGACCCCGTGACTGCTGAGGTTGCTGATATTGTGGAGATGTTGTTGATATTGCTGTTGCTGTGAATATTGTTGAGACGTGGTTTGAACCTGGAAGACCTTTTTTTGTCGGAAAGGTGTAGGATGAGCACGGATGCATTCTTCAGTGGCATGATTGCACATGTTGCCGCGTTTGCAGTGAGGAAGACCATTAGTGAAATTGCATTCGTTGGTCAGGTGCCTTGATACATGCATACGTGACACCAAATTTGACTGCGTTGTGGAGGAGCAAACTGATGAGGTTGGACCGTATTTTCTGGAACTATGACAGGGGGCATAAAAGGAAGATCTATGAGAGGAACACCACGGGAAGACACATTAACAGAATGGTTGACCAACTCGATCGCTTGGTCCAACGTCTTGGGGTCCAAGTACTCAGTCATAAGACGAATAGAAGGAGGAAGACCTTGTAGAAACCAAACCAGAATCTGGCTCTGCGTAGGGTATTCTTTGAGCTTGCTAACGAGAATATGGAGATGATCCGCAAAATCAGGGGCAGACTCCGTGGGTTGTTGTTGGAGATCATTGAGTTGCTTAAGAAGCTGTTGATCATCATCCGTGGTACCATAATGTGAGACAAATGCAGTCTTCATTTCTTGCCAGTTCTATTTCCAATGACTTTTATTGGCCATAAGCCACTGATGAGGAGCGCCACGCAGCGTGGTGGAAAAAATATGGAGTTTGAGTTGTGGCTGAGAGTGACATTTAGAATAGCCAGAGCTTCAAATTCCTCCATATGTGCTTAAGCACTTTGATCAAGGGGCTTCCCTTGAGATTCCCAAAAATTGGATATGTAAGCTTGAGATTGTGGGCAGTTGACTTGCGTATAAAGTGGTGGAGCATAAGAAGGAATATAACTTTGAGGCACAGCTATGGGTTGAGAACAAGGGAGTTGCATGGGGGCCGTGAAACCAGGAGGTCCTGAGAGAGGGGCGTCAGCTGGCAATATGCCATGGGTGCCATCCTCATTCAGTTTAAGATCACCAATATTGTAGACTTGAACCGGAGGTTGAAAAGAGGGAGAAGACTGAAATTCTTGAACATGAGGAGGACCAAAAGAAACATGAAGATAGCCCATACCATGCTTGGGAGAAGATGGCTGGGAAGGCAACGATGTTGGTCCAGAGGGGATGTGAATATAAGTGTTGTCTGGCGGATGAAAATAATGAGAAGTTTGATGCACGGGGTTATGATGTGCTGACTGTGGTCGAGAACAGTGTTTGCAAGCAGGGGGAGACCCCAGCTGGGAGCAAACATGAGGGATAGGCGGTGCTGACTGAGCACGGAAGCAAGCATGGCCTCGTTCAATATCATAATCAGGATCATACATGTCGCGAGCAGGCTCCCTGCGCTGATGGCGATCCAATCGAACCGTAGCTTGGCTGAGAAGTTCCTCCGGAGTAAAGGTACGAGAAGATATCTTCGAAAGGGGAAAAAAGAACTAAGACCCAGCAGCAGCGACAGTGTTTAGGGTCTGGGTTCGGGATCACCTGCAAGACAGCCCTCTGTGAGGACCCTTGGATCAAGAGGGAAATCCTAGCTGAGTGTCACGCGGGATTTTGCAAAGAGATCAGAAAAGGAAGAAAGAAACAAACAGAAAGTGAAAGACAATATGCCAAGATAAGGTCCTTTGAATATCAATACGAGTACATGAAATCTCGTCAAGCTAGAGGAATGAAATGAGACAACACTAAAATCTTATCTAAAAACTCAAGATCTATCTCTACTGATATATATAGTACAATGGCCTTGGGCCCAGAATAGATAGATGGCAGATCTCGGTCACCAACTCCTGCATCATATGCATGATTTCAAGGAATCTGGCACTGGCAGTGCCTTCATTAGTGTCTGGAATGCCGCTAAGTTAGGGCCGAACTCCACGGAGGCCGTCATTTGTCTTGTCTGGCTCTCTTCTTTAACGGGGATGTGGACTTCTGCGTGGTCTTTGGCGGGAGCATGGTTTGTTACCTGATGCTTGACCTGGTCCCTTGTTTCTGCCCGGCGTGGAATTTAGGAATAGTCATGTGCCTGGATGCACAGGACTAACATGATGGTGCTTGGGGGAGTGGCTATGGGGAGCAAGAGAATGAGAACGAAAGTTAAAATGTAGAAGCCAAAGCCTTGAATAAAATATCCAAGTTAAAAGCATACCTCAATGGTTTTAATAGGTAGTTAAGTTAAGTTGAGGCATAATATAGTGAGGATCTTTAAAAAAAGGCAAAGGACCTTACTGGTTCATATTAGTGACTTTCAAACAATTTCAACCTCTTTGCAATTTTACACCTTCTCATATATACTTCTTTCTAGAATTTCACTCGAACTAGCAATATAATCTATTTTTTACCAGGACTGCCTTTACCTCCTAATAGCCTCGATAGATTTGTATCGGCGCTTTCTGAAGAGTTCGTGTGCTTTTTGTTTCAGTATGCAGATAAAAAGTACTGGTCACTGCTAGTTCCCTTATGTATTAGGTAATTGCCATGAGGAGGGTCATTCCGCCCAGTAAAGTCTCCGATGGCTTCGCTAGACGAGGCGGCGCACGAGTCTGGCAGAGCCGCCGGAGACTTTACTGGCAGAATGCCTGATTCAGTGCAATTACTAGATGTAATCACCACATGGTTCATATTACGAACAGAAGATCTACGATGGCTATCGCGTTCTCCTTAGAATGTCAGCTTTAGAAGTACTGGCTCCGGCAAAAAACTATGAATCCTTAAAAAAAAATTATCCAGTATCTAACTCTTGATTTAGCTTGCTCAGAGCCCTTCACCGGACAAAAGAGCTGAAGATATGCTAATATGGAGGAAAGAAGGGATTTGTGTCAAATATGCTATGGGTTATTCAAAAGGGAAAACACAAGCCAGAGAGAATAATCAGCCCTGTAGCAGCGAGAATAATCAGCGAGATAATCAATCCGGTGGCAGCACTGAGAATAATCGGCATTGTTCAAAGAAAGCACATGCATTCATCAAACTAAGAAAGATAAACCAAGAAATAAGAAAATAAAAGGCAAAGGTATGCTGGTGGGTATCAAAAGCATGCGTCCGGACGTATGCTTATAACAGGCTTTTATCCCGCTTAAAGCACCCCTGCTTTTGCTTAATTTGGGTGTTGGTGGGCGTAACCGCCTGTTATTTTTTCCACGCCCTTCATGTACTCACATGTCCACCTCAGCAAGGAACCGTTAGGAAATGATCGTGGGATTTTGGCTGCATTTTCGCGTGAGTGGTTGTACGTTGCAAATTCGAGCCCAGAACTACTTCAGCTCATGGCCCGCGCAAATTCTCCCTCCAATTCACTTATTCTCCCTCTGTCAAGAAATTCATGGCACTCCCTGATACCGGCCTGGAGGCAATCACACTTTTAACATTGGATTTTTGGCCTGATGAATTTCAATACACTGTTCCAGATTTGTTGGATCTCACTGAAACACATGAGATATCCTGTGAAGATCCAGTTTCCTCTGCAATTTACAAGAAATTGGATGCACAGAGAAAGAGAGATGCCTGATTACGGAATAAGATGAGAAAAATAGCATTTGAACGGGAAGATCTGAGCATGAGACGCAGGCAAGAAATAGCCAAGCTTATAGCTGATTACTTCAACAAGCTTACCAAGAAGCATTCACCCAAAATCAAGGCCGATGTGATGAAGAGGATGGTTCAACACCACGAAATGGAAATCTGAGAACCTGGAATTTTGCCAAATCCAAAGGAATGCATGGCAGTGGGGGTCTTGCTCAACAACTTGAAACAGACAATGGTAGTCATAAAGACGCAAAGGAACCATGATATTTGGAGAGCCAGAACCTCGACACTGGTGATGGCTTCGTCCACAAAATCGAGATGCAATTCCACTACGGCATGGCTATTAGGTACATCTAATTCTTGATTTCATGTCTGTGTTTCTTTATGCTTTTAAGTGCTTGTATCTGTTGAGTGCTCGAAATTAAGTCTGTGCTTCTTTATGCTATTAAGTGCTTGTATCTGCTGAGTGCTGCTGGCTGGGAGAGGTTCATTGAATAATGTGCAATATTTCTTATGATAGGTTTTAAAATGGCAATAATTTCAACTGCTGCATTATGAAAATCGGAAGCCATCCTTGGATATGGTCCGTGGTCTAGCTTCCAAAGGAGGTTGAGGTGCGATTCTCTCACCCCTGCTTGCAAGCAAAGCATTACAGTCTGGAAACAAAATAGTAGAGTCTCTCCTTGCAAGAAGGATGTTGTGAACAATGTTGGAGATTCAAGCTTCCAAATTTCTTATCCCGTGCACTTTATGGAGGTCACACAGGTATAAGTTTCCATACAAAAGCTCCTTGCAATTCTTGCATAAACATTTCTAACCAAAGGCCACCATTCAGCTGCAGCTTTTTCAACAATATAAAAAGGCACATCTTGAATACCCTGTTTGCTTAACACTAAACCTGTCCTTGGGACCATTCCTGATCCATGGACCAGAACTGGCCCACATGACCTCTGCCACTTAAACCCACGTAACTCACGAAAGAAATTTCAATTTTATAATATACCAACGTCATTTGAGTCTTCACTTATTTCTTAATGATCTCTGAGAATTTCAAGATCAATGGAGTCACCTATACTTTGTGGTGATTGCTCAAACATTGGAGAATTTGGCAGTTTTTACACCAGTCCAGAACTGTCTTCTTCGATATTTCTAGCATAAAGTGACCTAAACCTTGCTAAAGTTGGAGGTATTTGCCTGTTTATCATAGAATACATTGAGTTTTATGTTCCCATATTTTCTTGCTATCATTTGAAATCGGTGGAAGCTGCCAAACCCTATTTTGGTCAAAAAAGCTGCTTGAGGTTTAAGAATTGTTAGTCTCTCATTATAACAAGTTTTGATTTAATTCTTGTGGCCATGAGTTGCTAACTATACGAGCTATAGTTTTATGATTTTTTGGAGTTTAAATAAGTCATGTTAACCTTAATATTTATTAAAAGAATCTACTATACATAATTATGGACAAAAGTATATGTTAAAATGCTCCAATAACAACCATCCATAATGCCATGTGGGCAATAAATGATGCGTTCTCTTTATATCTACATAGAACATAACTTTTATCAACTTACATATAGTGTAACTAGGGTGTAACCATGTAATTTTTGGAATTCAAACATGATGTACAACAGCCGGATTAACACATTAGAGCATAAAAAGTTGGTCAACTCCATAATTATAGATCCAAAACTCCACAATGATTAAGCTAGTGATGTTTATTGATGAATTCAAGTGGATTGTTGTGAAGTTTAGCCATGACAATATATAAATAGACCACATAATATTTCATATATGCTTCTTTGGTTCATAGAAAGAAACACTACTTTTTCCCAAATATGCCTTTAAAATGATTCAAAATGTGAGAAATGACATATATAGAGATCTCTTGTGACGTAGCGAGGGAAAGGTGATATGTATGAGGTGACGTGCTGCGAGTTGGGATGCGATGGAGGGAGCACGGCGTGACTAAAGAGAAGAGCTATACTGTGACGGAAGGAGTCAGGCGGAAGGGAATTTGGGGCGGGCAGAAGTTGTGAAGGAGCAGACTAGGGGAAAATACGGATTCTAGGGCTTGGAGCCGGGATGCTAGATTTCATGGATGCCAGAGAATTGAGCAAGCAAACTGAGAGTACGTGCGATTTGATTTGCTAGGTATATTGGAAGGAAGTACAAAGCAGGTTGAAGGAGGAAAGAGAATTGAGAAAGCCAATCAAGGTGAGTAATATATATTTTGTTATTTGGGAAGTGATTCGTTCTTAGGCCTTTTGTGCGTCTGCCATGCCTTTAGTTTTTGCCTGCTATCAGGCCATCATCTGTTAGAGAGGAGTCCAAGGTATTAAGTATCAAACGGCAAGTAATACGTTCTTAAGCCTTTTGTGTATCTGCCATGCGTTCAGTTTTTGCCTGCTGTCGGGTCATCATCCAGCAATTTCGGAGCTGCCTGGTACTAATTAACCTTGCATAACTGGTTGAGATTGAAAACGATTGTTTCTAGTCACCTCCATCAAAATGATATGCTCTCTATTTGTAGAAAGAAGAGAAATGGGTGAAAGCAATATGATGGAAAGAAATCGTATGAAAAGAATGAAAGGCTGTCTTGGAGCTACAAAAACCAGCTACTTAAGGAAGTGACTTATTTTTAGTATGTTCCATTGTGTTCAATGATATACTGGCTTTGGGGTATCTGAAAATGTGAAGTTAGTGTGCGTTATTGCCCTCTTAAGTTCGTTCTGAAGTTTGAACTAGCAAAGTATAAATTCAGCTTGAATACTATAGAGTCTTGAATATTTGTTAAACCACATGCAGCATGGCATGACAAATCATATGACTTTTGCAGCCTTCTTTATGTGTATCTTGCACATAAGATCTTAGGTGCATCGATGTTAGTTTTTTATGCTTTGTGTGGTTATTCACAATAAGATGATATCTGAACATAATGCTATGCAAAATGTTCCGTTAATATGATGATTTGCCTTTAATTCTTTGCAAAGGCTTTTGTTTGAGAACGTGGTAAAGCACACTTTCTGAATTAAGTGCATCGAGAATACGTTTTAAGCCTGCCGTCAGACACATCCCAAACAAATCTTCGCAGTCTAAGTGTCACTGGGCGTCACAAAAAACCCAAGCAATCACAACCGCTCATATAGAATATTCTATGGCATATTATACTCAGAACAAATCGAGGCCTTCTATACGTCACTCCACCCTCCAACAACAGGGTTGCCCCTACGGGCAACCCAAAAAAACAAACATGTTAAAACTGAAGAAATATTGGCTTGGCTGCCGCGATTACCAAATTATAACAGCTTTTCCCAATTACAGTTATTACGTCCCCAAAATATCTCTTCTCTATGATTTTGGCGTAGGTGGGCCGGAAAAAGGGGACCTGGAATTTTTTTTGTGTATGGTCTGAGGGGCGTTCTTTTTTCCTTCACTGCTATGCATGGTCGGAAGTAGCAGCTGTCGGGTTCACGGGGCTTCTAAGAACAGCCCGATGTGGGCGCCTCTGCCCAAATGAAGCATCTTCGGCGTCTGTTCATAGAGAGGATGTAGATCGGGTAGGCATAGGGTGAAGGGGGTGTAAGCTGTGGTTTAGATCCTTCTTCATATATGGACAGGGGTTGGACAGCAACTACATAGATGAAGAAATCGGCAGGAAACATGAAGATATCCTGTTCCGTTGGTTTGTGTGCAGGTCGAGAAGAGAGGTGCAGTTCGGCATAGAGGCCGGCATGAACAAATTCAATGTACAACCTTTTTTGTTTTATGCAATCGGCTGTTTTTAGCAGGCCATGGATGTTATTGATATGAATAGCAGAAGCTGCAGGAATTTAAGCCTTCTTTAACCGTCATTTCTCACCCATATCGTCTTTTTGTTGGGCTGTTTTAAGCCGAGCAAGAGATCCTAAATTCGCACTGTCTAAAAATTGTTGCTAGAAGGGCTGTCAGTGGTAAGGACGCCCCCAATATATGAAAGCATCTGTTGTTTGCATACTTCACTCTCTGTTCGTTCGGGATTGTGGGAACCTTAGATGCTGTCATGCATTGTTATTGGTGTACGTATATGAAGCGTATGGGGAGCGTGTTCATATACGGGGGTGTGAGATGTAAAATCTGACACCCTTGATTTGGCATATCCTCACGACTATACCTTCATCCAATGAACAAAAACTAGTGAAAAGCACGTTTGATTACTTTTTACAGAAATTACAAGTTCTGATAATGTTCTTTCGCCTTTATACTTGGTAATATAAAGTTTCGTATATTAATGTCATCCATTGAATGCCATATTTGACATCAGAATGAGACATAAATTCCCATACTCGTGACGTGATTATTTGCATATAACATTGAAAACAAAAAACACCATCCCAACAGATGCATGATGCATGCAATTTAAAAACCAAGAATTGATGTGGAATGCGAAGAAGGCTAGGCAGTCGGGTTCGCGTTGATTTTTTTTCGTGGTAATTCGAAGATTAAGGATATTAAGGCTATTAAGGATATTCTAAGGCTATTAAGGACATTTAAAGGACTCAAGGAAGGGAGCCCTTGAGAGGTGCAGCCTGCATAAGGCAACACTTGTTAAACACATTATACTTCCAAACAATCTTGTTTATTTCAAGAACCATGTACATAATGAGACTAGAGAATGCCAAACTTCCAAAACGTTCCAAAACGTTTAAGCTAAGAATAAGAACAGTAGCCAATATTGGCACACATTTAAGCAGCTGTCAGTACTTTATGCTGGTAATGATAGAGGTCCAATGCATTTTGCTTAGCTTAAGGCATTCATGTTGTGAATAATAGCATATTCTTCAAGTACTATACTGGAATGTACACTTCCAAAATCTAAATTGGTTGTGAAACAGAGAATTCTCACCACTGTAACATGTGGAATAGGGAACAGTTTGACAACCACAGTACCAAGGACCACAGCATATCAGAATATCCAGCATATGCTTAGGAACCATTGCCCAATATGTGGCTTTCAAACTGGATTTCTCATTGATTTCTTCCGATGCTTCTTTGATTTGAAGCCACTTCTGTATACGTTGACGGGCTCGCACGAACTAAGAAATATATATATTATTGGCATATTGAAGGCAAAACTTCCCGTAAACAATTCCTTGCTTAAATCTTGTTGATCTTTGAATGTAAGAGCGGTGAAAATTTAGGCATTAAAATTTAGGCATTAAGATTGAAGATCAACCGTGATCGACTTGCTAACCTCCCCCTTCAGATAGGCTTCATATGGGAGATGGGAAGACCAGATACTAAATCCCAGAGCAGGCCTCTCCGGTTAGCCAGTTTCAAGAGTGGCTGCCCAACAACGAAAACAACCGAGAGTTTACAGCCAGTAACGGGTTTGGAGCAGTCATAGGCATATTCCAAGCATATACTGGCATATACCTATAATATGCCACAAACCCACATGTGACGCTCCCTGCTAAACATACAGCGCCCGGCCGTACACTCGGCAGGAAATCCCCCATCCGGCTCAACAACCGCACATGCCCTTCGTCTACCCCGCACTCTAAGGTGACCCTAGTGCGGGGAGGGGACACGAAGGTGTCTTGCGCGCCCTTCCCCTATGGGCTCCTATAACAGCGGAAGCGATAAACATGTCAGAACTAGCATCAACAATACAATACTACCTCGAAGGGTAGTCCATCACACATCCACAAGTGCAAAGATGATAATCATAAACCGTAAAACATGAGAGCTCCTACCCATGGCTCAGACTCGTAAGGAGGACGACTGACCGGCTAGGCCTCAAGATAGAGCAGACCGAGTCATGGCAATGGCGAGGGCTGGCATAAGACAATGGCTAGGGTTGACCACTCCATCCGCCCCTCCTGTGCATACTTTGTAGATGGCCTAAATCAGGCTCTGACATGACTCTAGCCTTCCGGATACGCAATCCCCTGGTATCACCCATCGGGACTACTCCAGGTTGCATCTCCCTCGGTCCGCCGAGGCGGAAGGGTTGCATCTCCCCTTCCCCGGTCTAGAGGCTCCTCGGTGCCGAGAGAATCGTGGCGCGACACACGATTCATACCCGACCAACCCCCCAAAACAAGAGCCAAAGCCGACACTTGCAACTCTTGAGAGGCGGGCACACCATTGCCCCAGGAGGTGTTGGACCCATGCTCGCCCACACGGTGACCAGACCATAAGCCTAGCCCACTATGGGATCCCCTCAGAGCCCCCCACTCGGCGGGGATCCTCCCTCCCGCATTGCCTCTAGCCCCCGTTGTGTAGTGCTGAGTCACATCATAGCCTCCATAGCCCTGGGTTCCTATGCACAGGCCTCATCTAATAGGAACTAAGGGATCTAAACTAGGAGCATACTACATATGGCTCTAGGTCTCTACCCCCCTTCCCAACAAGAAAAGCAAGTTCGATCAACCAACATCACATAGCATCATAACATGATAATCATCATAAGAACATCTTAACCTAATCATACATATCTAACTTACAGTTAGGGTTCCTTGATTAGGGTTCAAGATGTTGAATATGGGTTCTAGGATGGCTCTACTCTAGATAATGAATACTAACCCATCCGAGTACTAACTTCCGGATGGACTACTAAGAGCACTACTCCACATACCTGCTCCAGAAGCACTCTCTCCCAATCCTGGCGTCTCCATGATCTTCAAGGTGTTCGAGGTAGCTCCCACTCCTGCTGATGCGCTCACGCTCTGGGGGCTGCCCTGCTATGCTATGCCACAGCAGACGGTTCTCGAAACAGAGTTTCGAGCGCGAAGAAGGTTCCCAGACTGTTGGAGCCAGAAAAGAGGCCTAGGGTTAGGGTTTAGGCCTTTATAGGTTAGGGTTCACATGTTATGCCACGTGGCTCCAATAGGGTAAGTCCGTGTGGCGGGTGCCCAATAGGTTAAGGCCACGTGGAAAATGGTCTTAATCTAAGGTTGGCTAAGTTATATGAATAACTTAGTCATGTCCCCTAGTGCCACAATCTATGGTATACAAGGCTATGAAGATAGACTTGTATAGTGACGGACCTGGAAATATACGTATTTATAGCGTATATTTCCCTGGAACGTCACATTCTCCCCCCCTTAGGATAATGCTGTCCTCAGCATTACGCTAAGGTGACTAACCTACACTAATCCTGCAAAAGCACACAACAAGAATATATGAACTTAACTCTATTGAAAAGATCAACTTTTCGTTAATTACTTATTATGTAATTATAAAGCTATATTTATAAGTTATACAAATTATATAGCTATAACAACTATTATTATAAAAGTATACACATATAATATTATTACAACAAATTTAGGAGTTCATAGTTAGTCTAAAATCTATGACTCCTATCTTCTCGTAACGTGCTCCCTCCTTCATGCTTCCCTTCACCGGCCTGCACAAGTAGCACATTACGTTATATCTCTAACATATATAAAATTATACATGTGTTTTTTGGTGATGTGGCAAGAGAAGGTGACGTGTATGAGGGAATTAATTCCACGTCAGATTGAGATGGAGGGCCAGGATTTCTTTAGGTAAAGTAGGGTTTGGGTCATTCCGGCAAGGTGTGGAGCTCCGCTTTGAGTCCTGAGTGCTGATTGTGCATGTACGTCGGCGTTTTGAAGTCGGCATGTCTGTTCTTTCAGCACCCTAATTTTTGCAGCTTCTTGCTGAACAGGGCTATGCAATTCGCTGGATCCTTTGGTGCAAAATAAAACCCAGAAGTTCTGTATTGGCTAAGCATGGCTTTCTTATTTGTCTGAATTCATCCAACAGCAGAAAAACGCAGAGTTCTATTTGTTCTCTTTCGCAGAGTTGCATTTAACTTTTCTCCATAAACTTGCGCATAAGAACATCGGTGGAAAGCAACTGCTTGCAAAACCGGTCAAAAATCTTGCTATTGAGCAATCGAATTAGAGAAATATTGATTCTGAACAATTTAGGACTTAATCTGCAACAAATATGACAATAAGATGAAACTTCCTTTAAGATTCTGGCAAGAGCATTGGGAGATCTGAAATCGATGCCATAGATATGTTGATAATAGGAATACTTGGCAGTGCACTGGATATTTTGATTATGTTTTAGATAACGTGTTGTGTAAAGAGTAATAGTTGTTAAGTCAAGTAAAATTGTTAGTTAAGGCAAGAGCATTAGAATACATCATTGTAAAAACTATTCCAAGATGTCACGCAAATGTTAGAAATTCCTTCTGACTAAGGAAGGAGTACTGAGCTAAATCCAATCCGTCAGGGCACCTTATCATTTTCTTCAACATATAACTAACAACATTCTAATCCCAAGTTCCACCCGTTGATCTATTTGGGCTACTACAAAAAACCCATCGAAGTATAGCGGCGGCCGCCGCATTACCATCTTGTAGTTAATAAGTTTGTGGTTTTAGGGGACCACCCCCCTTACCTACCTCCCTGAGCCGAACTACTAGCTCAAGGTTACCCTACTACCTTGCACTCGATCATGGCCCTTTTGGATTTGAGCTTAAGGACCATTTAAGATGATCCTATCATCGCCCATGATCAAGTGCTACCTTGTACTCGGTTACCCGGTGCCGAGTACCCCTAGTGCATCATGCCCCCTAGGGTTTTAAGCTAGGGAACGTCTCACGATCCCATCATCGCGCATGATCACTTTGACCTTCACCATGACCCTCCTACGGCCAGGTGTGCGTACCCCGCATCGCGGCATAGAGAGCATCCGATCGATGTCCCATCATCGCCCACCATGCCTCATTCCTCACTCACATGACCCTAATGGTCATGCGCACCTCTTGGTGCGTGCTGGCCTAGAGAATGCCTTAAAGGCGTATCTCATCATCGCCCACACGTTCCAAGATTCTGGCACATGCACTCTACTAACTAGAATACATGAGCCAGAACTTAAGGCTAACTAAGAAATATACTAAGCTAACCTCCTGGCAAGTCGGCGTCGATCAAATCGAAGACGACTCGCCCATCAAACTCCTTCCTAAACTCTGGGTATTGCTTCTCCAAATCCTGCTTCGATACCCAGGTCGCGTCTTCCACGGGCAAGTGCTTCCACTTGACTAAATACTGGAGGAATTGAGAACACCTAGTCCTCTTGAATGAATTATCAAGAAGCAATTCAGACACAATTTCAACTTGATCCTCCGTCATTTCCAACAAAGTTGGAGTATCCAAACCCTCATCAAGGTAAGGATCGTGCCTTTTGAATAAACTCACATGGAAGACCTTAAGGTGGCCGAGAGATCCAACTTGTAGGCCTGAGAGCCCACTTTTCTCCAAGATCTTGAACGCACCAGCCCACCTAGGCGAGCTTCTTACAGTTGCCGATGCGAAGCTTCCCTTGCTTAACCTTTACTTGAGCCAAACTTTATCTCTCACAACAAAACAACTCTCGAGGAGTTTTATGTCTATCTGCTAGACTCTTCAGATGTGCCCATGCTGTTGAAGATTTTCTTACACTTCTACCAAAAGCTACCGCATATATGTTGTCGTTGTTGAGAAACTTCCACCTTGGGCACTAGATTATGCCACATAACTAGGGTCAAGCATTGATAACTGTAACTGATCATCTTGCTTCATATTATTGTACGTAATTGACCAGGTGGATGTACTCGGCCCATTTGGATTACTTGCTCCAACCATAGTTTCTCAACGTGCTCTCCAAAATTGTGTTGGTGCGGTCCCTTTGCCGATTTGACTGCAAATGATAAGCAAAACTCGTCAACAAGTTGGTGCAGCTCGTGTTGAAGAAGTCTTGCTAAACGTCGCTGAAGAACTTCGGATCTCTATTGGTGATGATCGACCTGTGCGTTCCATGCAGCCTAAAAGAACTCTTATGTAGAACACACGGCTAGATCCAAGGCGGTGTCTATGGTGTGGCATGGCAAGTATGTGCCCTTTTGATAAGCTATATACCACAACCATCAAGGCTTCAAAGCTTCTTGTTGTCCTTGGAAGGCCCGCTATGAAAACCATGTTGAAGACTTCCCACTTGGTGTCTGGCACCTCCCAAGGTTCCAAAACTCCTTGAATTCGAAATTGTTCCGCCCTTGTCTGCTGGCTCCACTGACATTCTTGAATATGTCTGATTATCTGCTTCTTCATGCCCGGCCAGACGTAGCTACTTCTAATCTTGAAGTAGGCCTTTATAAATTTCGCATGGCCAGAAATAGGGCTATTATGCGTGTTATGCAAAATTTTTCTTACTTCTTATACTTTGGGTATGCATAATTGTTCTTTGATATTAAAGATTACCTTCCTTTTTAAAATACTTGAAGGTTTCTCTTTCTTGATCCGTCCTTGCACTCTTCTAAAGATGAGCCCATATGTGCTTGAACTCCATGTTGGGGAAGATGGCTTCTTCTATCTTCTTGCCGAATTTGCTTGCCAAAGAGGAGATGGCATTGCAAGTTGCTGCTTCAAAAGCTTGCCAAAGAGTGGTGACGTCTTAACATCTCCACGGCTGCATGCTCTTCCATTGATTTGCTGTAGAACACGATGTCGTCGAAGAGAATTGATGAAGAAATCATGTCGTTCCTCAAATGCATACAAGTTGGTGGAGCATTCCATAGACTTAGGGGCATTACTGTGAAATCGTAGTGCCCATACTGTGTTCTGAAGGAGTCTTATAATTATCTTCCCCCTTCATCCTTATTTGCTGATTGCCGGAGCTTAAATCAATTTTGTAGAAGAATCTTGCTTCTTGGGGCTGATCCATTATGTCGTTGCTTGTTGAACTGCCCATGGTTGATATACATCCTTAGGCTTGCATCTTGGCCGAAAAGATCCCCAAGTCAATCAAGCCATACAAGCTTTTTTGAGCTCTGCTAGCTCAGAAGTGCTCATTCTATGAGAGCTTTGCTGGTCAGCTCTGCATCTTGTGCAAGGGTGATTTCAGACTGTACGCCTCTATAGAGCAAAAGCTCTCAATTTTCACCTGGAGGTATATCATGGGACTTCTTGATTAACTTAGAAATTGGCCGAGGCAACTGTTTCGAAGTAGCATCTTCCTTCTTACTATTGCGTACGCTGTTGGCAATGCCAAATATGCTGAGCAGCCTACTGTGCCGGGGGATTTGGCCCATGGCGAACCTTCTTCGGAGAATCGAGTCGAGGTGGTGGAGGCTTGCTTTTCGACCCTGGTCAGCTACCTTGTCAGATCCATTGGTGGAGATAAATCCTGCATGCTGCCTTCTTCTTCTCGTACTCCATATCTTGCTTCAGCTTTAAGTAGCTTCTCGCTGATGTTGCCCCCCTTGGACTGCATTGGATATGGTTGCCGAGCGTAGGCCTGGTCTGTTCTTCGGCCTCCTTCTCCTCTTGTTCGTCTTGCTGTGGTTCTCTGATAACCACACTCTCCCTATGCCTAGCTTTACGCCTCTTTGTTTGTTTCTCCCTTGCCTACGTCTCTTCCTTCCTTTTCTTCGCATTGATTGCTTTCGCTCCCCTTCTTTCTTTGTTCACGCATTTGGGGTTGCTTTCGTATTACCGAGGTTGCTCCCTCTTGCTTCTTTGCTCCCCTATTCTTCACGGTGTTGGGGTTGCTCCCTCTTGTCGAGGTTGCTCTTGCTACTTGCTCTTCACTGTTGGGGTTGCTCACATTCTTGCCGAGGTTGCTCTCGCTACTTGCTCTTCCTCTGCTCTCCCCCACATTCTTTGGGGTTGCTCCATTGCCGGGTTGCTCTCGCTACTTGCTCTTCCTCTACTCTCCCTGTTTTTGGGGGTTGCTCCTATTGCCCGAGGTTGCTCTGCGCTACTTGCTCTTCCACCTGCGAGAAGCAGGCATACGATCTCAATTCCCCAAGTCTTGCGATCATTAGCTGAAGTGCTAAGTCGTTGCTCCTCCATGAGTGAAAGCGATTAGATGCGAAGAGCTTGAGTGGCTAAGTTCGTCGTCTGGCCTAGGTCGCAGGGCCTCAAGAATTTGCTTGCCGCCACCCACCTTGAGTGCTTCAACGTTCTAATGCAAGCTGGAGCTTCCAACCTTCCTAGCTACTTGTTTGGTCCTCCCAACAACTTAGCTTCCTTGATGGTGGCCTCTTCGAGCGATCTTGCCTCTATCTTCGCGGCTCCTTTGGATCGATCTCGTCGGCTGTTCGTTTGGTGGACACTCCTGTGGCAGCTTCGGAGATTAGCTTCTAATTCGCCTTACAAGGGTAAAAGAGAGGTTCAAGCTACCATTTGGGGAACTTCTAGGGAGTAGAGGTGCTTCCATAGGTTTATTAGCTACTTTTTCTTAAGAGTAAATTTATTATAACTATGGGTTATTAATTAAGGTACTATTCCTAAACGCTTAACTATTGCTCGAAATTTCCTATTTCTTTTGGGCCAAGTAGTGGTCATTTCATGCCATTTTCTTTCAAGCTTTATTTTAAGCGATTTCTCATTCAATTTTTCACTTGAAAGGTGCGGTTCATGAACAACTTGAGCTCAAATTTACTAGAAGGTTTCTTTTGACTATATTATTTCTACCACTTAGACTATACTTAATCTAATTACGACCCTACTAATGGAAAAAAATTTCTCCCACATTTCGCGGTTCAAGACTGGAATTCTCATTGCATTCATTAGCTAGGCCAGTTAGTCTACCTATTCAGGGATATGGTCAGTGCTAGCTCTTGGTCAACCAAGAACATTGCTCTGATACCATTGTGATGCTCCCTGCTAAACATACGGCGCCCGGCCGTACACTCGGCAGGAAATCCCCCATCCGGCTCAACAACCGCACAGGCCCTTCGTCTACCCCGCACTCTAAGGTGACCCTAGTGCGGGGAGGGGACACGAAGGTGTCTTGCGCGCCCTTCCCCTATGGGCTCCTATAACAGCGGAAGCGATAAACATGTCAGAACTAGCATCAACAATACAATACTACCTCGAAGGGTAGTCCATCACACATCCACAAGTGCAAAGATGATAATCATAAACCGTAAAACATGAGAGCTCCTACCCATGGCTCAGACTCGTAAGGAGGACGACTGACCGGCTAGGCCTCAAGATAGAGCAGACCGAGTCATGGCAATGGCGAGGGCTGGCATAAGACAATGGCTAGGGTTGACCACTCCATCCGCCCCTCCTGTGCATACTTTGCAGGTGGCCTAAATCAGGCTCTGACATGACTCTAGCCTTCCGGATACGCAATCCCCTGGTATCACCCATCGGGACTACTCCAGGTTGCATCTCCCTGGTCCGTCGAGGCAGGAAGGGTTGCATCTCCCCTTCCCGGGGTCTAGAGGCTCCTCGGGCGGCCAGAGAATCGTGGCGACACACGATTCATACCCGACTGAACCCCCCAAAACAAGAGCCAAGCTGACACTTGCAACTCTTGAGAGGCAGGGCGACACCATTGCCCCAGAAGGTGTCGGACCCATGGTCGGCCCACACGAAGTGACCGACCATAAGCCTAGCCCACTATGGGATCCCCCGTAGCCCCCACTCGGTAGGGATCCTCCCTCCGCATTGCCTCTAGCCCCGTTGTGTAGTGCTGAGTCACATCATAGCCTCCATAGCCCGGTGGGTTCCTATGCACAGGCCGCATCTAATAGGAACTAAGGGATCTAAACTAGGAGCATACTACATATGGCTCTAGGTCTCTACCCCCCTTCCCAACAAGAGGAGCAAACATGGTCAACCAACATCACATAGCATCATAACATGATAATCATCATAAGAACATCTTAACCTAATCACACATATCTAACTTACAGTTAGGGTTCCTTGATTAGGGTTCAAGATGTTGAATATGGGTTCTAGGATGGCTCTACTCGAGATACGAAATACTAACCCATCTGGAGTACTAACTTCCAGATGGACTACTAAGAGCACTACTCCACATACCTGCTCCAGAAGCACTCTCTTCCAATCCTGGCGTCTCCATGATCTTCAAGGTGTTCGAGGTAGCTCCCACTCCTGCTGATGTGCTCACGCTCTGGGGGCTGCCCTGCTATGCTGTGCCACAGCAGACGGTTCTCGAAACGGAGTTTCGAGCGCGAAGAAGGTTCCTAGACTGTTGGAGCCAGAAAAGAGGCCTAGGGTTAGGGTTTAGGCCTTTATAGGTTAGGGTTCACATGTTATGCCACGTGGCTCCAATAGGGTAAGTCCGTGTGGCGGGTGCCCAATAGGTTAAGGCCACCTGAAAATGGTTAAGGTTGGCTAAGTTATATGAATAACTTAGTCATGTCCCCTAGTGCCACAATCTATGGTATACAAGGCTATGAAGATAGACTTGTATAGTGACGGACCTGGAAATATACGTATTTATAGCGTATATTTCCCTGGAACGTCACACCACATAAACAAGGGTTTGCCCCCTTAGGGGCAACCCAAAAAATATTTTGATTTAGTTAGAGTAGACTAGATGCCACATGTGATCTAGAGAAATGTAAAGCACCAACCCATTAGCTCTATTGCATTATGATACCCTACTAAAAGTGGCAAAGAATAATACATATTGAAATTCTAACAATTTTGCAACCATGTTTCTTATTTATGTTCTACATGGATGCATCGTCGCACATTAACAATTAGAATGTAGATCAAAGATCTGCAAATAATTAGAGTGGATAACCCATGATATGCAAGATATCTAGCAGATTCTCCAACATTAGTACATCTACATCGTTAAATATGTTAAGATTCCCTTCAGGGGTGTTCAAAACAAATTTTTAATCAAGATTTGGTTTGACCATTCAGTTCCCAAAGGTTATATGGAAATAACATTCTATGGAAATAAAGCTGTGGATGTACAAAGGAAATAGAACTAAGATTTAAGAACAAACAATCTCTCTACCTCAATCTTAGCTCTTGATAAATGGCAGCAAGGAAAACTCAAACAGCAAGCACATAGCATCTATTATGTAGAATAATCATCAATGTGCCAACATTTATGTACATATCCATGAGCAATAGCACATACACTTCAAACATAGGCAAGTTGGATCTATTTTTGCTACACATGCCATCGAAAACTCTTGAGTATACTTCAAATACTAGGGAAGGTGGATCCATTTCAGATAAAGATAATGCCATTGAAAACTTTGCGATTCCTTATCTACACAACCACTAGGTGTGACCCGACCTGAGCTCCTGTTTGGGCATGATCTACAACGGAGACTGAAATATAACTGAAATATAACGACTTTAGCAATCATATTGTGTAGCTGTCCATTTGAATCAAGAATGCACGTGATAGGACGTATCCCGTGAGATCCAGGATCTCTTAGTATAATCTAGACCAGACTAAACTACAAACATATTAAATGATTAGCTTTGAAATAGCAAAGCCCAACTTCTGGGTGGTGCATCAACTGCTAAACTATCTCAATCTTCCATGAATCCGTCTCTGCTAATGGCCTGCGAAATTATTGCACATTTGGCATTAAGCCTTCTTGGTTTGAAACATTCTACTGCAAAGCTAACTTCTTGCTGTATGCATACCTATGTGCATACAATGTAGTTATTGCGCTTTCAAATGGTCATTTCTGTAATTATGCTGCCACTAGCATGCATTTGTATCAACCACGAACTTTTACACCAC
Source organism: Isoetes taiwanensis (assembly GCA_021234155.1). Lineage (NCBI taxonomy): Eukaryota > Viridiplantae > Streptophyta > Lycopodiopsida > Isoetales > Isoetaceae > Isoetes > Isoetes taiwanensis. The sequence goes on from JAJEKV010000048.1 coordinate 1,760,194, forward strand.
GCACCTATGTTCCTCTAACCAGAAACTTGAAGCTTCAAAGGCCTGCAAAAACCCATGCATGTTGAGCAAACAATATTAAAACAACAGCATGACCAAGCATCGAAACCATTTATTCTTGATCTCAGCACACCTTCATATTCTGCCACCATTTGTTCTAGCCATGTTAATACGCTAGACTACCCAGCATTCACATAGAATTTGCTTCCACAATGAAGTCAAGATTTATGGTTCTGCAATGAAATATTGCTATTATCTTGGTGCTTCTAACTCAAACACATTGGCGAGTAATCATTTATACAGACTTGTCACTCATCTCCATAGAGACACCACAGCTTGGAAGCATACTAAATGTTGGCAGACCCCTTATTCTATAACTAACTATCTGTGCATATGGTCTCAGCATTAATTTCTTGTCTTACTTGCATCAGTGAGACACGCAATGCATGCAGGGCATAGAATATAAGTGCCATATAGTGTTTGGGCTGCAATATATCTGTTTGCATGTATGGTTTCTGTTTCTATCTTCATGTATAACAGCACTAAGCCTTAATCTCGTCAGTACGTTAAGTTCGTAGGTCTTCTCTCTGTGATAATAATTGCAATACCTCTAGTACACAAACTTCTGCATGCTAGATTGTTGCCAGCATTAAAGTCGCTGTTGCCCAACGATATATCTGTATCATGAACAATAGTACTTACAACAGAAGAAAACGATGTCCAGATTATTATTTGCATATTATTTAATGAGTGTATTGTTCTAAGGCGTCTTCATGCTATAAGTTATCACACGACAGGATGTTCAGCAAGTTGTAATCCACAACAAAAGCATGCATGCATTGTCGTAAACCTTAAAATCAAACATCGCCTAACATTGCCTTGCAAGCTTGTTAATCTCTAATACCGTCTATGTATTCACAACCTTGAACCAAGGACACTTTCCTGGCACTATTATGACACAAATACACAGATTAGATGTCATAAGAATTATTGACTTACAGAAATTTGCAGCAGTAAAGTGTTGGTGACCGGCACATACCCTCAAGCATGAATCATTGAAGATGCTCATATATCATCACTGTGAAGCAAAAAAATGAATCGTTCAGGAAAAACAAAATAATGTAGAATTTGAATTAGATTAAGGCTGTGCCTTGCCAAATTGTTTTTATCTACATAATACCACTGTACACCTTATCTAAAAGCATAGTTGAAGATTCACAATTTCCCTTGCCCAATGCTTGCTTTTAATGATTGCGATGCACTGCAATAGATGCTTCAAAAAATGCAAGACTAACTCAATATACCTGTGTTTTAGGATGGCTTGGCATGGCATAGTCCACAATTCTTAGTGGACGTTTCAGTGAATTGAAGTAAAGGCATTGAAAAGTTATAGAAATCAGTAAACAACAAATAGTTGCATGCCATGGGTTATTAGCTGACTATTCGTCAGAAAAGCAATCCCAGACTGCGCACATGCATGCAAAGCTGCATAACTGATTGCCGGAAGATGGGTCCTTCGTATACCAAAGCATTTTGCTCTAGTACTAGCTTAAGGAATGAATCTAATTGGCCATGGAGTTTGGCTGCACATTCAACAAGTTTGATCAGCATTATGGATGCAATGGAGCTCACATGTCTGCAACTACATCAATATCAACCTCTTTATTATTTCTCGTCTAGTCTTCTCATGCTTGATCTCTATGTTCTAAATAGACAACACTCTGGTCACACGCAATGTCATATCTATGTTCAAAAATGAACTGTGCTAACACTACAGTGGCCTGCAACCGATATGAAAAATGCATGATAGCTCCCTTCCCCACATTAATAAGCTAGAAATTTAGATTAAGTTCAATATTCTGCTTACCCAACCTTGCTGCAACAAAGCATTGTTTCTATGCATGTAGGTACAATTTTCTAAAATGGCATGAATCTTCTGAAAATAGGAACAAAGAACTCAGATGACGGCGGGAGAACTTAGGAATTTTGCACTTCGTGGGTATGATTCTGCAGATTCAGCAGCATCCGACTTGAAACACATAATGGATTAGAGGTAAATGGCCCTCAAGAAATAAGTTAGTCTATTAGGTCTTACAATGCACAAATATGCATCAATTGCATGCCATTATCAGAACTAATAAGTTAAAAAACTATATTAGGTTCTATATTTTGGTCGCACATTTGCAGGCCATGTCTGAGATAAATAGACGTCATTCTATCCAATTAACAGAAAATCAATGGAATACCTTGCTCCAGCGAAGCCATTGGTTCTATGCATGCACTTCCAATTTTGCGCAATGGCATAAATCTTCTGCAAATAGGAACAAAGAATTCAAACTTTTTGTTATTTGAGGACAAAGAGAGAGATCCATGAGAGATACTTCAAAATACAATTGTTGCGTAACAAATATCTTACCTTGTTCAAAGCTAATGTAAATGGCACCAGATTCGATGAACCTTCTATGGATATCTATGACACATCAGAATTTTAATTTGTTAAGAATGTTATATCCTATATAGATTTTTGCCAATTTCATTACCTCACATTGCTCTTTTCCTGGTTATGACCTTTATACAGCTCGACATCTGTCATAAGATATATATTTCTTTGATATCTAGTATTCTATTATTTGCAAACTGCCAAAATCAGTTGGCACGGCATGGCAGACTCTGCAATGTTGACAAAGAATTTCCCACGTATCAATCTCCCCAATCTGGCAGATCTAACAAAATGAGGACGTCCATGAATTCTTTTTTCATGAATTTGCTATTACAATGTAAATTGTATCTGGATGTTATCTTGTAACTGCTATCAACAATAAAATTTTACAAGATTTTGAACTTCGCCATTCTGAACAGGTTACACAAGAAATGCCTTCCCCTGAAACAGGGTTTCAAGTTAAAAACTGATTTTTTTTTTACGTTATTGACCAGTTATCATGAATGATTGGAACATGAAGGACTTTTGAAGAATCAAAATGCCAGAAAGGCTGAACTTTACAAAAGAACATCTCCAGTCCACTGCTAAGGCTTCTTTTTTACCATAGTTAAAGATAATCCGTGACCCCAGCCCAAAGGTCATGAAATAATGTCAGTTAATAATTCCTAAAGCAACTACATCTATGATCCTAGCATAATATGAATCAGATGATAACTAGCAGAGACCTTGATTTGCCACTCAATTTCGTCAGCATTGAACCACAGCACAAGCTGCCCCATTCTTGACGTATGGCAAATCTGGACCTCTTGACCATTCCTGCGAGATGGTATCATACACAAGCACTAACCCTTCCTTCAAGCCACGGCCACTGCGGCCACACCTTGTTAAAAGATCATCAATTGATCCACCTACCTGTATTATATACACTGAGCTGCCCATTGTGACACATGAGAATCTTAGATAGTTGTCAATCCGTAGCGGGGATGGAATTGGTGGAGGTTTGATTTTACTCCATGAGTCTGTAAGTGCATATTTCCAAAAGGAGAGTTCAACAGCATGGCTAGAGAGCATATAAATACTTGCTTCTCCAGCTCCTGGACTGACGGAGGGAATTTTTTATGCTGAACAGAAGCGGATCGGAGAAGCGGTAGATCCTCAAGCGCTCCTAACTACCCTGAACATGTGGAATTTTCATAAATTTCCACAGCCGTAGATGAAATCCAACGCTTCTAAGTGTATCCACGCTGCAGATTCAGCAGCATCCGACTTGAAACACATAATGGCCCTCAAGAAATAAGTTAGTCTATTAGGTCTTACAATGCACAAATATGCATCAATTGCATGCCATTATCAGAACTAATAAGTTAAAAAACTATATTAGGTTCTATATTTTGGTCGCACATTTGCATGCCATGTCTGAGATAAATAGACGTCATTCTATCCAATTAACAGAAAATCAATGGAATACCTTGCTCCAGCGAAGCCATTGGTTCTATGCATGCACTTCCAATTTTGCGCAATGGCATAAATCTTCTGCAAATAGGAACAAAGAATTCAGACTTTTTGTTATTTGAGGACAAAAAGAGAGATCCATGAGAGATACTTCAAAATACAATTGTTGCGTAACAAATATCTTACCTTGTTCAAAGCTAATGTAAATGGCACCAGATTCGATGAACCTTCTATGGATATCTATGACACATCAGAATTTTAATTTGTTAAGAATGTTATATCCTATATAGGTTTTTGCCAATTTCATTACTTCACATTGCTCTTTTCCTGGTTATGACCTTTATACAGCTCGACATCTGTCATAAGATATATATTTCTTTGATATCTAGTATTCTATTATTTGCAAACTGCCAAAATCAGTTGGCACAGCATGGCAGACTCTGCAATGTTGACAAAGAATTTCCCACGTATCAATCTCCCCAATCTGGCAGATCTAACAAAATGAGGACGTCCATGAATTCTTTTTTCATGAATTTGCTATTACAATGTAAATTGTATCTGGATGTTATCTTATAACTGCTATCAACAATAAAATTTTACATGCTGAATGGAAGATTTTGAACTTCGCCATTCTGAACAGGTTACAGCAAGAAATGCCTTCCCCTGAGACAGGGTTTCAAGTTAAAAACTGATTTTTTTTTACGTTATTGACCAGTTATCATGAATGATTGGAACATGAAGGACTTTTGAAGAATCAAAATGCCAGAAAGGCTGAACTTTACAAAAGAACACCTCCAGTCCACTGCTAAGGCTTCTTTTTTACCATAGTTAAAGATAATCCGTGACCCCAGCCCAAAGGTCATGAAATAATGTCAGTTAATAATTCCTAAAGCAGCTACATCTATGATCCTAGCATAATATGAATCAGATGATAACTAGCAGAGACCTTGATTTGCCACTCAATTTCGTCAGCATTGAACCACAGCACAAGCTGCCCCATTCTTGACGTATGGCAAATCTGGACCTCTTGACCATTCCTGCGAGATGGTATCATACACAAGCACTAACCCTTCCTTCAAGCCATGGCCACTGCGGCCACACCTTGTTAAAAGATCATCAATTGATCCACCTACCTGTATTATATACACTGAGCTGCCCATTGCGACACATGAGAATCTTAGATAGTTGTCAATCCGTAGCGGGGATGGAATTGGTGGAGGTTTGATTTTACTCCATGAGTCTGTAGGTGCATATTTCCAAAAGGAGAGTTCAACAGCATGGCTAGAGAGCATATAAATACTTGCTTCTCTAGCTCCTGGACTGACGGAGGGAATTTTTTATGCTGAACAGAAGCGGATCGGAGAAGCGGTACATCCTCAAGCGCTCCTAACTACCCTGAACATGTGGAATTTTCATAAATTTCCACAGCCGTAGATGAAATCCAACGCTTCTAAGTGTATCCACGTGTACAAAAATCCTAGTTGGCAGCAACGTGGACACTCTAAAATTGCAACGTGGACACTCTAAAATTGCTTCAAAGTGTCCACTTGCGTTTGTGCAAACGTGCTAAAAAACATTAACACATAGAGGCATTAACACATAATAATAAACACAGCTTTTCCAATTACAGTTAATATAGATAAATTATAGTAAATAGTTTATAGGATGAATAATGGATTGGATAGGAAGACATGGCCGCAGCTGCGCCTCTATGGTGTGCATTGCCTCGGCAGCCAAGGCCATCTCTCTTCTTCGCCACACGATTTCGTTCAAACAACTTCCCTCTGCAGACAAATTCTAAACTCGGCGATGATAAAGAAATGTCTTTGGCCGATAGACTGCTGGATTATATCGAAGGTATTTCCTCCTGAATTGAGACACAACTCATATTTTGACTGTATTTCATGCCCCTTTCTTATAGGAGGTCCCAAATTGAGAAAGTGGTATGGCGCAGCGGATCGGCCTGTTGAAAATGAGGGACTTTTTAAACAAAAAATGATTTTAGGTGCACAATCATGAACTATATTTTGCTGCTATATCTTGTTTCAATATATTTTGATAAACTGGATGGTCTTTTCAGTGCAGAAGAGCCTCCAAATAATGAGCGGGATGCAGTGTTAGTGACTGATGCAGACAGTGAAACTGGTCAGGTATCGTTTCGTTTCCTCCCTTTTCTTGGATTTGAAAGGTAAAGCGTTTACTGGTTGTAAGTTAGAAACAAACAATAATCCTTTGCAAGAAAACCATGGCATGCTTGAAAGACAAGTTCCTAACCAAGAATTTATTTTAACGCAGAGCAGAGATGAATTAGGGAGTATAAACTAGCAAGAAATCAGTATACTGCCATTTATCCACGAATTTTTTGTAGTTGCCTATGTAGGCTACATGCAACAACTGTTTTGCTCGTTTTATCCCTAACCTAGATATATTCAATTTGAAAGATGAAGTTTTTTCAGTACATAGGTTGACACGCACGAGTTGTCGTATCATGTGATGTGATGTTTTAATAGATAGATAGCTACAATTTTTTAACATCCCACGAGAAGTTGAAGCTTATGGGACGCACCCAGATGGTCCCATTACTGTACATGGCTAAAGTGGTTCCTTTTTCCACTAACTTTACAATGATCTCGGCCACTTTTACAACGATCTTGCAAAAAAAACCTAGCATAGTGAAAATTTCCTATCAGTTGGGCTCTTTTGCAGTTCTGAGATTTCAGTCTAACAAGTGCCTATGGTTTGAAGCTTATTGTGCTCTCTCTGATACTTAAACGGGCACGAGTACGAGTTTTGGTACGCGATGCAACTGCTGCAATTACTGCATTTGGATCGTACATTGAGGTACCAAATTTGAAATGTTTGAAATAGCAAGATGCCTTCTGTTCAAATATCCTTTTGTAAAAAGAGAGAACGCATTCAAGTGGGGGGCATGCATATAAGTTGCAGCAAATTGACACTCTATGATGCCTTCATCAACTAAACAACGTTGCTTCAAATATGCTGCATCTTCAGAAAGAATCGCAAGAAGCATTTCAATGATTTACGTTTCTATCGTGGTTGTGACTCAAAGCTTACTTATTTTTCTTCTTACTGATATGGCCGCTTGTCTGAATCTGAAGCCAATTGTTGGGGATATTCATGATAGGGCAAGCCTAATCAAGGCTTTACAAGGAGTTCGTACTGTCATCTATTCTGGAAGGGTAAGTTTGCTTCTATCACATAGATTTGGCTAACTTGCAATAACAATAGGAAAAACCTTTATCTGGGCTGCTTTTTACATCCAGCAATGGCGTAAAGCTACACTGAATTGATCTTAAATGCCTAACAGAAAGGCCTTTAGTATCGCATAGGGTTTGGCTAACTTAAGCCTTTCATTCTATACATTTAACTTTTATCTATGGGGCTGCTTTTTACATCCAGCTAGTGGCAAAAACTACACAGACAAATTTGGGTAATAAGTGGATTATCACTTGCTAGTATGGTATTTCTCAAACTGACTCCAACTTGCATATATAGAACACAAATAAATATTAGCTGCAATAGGCAACAAGGCACCCCATATAGGTAACCAGAAAATTAGTACAAGGCAAGTTGGCTGGTAAATCGAATGTGGTCTCATACAAAGGCAAGTTTGGTTAAATGGAATAGCTGCTGTTTGGTCTGCTATTTCTTAAATTCAATTTCTTATTGCCCCTATTTAAACTGCAAATAATCGTTTCTTAAGAATGCGCCTATTCTCGATAAAGACATTTTTGGAGTACTACATCTAACTTCTCACTGTAATGCTAGGTTGGTGGGAGTGTTGATAAGGATATTCTTGGAGGAGTACAACACCTAATTTTTCTTTCTCAGGTAGGTTCAACAACAACGTTATCTTGTATTCCGTTTAGTTGATATTTGAAGATTTACGAAGAATTAGCATGCTTCTCTGCCAATATGAGAGAATTAGTAGGTAAGTTTCAAGAGTGGCATATTTTAAAGCTTTAGGATATTTGAAGGACTTCTACACAAATTTACATGCCCTCCCTCCATGGCCAGATTCCATCTAGTCTCCTAGAAAGTTTAAAGCTGCTCAGTATGCTTGTAATTTTGCCTTATTGCAGTTGTCTTGACATGCAACATCTTGACGCATGCAGCTGCCATTTTTTAAAAAACAAAAAGGTCTATTTTCATTGTTGCGGTCTGGCAAATACTCTGAAGCTGAAGCAGATGAAGATGCTATTTTAGCTTCTGGAATACCATGTACGATTGTCAGGGTTGGATCATTACGCGATGAGCCTGGTGGTCAGCAAGGTTTCAGTTTTGGGGAGGTACTTTCTTGCAGTTGTGTGTTAACGTGCAACATAAAATCATGACCAATGGTTGGCTTTTACTACAGGGAAGTGCAGAGCAAGGGATAAGCAGGCAGGATGCAGCTACTATCTGTGTTGAAGCACTCGAGACTCCACCAGAAAAAGCTTTAATCTTTGAGGTTGGTTTCAAAAAATCCATCTTTCAAGCGTACTTTTCAAGATGACAGTTAGATAGGTCGTACCAATTAATTCGTGGAGTGGTTCGCAGGTTGGAAATGGGGATAAGATGGTTGAACAATGGAAATCAGTTTTTAGTTTGTTAACTAAACTGCAATGAGGCGAACTTTTCCTATCTTTTTCATAACCATTAGATATGGACATATTTAGTATGTACATGTATCAAAATGTTTGCTCCAATTATCGATTCCTGTAGGCTATGTTGCGGGACAATGATTTACTGCCCCTACTAGTAGCTTGGTTAATCCATGAAAAGGTTTTTGGCAAGCACGTTCAGTTCATGTTGAGTCTAGGGCTTTATTCCTTCACGCTTGTGTGTTGTTTGCTTGCGTTGTTTTGATAACTTTTCTATTCAGAGTATAGGTTATAGATTGTATCTAGGATAGTTGATTAAACTAGGATAACATTCAAACACAAATGCCTAGTTTGTATTGGTAGCATTTTAGCGTTTTAGGAGTCACCTCGAGGCACTTATGATAGGGATAATGTGTGCATGCATGCCCTTGAGCAAAGTAGGGGTGTTGCACTTACGATAGGGATGACATGTGCAGGTAGGCCGGTAAGGGTGTGGCGAACCATGTCTGAACCTTGCATATGGGCCTATCTGGCCTACCTGTAAGGGTGTGGCGAACCATGTCTGAACCTTGCATATGGGCCTATCTGCGCCCATTACGCAATATGATGTTTGGGTAGAGGGCATTTCAGGGTGATGGTGTCGCGATTTTCTTTCTTCTTTGTTGCAGGCGCACGCACACTGGTTAGGTTATAGGAAATAATCTGAGTTTGGAAATTGTTCGCAATGCAATGATTATTTTATGAATTGTCATCAAATTGGAATATAGATATCTAGATTCTAGATGCCCTTGAAGGCCAAAATGTCAGAGAATCTTAAAATAAAATAGAAATAGGAATAAATAAAATATTGAGTTTCCTAATTTACAAAATGCATCCATGGTATAAAAGTTTTTAAATGCAGATCTAAGACGAAAACAAATATGGTTGGATAGACCATGGTCCTATGCCACTAATATATAAGAGACGTCGAATCACAACAAAAGATAGGAAAGTGTCTCCCTTCTTAGACATGTAAAGGTAACAGGGTGTTGGTTAGAGGACTCTTCAAAAATGTTTCATTCTATTTTTGTGGGTTTGAGTCCACATATCAGCAAAATTGGCATCTATTGCAAATCATATGGTATTTCATTGCAAATACCATGTGCTGGTCGCACACCAGCTATGTGGGAGCCGTAGAATGGATAATGGGTGAATTCGAGCCACATGAAGTGTTAGGCGCGACAAGTGCAAATAAAAATGATTGAGGGGCTAGGGGGGAACGAATACGGTTAGATAAGACCATAGTCCTATGGCACTGATACATAGGAGTGGGATCACAAAAAAAAGGGGTAAGAAAATGTCTCCTTCTCATGGAATAGAATATAGAATATATTTTTATCGTGCAAGGAGACCAACTGGTCTATGGGACCCAAATAAAGAAAACAGTAAGCGTATTACCATCGGGATTAAAAAACCTCTGCCCCAAAAGGTTTTTGGGCATGGTCAACGATACTGAATGGTTCTCTTCCTATATAGAAGAGAACCATCATTCTAGAATACGGGGCGCCAGTTTTGGCACCAGGTCTCCTTTCGACCCAGGCCTGCTATAGCGCAGGCTTTCTTTGGCCCTTTCTCCCATAAAAGCCTTGTGTCTTCCTGCATTCCTCATCACCGTTTCCTCTGAAATGAATCTTGTTGTTATACGAGATTTCCTACTGCTATTCTTCCATTCAGGTGTTGTATTTTCTAGTGTCATTCAGATGGATTGAGCTCAAAACGTACCCATTTCCTCATGGATCGTTGGTGCTCCTGAAGATCCGATCTTCAATACCCAAACAAAAATTAGATCTTGCTTGTCTTTGGATGCATTCTGGCCACTATTAGCTGTCTCTGATCCCAATCTCTGTTTGTTTCCTTAAACCGATTCATCAATTCCTTTCCTGGGTTGTCATGTTCTCAGACCTTGCCTTTTCCATTTTTTTTTTCTTTGGCAGACCTTCCTCGGCCTAAACACGACCTCGTCCACACCCTGGCTTCACTGAACTACCAGATTCGGCTGCTTTGCAAATTGTTGGGGCGGTCCGACCTCAAAGCGGCCGCTGGATTTCATTGTAGACCTACATTCAATTGTGGCCTCGGGGATTACTAGGTTACAATTTCCTCGACAATTCTACCATATTGTCTGGAGTTTCCATTGCCCAATATCCCTTAATTTCGTTTTTATTGAAAGTCTATTCTTTTATAATGGTTTGCTAGATTCTAAGGAAATCTTTTGGTTTTGTCTTAGGTATGGGGCTAGGGGGCTTCTGTGGGTTGTGTAGGATCTTAAATAGGATTGGTTTTTTGTCGGTGTGCGGTATGTCGGTCTTGTTCCCGCATTTTATTGTTGTCACCTTGCTATATGGTTTGCTAGCTTCCAGAGCATTATGTTTGTCTTAAGTGTGGGGCTAGGGGGCTTGTGTGGAGCATAGGATCTTAAAGGGGCTTGGTTGACTTGTGTCTGTATGCAGTGGGTCGGTCTTGTTCCCGCATTATTTTTGTCGTCACCTTGCTTGGGTCCCCCCAAAAAAAAAAAAAAAAAAATCCCCCTCTTCTTTTGTTTTGTTTGATGTTTATTCGTGGTCGGTTGTTGGCATGAGGGTTGTTTAGTTTGCGGTTGGGCGTTGGCTTAGCTAGGTTGTATATGCGGTTTGGGTTATTTCTTGTTTTACTCTTTTCATGTTGGTGCTTTTTGCCTATAATATGCTATTATGTAGGGATTTTTTCCATGTTAGTTACTTGGCGTTTGGTCCCGTTATGTTGGTCTTGGTCGCATCTTGAGATTAGGCTACATTTTATTTTGCGAGGTGCCTCCTGCTTGGTTTGAACGTGTCATAATTTCTTGGAAGCTTTCGGTGGTTTGCATGAATTGTTCTGGCTCTTCATGTACCTTTCTTTTGTTTTCACCTCTTTCATGGTGGTTCTCACTATCCTTTTTTCTTTCAGTGGATGATGTGTGCTTTCGGTCTACTCTCGGGGCATTTACCCCCCCGAGATGATACCGCAGGATGTCCTTGTTCCATCTGATACTGCAATTTTCCTACCCCCTTATTCCTCATCTTCTTTGACTTTTACATCAGGTTGCCTATGGTTTTTCGCTTACTTGGAGGATGCCATCAACCAGAAGGATTTGGCATTGTATTTTGCCATGACCCCATCAGCTCTGAGCTAATCTTTGAGCTTGAAGTCCCTAACATGGTGTATTTTCGTCTAGGGGATATGGTAGCCGTTCTGTATTCTGGGGTTGTAGTGGCCATGCAATGTTCGGGTTTCAGTTCGCAACCATTCTGCAGATTGCATGTTGCATTTTTTCTTATGCCCAGGATTGGAGGTCGGAGTTGCCTTGTCTCCCCCCATTTTCTGCTTTTTCCCCAGTCTTTCCTTGGTGTTTCTTCATCGACCTCTCATGCACTCTCGTTTCAAGATCAGGGCCAGATGTTTTATTGCCATGGTTTTCTGCCATATTTTGATAGACGTTTGTGATGTGGGCCTTGTGGCCATTGTTGTGTAGTTTTAATTATAATCATTCGAGGTATTTAAATCAGGAGTCTTGGTTATTTGATGTGGCCATTGTTGTGTAGTTTTAATTATAATCGTTCGTGGTATTTGAATCAGGAGTCTTGGTTATTTGATAAAAAAAATTCGTCTCTGATGATTCGTTCTAAGGGATTTTTATTTCAAGATGGCTGAGGCTAACCCATCTAGGGTGCCACAAGGTAACAACACTCCCATGAGCACTCGGACAACCGCGGCTGCTCACCGTGGAAACGTAATGCCACTCAGTCACACGCCGAGATGAGTCGTGCTCGTTTTTCTCCAACAACTTCTTCCTCTATATACATGTTTGTCGTTGTATATAATAATAGAAGCCTCTTTATGTGCATATTGTTGTGCTTTATGCACATTTATATCCTGTCATCTAAACACATGCTTCTATCTGCTCTTGTTGATGCTCAATTGGTCAAATATACCCTCTTAATAATCCTTATATACATACTTCAATAATGATATGATAGAAACCCTTCATTTGCTTTTTGTGCTTTCTGGTATCCCGCCCAATTTTCCATTTTGCATGGTTTTCTTAAAGGTTGCTTGGTTATTTTCCACTGTTTCGGACCTGGCTTGTCCTTTCAACATGAAGTTGCTTGAGGGCCATGCCTTACAAGGCTCGATGTTTATTGGAGGACAAATTATGGCTTTTCATTCATCTTGAATAGGCAAGTATGGTTTGTATAGGGTTTGTTGCTTGTAATATCGGTTCAACCACATCTGGCTTCGTTTCTAGTAAGCTTTTATATTTTTACGGTTTCCTTGTTGTTGCTTGGTCCTTGCTTCTGGGAACTTGTCGATTTATTGTTCATAGAGTTGAGATTGTTATTGTTTGGTGCAATTTTTGTGCTTATGCTTTGGGGCAGGATGGTCTAGGGGTTAAGATGTTTGGAAGGTTGCTCACGGGTCGTATTTTCAGAGTCATGGTGGTTCTTCAAGTTCACCATGAGTACTGGCTTCAGAAATATAGCCAGGTGAAAGCGCCTGCTCATTTGTCAATTTTATAGAGCTTCCCATGGATTGCAGCTGATGTTCTTTCAGCAATCAAGCGAGAAAAATCCAACCTTTAATATGGATTTATTGCATTTCCTTGAACTCATTGGTCTATGCGTGTCAGACTTCAAAATATCCTTTATTCTAAAGGAGATTGATCATGCCTGCCATTACCTGTTTTAATGGCAATAATATGTAGAATGCGCAATCTTGCAACGAAACAAGGTCATTTTGGAGGACAGGAGAAAACTATTAATTGTCTTGTTATATCCTCTATAAACGCAGGAAAGTGGGAGCTGGACATTTTATGACTACAAATCACCTCTATCCCTGGGCTGGCTATGGGAGGCCAACATATTCAGGCCACTCATGGACCTTGTGGCCTTCTATGGGGTTGCAATTTGGGCCTCGACATAAACTTTAAAGTGGCTATACAGTCAAAGCAACAATTCTAACAGGGTTTGATCTTGCTGAACTGCCAAAAACTCTTCACCTAGTGGAATGAGGATGGTGAAAACTACAAACATGTTACTACCAGCAACTTGGTTGACCCATGACCATAAAGTAAAGATGACCATTGTCTCAAGTCTCATACAACACATGCTACCAACTCGAAGGAATATAGAGGCTTACCATGCTTGTTTTGTAAGGTTTTGTTTCCTCCCTGAGATTGCCTCCATAGGGAACTCTTGTAGTTGCCTCTACTTGTGCACCATTATTTGCAAACGGCATGGACAATTCAGATGCAATGATTACCGCTAGCTATGTGAACCTGTTGGTCCATGTGTATATATAATAATATCAAATGGAAGGTAATTTGATATTCTTTGTTCCAATACAAGCACACGCTTTTTCTTCATGTGTTACACTTAGAGTACAAAACAAGCCTGTAGGTTGAGATTCCTTATGCAAGCTGATAGGCTTATTATCTAAAGTGTCATTCAAATAAGTAATTATTAGGGATGCTTTAATGACAAACTATTGATAAGTATTCCAGCATGCCATATAGGCATGTGTGAGTGAAGGTAATATTAATCTACATCCCAAGGTTTTGATTCTCTTCTGTTTTCCACCATCTTATGTCAGATTTTGATCTAGCACTTCGTCTATGATAATGATAACTTTACTGAGCTGAAATCATTGTTTTTACCTATTTTTGCAAATCATATAGTCTGCTTTGAATCATTAGCTTACAAATCCTCATATAGTTAACCTTTATTTGTGATGTGTTACTTGATATGAGCCGAAGTCTCACATGCTTTTTGGCAAAAACTGGTGTACCTTTCAAAAAAATGAGATAGTTAAAATGAGGAGCAAAATCGGATTATTCTAGAGCATAATAGAACCCCCCAAGAAATAAAATCTCAAATGATGAGATAAAATAAAATTAGGAATAGGGCAGTAAGGGAAGGAATATAAGATGGTGTTTATGTGTAGCAGGGGACCTAGGGTTAGCCAACTTGTTTGGTGCCTTTGTTGCATTATGAAGGAACTTGTACCCTTTTTTGGGTTATATCAATATATATACACCTATGTGATGGTGTCGAGGGAATATTGTGGCAACAATATATAGAAGCAAGCATAATGTGAAGTAGCATTCAACGTGGAACATATGTTAAAGAATCCAACTATTAACTTTAGGAAAAGAACTCATGATATGTCCATTTGCTTTGGATTTTTGCTTTGGGTTTCTTTGCTCTTTTCACCCCCCTTGATGATTGCAGGTTTTGGCTATGGAACAAGGCAAGCCTAGTCGTGTATCTGAGACTAGAAGCTTTGGCATTTGTTTTGGATCTGCAGAGTTCACTACACAGTTCGAGGGATTAACTCAACAAAGCCTAACACAAGAGATACTCGACTCATTTCATCTATTAACCTGTGGCTGAGCTTTGATGCCAGAGACTTATTGTGGATCACATGTTTTTTTCTCCTTTGGGGGCCTGCCCCTTGTTGTTCGTGACTGGATCCTAGTTTTTGATGCAGCATTTGGCAATAGACTTGCTTCAATAATTTGAATCTGTCGAAAGTAGTTGATTCTTTCTATTTTTCTCTGCTTTGCATTAGATTCATGTCCAAGATTCTAACATGTTTAAGATTATGTTGAATTGGTTCAATGAACTAGTCAACGGTATCCTCAAAACCCACCTATTCGTAAAAACCTTCCCCTATGCAAAAGCACCTTGTTTTTGTAATGAAAAATGGGCATAAGAAACTCAGACATGATTATTCAATTTTTATTTCTTAAACATCCCTAGTATGTTGTTTTAATATGTCTCACGGACATAAATGGGGAGAAATTTATCTGTACTGAAGGAGTATTATCCCTTGCATAAATGATGCAATGTATAGCATTTGTATTTGAAGTATTGATTGTTTGTTATGTTAACAATTGCAGAGGGCTTGCATTTAGTGTTTTTCACGTGTGTCTCACAATTTTGCTTGTGCACTTTGTGCCGGATTTGTTTGATAAATTTACGAGAGATAATCCGACATATGCTAATGGTACCAATCCAAAAGGGTTGTCATTGTGAAGTAAAATTCAAGAATGTGAAGTGCAATGCAAGAATGCCATGTAAAAACTGATAATAACGTCAATGCCTAAATTTGTCTTAACCTGCTTTTACGCATCTTAAATCATAGTGCAACACTTTATTCATTGTGCCTCTTCTATATCTCTAGTACCCCTAAATCATAGAGTCATTTGTTGCACAGTATCATTTATGTAAATTAGTTTGAAGTATTATCATTTATGTAAATTAATTTGAAGTATTTATGTAAATTAGTTTGAAGTATTCTCATTTATATATGTAAATTAATTTAAAGTATTATTCTTTAGTTTGAAGTAATATTCTTTCCTTTCTCAGTTCTATAAATTGACTTGCGCAGCTTCTTAAACAAAACTCCTGGCTTAAGAAAACGATACCCACACTGTGTTCACAAAAAAAAAAGGACTTGGACCCTAAAAGGCCAAAGAGAAACCTTTATTTTTCAATGTGGTTGACATTTTGAAAGTCCTGGGCTTAGCAACAAGATTCCTGGTCTCTACTTTTCATGTCGATTGGAGTGGGATTGAGGGTGCCTCCCCATTAGCCCAAAAACCGACCTTCCCTTTGCCATGTGTCAAACCCAGTTCCAAAAATGCCATTCCCGTTAAGAACCCAAGTGCCTATTTTTGCTGACATGGCGAGGGCAACCTGCTTTTTTTCGGAAGGAACGAAGAACTTCCGAATACCCCAGTTCGGAACTCCATTTGTCTTCTAGTGGGGATCCAGCCGGTGGGATCACCCACTGACGCACTCCTCCCAGTAACAGAAGTTTGGCGCCAATAAAAATGGAAGCTCCATTTCGTCATTTTTCAAGCCAGGGTCCTCAATTTTCTTGGAGCCACAATGAGAGGAAATACAAGACATTTCGCATACGATGCTGCCCAAATGCCTGGCATCAGACAATTCTCATCATAGCAGGAGCAATTCAATCAGGTTAGATTTCTAAATTTGTTTAAACAACTTTTCAATTTTATATGTTTTCAATCCACATTTTGATATTTTGTATACAGAGATCATTCACTACCTTGCTGCATGAATCTGAAGAGGATTATGTCTTAGAAACTCAAGAACAGGAAGCTTTTAGCCATTCGAATTCCATTCCACTTGACCAATCTATTCCTGCTCCTCCTGTTGGCCACAATTCTACTAATGCAAGGACCACAATGCCTCCTGATGCTACTGTTGCTAGGAATCAAAACCCAAACCCAAGACAATATGTTAGTACGCATTGGAATGCAAATGACTTAATGATTCTTCAAGCATCAAAGAAGGATGACGATGAGAAGCGTTTGTTTGGTGGAAATAGGGAGAAGCATAAGAAAAAAGATGCTAGATGGCAAGAGATAGAGGAATGTTGGAAGAATGGTGTTCGTAGATCTGCCAAAGCTTGCTTGACGAAATGGGAAGGCTTGGCACAAGACTTCAAGAAAATAAATGATTATCAAAGAGAGATTCCTAGTGGGCGTAGTAGCTATTGGCAAATGTCAAGTGCAGAGCGTAAGGACTTCAATTTGCCCGTGAACTTCTTCTCCGATGTCTATGATGCAATGGATCGATGGTATGGCAAAAAAACAGCTGTCAATCCTGGAGGTTTGGTTTTCGAGTCATCTATTCCTGCTTCCTTCTCTTCTCCAATTCCTCCAACAGGTTGCTCTCATAATTAAAGTGATTTCTCTGAATTTCTTTGAAGTAATAATGTCGTTGTTTTATAATTATAAGGGAATGATGCTGATTTAACTCAAGAAGAGGAGGACGGCATTGGAAGTCCCGACACGCCAACTGATGCTTTTGACAGTAGTGCTGGTGCAAGTGATGGCAATGTCATCCAACTTGAACATAGCTCTGGTAAAAAACGGGCAAGGATTCCACGTGGTGTTGATGGCTGGATTAGTTTGATGCAGAAGAGCGAGAAGGCTAGGTCAGAATGGAGGTTACGCCAGGAAGACATGCAGAAGGACATGCATGCTGAACAAGTTGCTCTGAAGAAGCAAAGCCTAGACATCGCCGCTACGGCAGCTAATGCATTGCAAGTTATGGCTACTGGATTTTTGCAACTATGCCAAAACTCTACTGCGCCAAAATAGAATCTCTGCAACAGATATTTTGTGATTTGTAGCCTGAACTTTTAATTTGTCCATCTTTGGCCATTAATGACCATGTGATTTGTAATTTGAAGCGTTATTGCTGCTGCTGAATTCATCTTCTCTGGATTTCGTGTATCAAGATTATGTTCTGCATTGCATATTTGTGTTTTGCATTGCATATTTCTGTTTTTCATTCTGTTCACATATTTGTGGCAACAAAACATTCTAGAATCCAGCTTTCAAACTTTGCTCAAACGTTGGTTCATATAATTGTTTGTGATTTTACTATCAGTTTCCATCTTGTTTCAATTTTAAAAGACACGAGACTTGAATCCATGAGGTTTATGAACAATGAACCAAGAAGCCAATCTAGCATGGTGCAGGTCAAAAAACTGAGAAATTGAAATGGAACTCTCCTATTTCGAACGATTAGGATTTATATTGAAGCTGATATCGTAGTTATGAGTTCCTCATCTGCGCAAGGTCTCAAAAAATGCCATGAAAACATTCTCCAAGGGTCCAGATAATAACAATTGGAGGCACACAGAATCACAAAAATATGAACATTTGACTAGATAATCAATTCTAAAGTCAGAATCTGAAATATGATATGAAACGTGTGGAGCAGAGATTTTTATCACAGCCACTCCTAAGTACACAAGGTGTTATGCCTAAATAAAGTAACAAACCATTGTTGGATATTTTGCATGCATGCTAATGTTTGGCATAATAAAATGTTCTATGGTAGTTGGACCATAGATGTGTAGCGGTCGCATGTTGGTCTCTAGCCTAGGGTATGGTGCACCTAGTAGATCCTAGACTAGGGGGCGCAACTAATTATAGTGTTGGAATTAGTTGCTTGGTTGCCTAAGCACCCTATGAAATTAATGTAAGGGTGGGGCAATGTTTAATGGGGAACAAAAGTTTAACATAATGGTTTTAAAAACCATTGGAGGTCGAAACGTAAGCACCCCTAAATCGGGGCTGGGTTGAACGTGGCTGACCACGGGCTGTAACAGCCGGATCCAAGGTCGGATTGGGGCCGGATGGGCCTCCGGCAGAATCACCTGCCCATTTGGGGTAGTGCCACATGGCGGGGCCACGATTTGGCAGGCCACTGTTCTGATACATCAAACCGGAACTGTTACAGTGAAGCAGGCCGAAAGACACAGAAGGAGGGCGAACAATTTACAGAGAGCCAGAGACGCTTCAGGCAGGAGGAATTGGGTGGATAGGATCCGGTTGGACCCCTGGAGGATCGGGGAGTTCAAATCCGGATTATAGGCTGGTGCTAACCGGTAAGCTCAGAGAGCAAATTTATACCGTAAGCCACTGGAGTTAGGGAAGTCAAGCAGAACTGGCCTTAAATAATCCTCTGAACGAACTGTTTAAACCGCTCCCTATTGAAAACAGAGTTACTTGGCTCTATGGATAGGGCTAGCTCCATATCATGATAATCCACCTGAAAACATGGTAGGATAGCTTAGCAGATAGATTGGCATTGATTATGCCGAGTTACTAGTGAAGGCTGTCTCATCCTTGGGACAACAAGGGGAGATGCCTTGATGAATAACTAGTGAATTCTTGCTGGCTAAGCTAACCTACTGAGGTTTCTCTGTAAGACTTTATTGGATGAGTCAATGTTTGCTCTGGGGGACGCCTGTGAGTGCTGGTGAGGTAGGCTGATGGTATTGGTATGGGACAATATCACATGCCTACCGACAGCCCAGTGAAAGCAGAGTATCCCTTGTGGAGCGATGTTCCACTGTTGCAGTATCTTAGTGATACTTGGGTGAGCACGGTAAGTGCCACCCACGGGAGTTTTATGCAGGGCATGATACTAGATAAGCGTGGCTTGTCTAAATAAGAACGAGAGGTACTTGTGAGGTGAAGTTTGTCGCTGGTATGGGACAGTGGCGTGCGGAACCAACAGTCGAGTAGCCTGGGTTCTTATAAAGCCTGCAGTTTCTCCCTGACATTGGATGCACCAGCGTGGGGGTTCTAGACGACGTACTGTCTAGATATGGCGGGGTGTGTCTGCTTGGCAGATGCTATGGTGCGTGTGGTGGATTCCATATGTGTGTACTTGCAGTCCGTCAGTCGTTGCTTCGTGTTGACATACTGGATATGTGACGTCCCCTGCTCCTTATACGATGCACACATCGTATTCGAAGGAGGAGCCTTCCCCCTGGCAGCTACACTGACAGGGGCCATCCACCTGACTCCACTCCCAGTGGAATGAGCCAGCAAGGGAAGAGTGGATGTGTCATTCACCCGTCTCCCATCGGGTCGACCTATCTGCGGAAGCGCGAATAAATATTAGCACAGAACATAACATATCAGTACAATCACCTCGAAGGGTGAGCATATCATATACACCATAAGATAACAACATCAACATAACAATAACAGAAAAGGGGGAATCCTACCCAAGGCTCAGACTCAAGGGGGTGTGACTGACGGCTTGGGCCTCTAGAAGTTAATGCAGACGTAATTCATGGCAATGGATTTGGCTGGCATAGAGCATGGCTGAGGGTAGTCCACTCCATCCGCCCCTCCCGTGCACACTTTGCAGAGTAGGCTGACAAGTGTTGGGACCTGGCCGTAGCCTACCGGGTGAATAGCCAGAGGGGCTACTACTACTGGGTTGCATCTCCCTAGCCCCGATGAGGCAGGAGGAGAGTTGCCTCTCCTCCAGAGGTATCCATGCTCATCACAGGCGGCTAGAGGGCCACCGCCCTTATTCGACCGAACTCACTGGAAGGCGACGCATCACCCCACGAGTGTCGAGCTCATGCCTTGCCCACACGCAGTGGCAAGCCATTAAGCACAATTTCATTAATTATGAACAATACCTGAATTTATGGACCATTTTTTAGTACACTTGCATGAATGACTCATTTTCATACACTAGTTGACATCCCCTGCGAGTGCTGCATATGCCTCAGCAGCATGCACGGGTATCTTAATAGTATTAGGTATCTTCTTCTTGTTTGATGGCTCCCAAGCGTAGTCGATAGTCTCCAGTTCTATGCGGTCACTTGCAGTCGTTGGCCTCCATCTCTTCTTCCAGCAATTGGCATAATTAGCTGGGTAGACTTGGTTCCTCACTGGGATTGGCTCCCACCAACTCACAAGAATAGTCTCAAAGTTCTCCTTCTTATCATCCATTTGTGGGTCCTCAGTAGCTAGGCCCACCCAAGTTGGGCACAGCACATCATCAGGGCGTGCCATAATAAATATACCTTTCTTCAAATCTTTGTATGGGTTGAATTCCGGTACAGGTTTGTCCTTCCAGGGGCCGACATAAGGAGGAGTGATAGTAGCAATTGGCTCCACCACTACAGCTACATCAGGTGGTGCTCGCGATTGCCTAGTACGTGGCCAGAAGTCATTATAAGTGCCTTCGTCACTGCTGATGTTCCCCAGTTCTTGCAAGAGTTTCATCCAATATTCAATCGTGGACGTGAACTGTGCCGAGTACTTGGCTGTTTCTGGAGCACCCTTGTTACTAGTTGAACAAGCAACCCAATGCAATATATGCTTGTGGATCTTGTTTATTGACAAGCAGGCCAAGGTCCTTCACCGATTTCTTGGGAGGAAGGCGACTTAGGATATCCAACGGCATCATGGGCTTCCCGTCCTCTTTTTCTTTCCACATCTTTATTCCACCAGTGAGGCAACCAATCCAAGTAAGTGGGTCGAGTTTTTGTAATACATGACCGGCCAATCACCATTCATAGCGAATCTGAAAGTTAGAGGGTGGGTATGACCGTCAATCTATCATCCCCATCCGGTATGTAGCCTTCTATAAAACCCTTCCAATCCGGAACTTTGTCAACAACATAGGGCACAGGTGTATTCAAGTTGCATTTGTGGAATTCATACAGTAGTTCTGGCATTGTGAGCACCTCAGCCTTCTTTAAAGATGTAGAGAAGTTACCAAACAAGGCATCGATATCATCATGTGTATGACCGGGCATCATGAACCCTAGCTCAATCTCTTCAAACACACCAAGATATACTAGGTAAGAAAAATAGGAGAAGACATACCTATTCTTGTTCTGTCCAGATGCATTGTCCAGATGCATTGTCCAGCTGCAAATAAAGTATCTTGGGCAGAGGCTTCAATGATGATCCCTCAGCCTGTGGCAAATTAGCAGGTATGCTGTTATTGGATAGTGACAACTTTGACCCCAAGGCCGTGGTGTCTCGCAAGGAGGACACCCATTTTGGAGCAGATGATTCAGACACTGACAGGTGGCCTCCTGCATACTCGTGCCCCATCTCTAATGCCACGGTTCTATTGCGACAGCAATAGAACCGACATTCCTTGGATGGGGACGTCCCTTTGTCACTCCTCCTATTTATTCAGCCTCTCTTCATTGTTCTATCATCGGCGTTCTCTTGAGCTAGATTTCTCCTTCTTCTCTATCCTATCAGTTTCTCCTAGTTTTCTCTAGTTCTACTTCTTGTTGTAGTCCAGACGGATTTGATCTACATATTGCGACGGATTTTGATCTGCATATTGCAATCCAGGTGTATTTGATGGGGTATTAGGCAGTTTGATTGCAAAAGAGGTTTTTGCGACCTCTTTCTTCATCCGCTTTAGGGCGATCTCTATCTTCATCGGCTTTAGGGCTAGGATTGGGCCATGTTGCAAATTGATTTCGTGGTATTTTTCAAGATCTTCAATCTTAATCGGTTGACTTGAGCCCAAAAGAACCGATTACGGCTATGGGCTATGTGCCAAGCCTCGGATTTGTCTTTGAATCTTCCTTCTTTTACCTCCAGATGGATGATCATTCGGTTTCCCTTTTTTGGTGGGCCGTTGCCAAGCTATAAGTAATGTACTGTATGTAGGAGAGTTGGATCTGCAAAGCATGGCTTCAACTTCACAATCCAGATTCATCTCGTTCATTCAGATAAGTTCCTTTTTTCCATTTTTCTTGATGGATGCATGGTTGGGTGTCTGATTGCTTCATTCTTCACAACCGACTAGGAGCCGGCTAGTTGGATGGCTTTGCTGCTTAGGAATCAATCATCTTCTATTTTTTCTTCTACTTTTTCCAAATATTCTTTAGTTGGATCAGGATCGGCCTTTCAGGAGATGTAAATAGGCAGTTTATACATGATTTTTAGGGCCTTGAATGCTGGTCGTAGGATTGCTTGCTCATTAGTTCTTACCAATTTCGTTCTTGTTGGATCGACACTGTTATTTAGAGCCATGTTGGCTACAACAAGGTCGGTGGACTCCCTCTACTAGTTGCTATTCCGATAGGTGCAGCAACAGATCCGTGGCTCCCATCGCGGTAAGAACAGGCTTCTCTTTTTTATTTCTGCATAGGCTTGTACAGTATGCGTTCATCAGTTAAAATGTCTGATTTAAATTACTTGAATTAGTTTTGGATTGTTGGTTGAGATGCATAGTGTTTGTTGTAGAGGTTTCGAGCTCGAATCTCTCTACGAACGAGTTCTTTCTATTTTTCTTTCTATTTATTTCGTGGTTGCATTACTTGCCTTTCTTTCTATTTATTTCTTTCTATTTATTTTTCTTTCTATTTATTTCTTAGTTGCATTACTTGCTTTTATTTCTATTTATTTCTTAGCTGCTTTACTTGCCTTTCTGAGGTCAACCTCGTTTACTTTGTCCCCTTAAAGATGTTTTTGTTTTTCTTGACGTGTATTTTAATTAATCGCTTGCATTTTTTCGAGGTTTATAACTTCCTTTATTTTATACCCTTAAACGCATTTCCTTGAAGGCAATTTTTGATGAGTCA
Source organism: Isoetes taiwanensis (assembly GCA_021234155.1). Taxonomy (NCBI): domain Eukaryota; kingdom Viridiplantae; phylum Streptophyta; class Lycopodiopsida; order Isoetales; family Isoetaceae; genus Isoetes; species Isoetes taiwanensis. The sequence goes on from JAJEKV010000048.1 coordinate 1,783,657, forward strand.
TGTATTCCTTGTGAGGTTATAGCTACGCTTACTTTGTACCCTTTTAAATGTGTTTTCTTAACTGCATTTCTTGACTTGTATTTGATTAGTCATGTATCCTTTTTAGGGTCCGTAAAGGATATATTTGTTCCTGACATAGGCGATACGTATTTTTATAGCATTATTTTTGCAGGCAGGATTAGGCAAGGTTCCCTCCAGGATGCTTTATAGTTGAGATGATGGGATTCGTCGTCTATTCCCTCACGGTGCCGTTAAGATATTTTGGCGCCTGAAACCGGAAAGCATCGGATTCATGCTAATGCTTGTACCACATATCCCAATTCAATTGGTTCTAGGTTGTGCAAAGTAACCTACTTAGCGTGGCAGGTGATCTTTGGGCTGGTGCAAGGAGAGATTTGTGTTTGTTCGCCTATCACACCATTATCAACCATTAGTCCTAGCATTCGAAGATCCATTTGAGTTACTTCTCCTGGGGATATATGCCTAGAGGCCCGTGGCAGCAAATCCACATGGCCAGGAGTTTCTAGGAGGTATTTTTAACATTTCATATTTATTGTCGCATTTTCATTTTTTAAGGCCCTGGAGTTTCCATTGACGTCTATATTTTTATTTTTCTTTCTTTCTTTCTTAGATGTTTGTTTCCATTTTGGTAATCCTAATGCTTACATTATGCCCCTTTACACGATCTTATATTGTTCCATTTGTCTTGATTCCACCATTCTTTGCGTCACCTTCGTACCTTGCCTTTTTACTCTAGGGGTCCCCTTTTTTGGTCTTTGAATGTCTTGGTTCCAATTGCTTTGCATTCTTGTCCTTGTCTAATTTTATTGTCGTTTTCTACTTGCTCCATGTTGGTCCCCTTGACCCCCTTCATAGCATTGTTTAGTTGTCTAGTCCTTTGCATCACCTTGGTACCATTCGTCCTTTCTTTGATTGTTCTCATTTTAGATCCTTTGGATGTCTTTTCTCCAGTTGCTTCATGTTCTTATCAAGTTGTTGGCTACATCGATCCATCCTTCTCTAACGCTTCATACCCTATGCCTTTAGTCCGACTAGTCCCACTTGATCTATTAATTTCATTTTGGTTCGTTTCTCTTATTAGTCCTTTCCTTTATTTGATCTCATCGGATTTCTTACTTCACTCTAGATATCATATTTCTTGGCAATGCTACTAGTCTTGGGATCATTTTTTGTAGGTATGATGCCTATGCATCATTTGACATCCGGATAGGCAGTTTTGTTGCCATATCTTTCATAGATCTCCCTAAGGAGGATCGGGATCCTGTAGGAGACTATTCCTTCGTCTTCTCCTACATTTGCAAAGTTGTGCATTTAGTTGGAGCCGTGAACCAAAAACGCGCTCGGGAAGTGCTTTTGCATCATTACTTGTTGTATTAGGTTTAACTAGGGTTTGAATTTCTATGCATTCATTTTTTGTTGAAGTCTTGGTATGTAATGTTATACATATATTGGTAGGTGATATTCGTGCTAGATAATTTCATATCCTCGATTCTGAGTTTCATTTGTATACTTCTTTTGGCGTTCAACGTTTGCACAGTATAGGAGGCTTATTTTGAGCATATGCATTGGGTAGATAATGCTTATACTGTAAAGTTTCATTGTGCCTTAGGCATTTTTTATAGTTTCATCTGATGCACTCTTCTTCTCTAGAAATGTATGGGCATTGGTTAGTTCTTAGCATTGGTTTCTTATTTGGTTTCTTTTGAAGACTAGTGCCGCGTTTGGAATATTTGCTATATTGTTCGTGGACTTTGTTGCCCCCATCATCTTACATCTTTATGTTCTTTTCAAGATTCCTTAAGCAGGCCTTGGGGATCTTTCATGGTTTATGGTGTTGTATCCCGTGCTGCTTCTTTGTTTCTGATACCCCTTATGGTCGTTCCTTTTAGCATGCTCGTCTCTATGTCAACTGTGAATTTAGTCTAGTTGGTCATATAGATTTCATTTCGGTTTTTTGCTTGATGAGTTCCTTTTCACCCCGGCACCTTCGATGAACCATTGTCCCATTGGATTTGCTTATACTTGCGCCAGGTTTCATAACATCTTTTGACCCTTTCGTACATGGAGACCACAGTCATTTATTCAGTCATATGCTTCAGGTGGACTTTGCTTCACATAAGCGATGATTCCTTTTTGCCAATTGCCTTAGGTTGGTCCTCCACCTCCATTTGTACCCTTGTTCTAGTTGTTTCACTCGACATCTTTTGCATTCCATTACTATGTTTTTGTCTTGTATGACAGTTGTCTGTTGCTCTAAGTTACTCCAACGTGTTGCTTGATGTCGTTTTCCCATTACTATGTTCTCGATTACTATGATTTTCGATTACTATGTCGGTTTCTATTACTATATTTTGTTCTTGTATGGCAGTTGTGTGTTGCTCTAGGTTACTTCACTTTGTTGTTTGATGTCCTTATTCTCATTATTTCATACTCGATGAAATGGTTTCGTTATATTGGTCTATCCGCTCGCCATTGCTTCTTCTGTCTCATTTGTTATTTAGCCTCGTTTGCTCATTTATTTCCATTATTTTTGTTTTTCGAAGTACATTAACTTTGGCTTCACTTGGACAGCTGATCTCTTGGTGCTATTTGCCTGTTGTTGGTCCCTTTAGCTCCTTTTTTGTGCCATTGTTCTAATTGTTCCACTTGATGTCTTTTGCGAATCTTTCGCATGCTTAGTCCGTTTTATCACAGTTGTCCTTTTGCTCTATGTTACTCTGCTTCATTGCTTGATATCCTTATTCCAGTTATTCCTTTAAACTTGTTTTTGTAATTTGGTCCATCCACTCACCATTGCTTCCTCTTCTCATTTTGTTCTTTAGCCTAGTTTGCTCAATTTTTTTCCATGTTTTCTAGTTTCTCAAGTATTTTATGCCTTTATTTTTTGTTTATTCAGGTTTGTTAGTAGGTTTATTTATTTCTAGGCATTTTTTCTTTTGTCAGGCAGTCTTTTTGACCCCTTTTTAGTCCAATTTTTTATATTTCGGTGTTTTTCGCCTTGAGCCTTTATTCTCTCCATTTGTTCTGCTTGCTCCATATGTCCCATTAGCCTCATCTGTGCATTCTATTTCATTTTGTTCCGGTGATCCTTATGGACTTGTTTCTCCCTTTCTTTGTTCCACTTTTTTTTTTTTTTTTTTTTTTTTTTTTTTTTATCTATTTTTTAGATTCGACTTGCTGTATTCTAGGTTTGTTGCGCTCCTTTTTGCGATATGCTCCTCATTATTTCTGGTCTCTAGCTCATTTTTTGTGCACTCTCTGTTTGGCATTTTTGTTGACTTCTTTTTGCTCTGTTAGTATATATTCCTTTGTTCCGTGTAGGTTTTTTCATTGTTTATTCGTTAACGATGTGGATCATTGATTCCTTTTCTCCGTCCGCTTTTCCTGCTGAGTTTTGTCCTCGTCCACCTTCTCTACTTTTTCTTTTCCACTCTTTTTTATTCCGACCTTTTACTTTGCTTCACTTGCCTGTTTTCTTAGTCACCTTATTTCCCATGCCACTATCCGTTCTGGCTCCCACTTACCTGGCTCCTTTCTACTGTGTTATGTTCTTCCTTTCTATGTGTTCTTCACTCGTCATTCCCCCCATCGGCTCTTTCAATGTTCTGTCTGTTCTTGTGCCTTTGTTGTTGCCATTTTTAGATCCATTCTGTCCTGCTGTCCCATCAGCCTTATCTGTGCATTCTTTTCCAGTGACCCTTGTAGACTTGTTTCTCCCTTTCTTTTTACTATATTTCTCTTTTGAGTTTGTTCCTCTTCTATCGGCCAGTATATGCCTATCATAGGACCCATCCTAGGAATGCCACGGTTCTATTGTGACAGCAATAGAACCGACATTCCTTGGATGGGGACGTCCCTTTGTCACTCCTCCTATTTATTCAGCCTCTCTTCATTGTTCTATCATCGGCGTTCTCTTGAGCTAGATTTCTCCTTCTTCTCTATCCTATCAGTTTCCCTCACCCTCCCTCCCTTGATGGTTTTTTCATTTGATCGTGTTCACTATTTCCTTTTCTATGTCCTTTAAATTTGCATTCTTTATTTCCTCAGCGTGGCTTTGTAGCCTCTGAGGCATACTTATTGATTTCCTCTTTCTCGGCATGGCACTAGTATTTTATTTATTCATTCATGTTTTCTCTCGGAGTGGCATTGTAGCCTCTGAGTCAATATTTTATTATTCATGTTTTCTCTCGGCGTGGCGATGTTGCCTCCGAGATCATATTTATTGTTTTTTCTTGGCGTGGCGCTGTAGCCTCCGAGGCAGCACTAATCGGTTGTTTTTTCCCGCGATGGTCATTCCGCGGACGGTTCCCGATTGGTCGGCTGTTGTTTCTTTCTCGGCGTGGCCCTGGAGCCTCCGAGTTTTCTTGCCTATGGCATCTAACTCATTGACGGGTTATTTTTCTTTCAGTCTTGATTCTGCAGGATTGTTTAAGGTTTTATGGTTGCCATAGTGCATGGGGTCGTGCTTCAACTATTTGCTTGGGTTTCCTCAAAAACCTAAGAAGGCGTGGTTCTTCTTCCCGATGAGGAGCAGTCACCGGGTCTTCTCACCTTTCCATCGACCAAGTGGCGGATAAAACCATTTTTTATGTTGTATTCTTCAGTATCATCATGCTCTCGATGATTGTCTAGTTTCGGAGCATTTAAAGTTCATATTTCCAAGTTTATCTACCCCTAGTGAGGGATCCATTTGTACTCAATGTTTTACAAAGCTCAATGAGAACACCACTTCACTTGCCAGTATATGCCTATCATAGGACCCATCCTAGGAATCTCTTCAAGATGCTATTCAAAGAACCTACATGGAAGTTAGAGTCATCTGGCCATAAGTCCAGGGCAAAGTTTCCATAGGATCCATTTCCATGACTATGAGTCAATGCACCAGTCAATGTAGTTTTGAGCTTGTCAAGTCTCCAGAGAGACTTCACAGATTGTTGCAATTTTGGAATCATTGTTTTCGCTTGATCCATTTTGTCGTGAATAATACAAAGATATTGGCCGGGATACCTGTGGGAGTATAATCTCCACGACCCGATCTTGTGTAATGCGACCACGAGGCCTGCTCCGATCTATGCGCTCTTCTTTCATCATGCGGCATCCTCCTCTCTCCTTCATCTTTGGTCTTGATAACTTTAATGCGGATCACCTCACATGTATCGCATTTGGAGAATGCAATTTTCTTTTATGATCTTCGACATCCCGGAAGCTCGCCTCCACGCGTTCTATGAAAAAACATGCGGTGATACCTTCTTGCCGGTCAATGCCACAACCTCTGCATTAACCTCTTCTAGAATCTTGGACTTAAGTAAACATTGCAGGCAACTTCCTGACGTTCTCTCTTATCCCCTCCTCGTTTCTCCTGCTGCAGTGGGGCAAGGATTCACCGTTCTCCCTCACAAACATGGAAAACACGGTCTCACATGCCAATGTCGAGGAGCGAGGCTTCAAGGTGCCACAGTTACCATGTTCGGCCTTGCGTGCACCCTCAAGAAATTGGGCCTTCCATTTTGAGATCTGTAGACTTTGAGATCTCGAGACCAAGGTACCACGCCCTTTTGCAAACCAGATTCCCTTGCAGCACTAGTCGTCCCACTCTTCGACCTTTCATGTTGTTGGCGAACATGTCATAAACAAAAATAACCCTATCACTTGATTTCATGGCAAGGAATTCCTTTCGCATGTTAACAACTTGATTCGTAGAGAACTTGACGCAACACCTATTCTTGCAACACAAGGTCCTCCCATGAATCGAGGATAGCATTCTCGGTGGTGAGGCGAGCAAGCTTTGGTGGCATTACAACCTTCCTGGGCTGTCGGGAATGAAAAGTGTAATGTCATTTCTCATAATTTGGGTGCTTCTGATGCTCTGAGCTCCCCTGGCTGGACACTATATCTGCTTCCTGTTGCGGTGCTGCGGTCAATATCTCCGAGACCTTTACTCCATCAACACGGACGAGGTCAATGTTCCATCTCACGAGCATCCCCGGTTTCGGCAGCTGCAGGCAACCCTGGCAACGGATGTTCACTTCAGAAAGGGGAGGGAAACCGATTCTGAGATACTCCCACAAACTTGAAACCCGGCTGGTCACAAAACCGCATCATCGGGGCCAGTGAAAGATATGAATCCCTTTCCGGCGATAATGGAGTCGCAGGAGTGCCATATCTCACAATCCTTTTCAAGAAGGGTATATCTTGTCAGCGGTTGTGTCTCCTTTCCCACCTCTGTCCGCTGTCTTTTGCTGGGGACGTCATTACCAGACGACTCACGAGCATCTTCACTTCTCCAGAGAATGAATGAGCCCCTGGCTTCTGCTATTGTGTTTGCATCTGGAGTTGGCCAAGGAAGGGTATGGTGGCCTTTGAACACTTCCTCCACACCTACGCTCACTACTCCATTCGATATTTCCTTGAAGTGGCATTGTGTCGTTTGCCCCACAACTCCCTTTGCTACTAGATGTTCATTAAGGAAGAGATACACAACCTGCACAAGGATTTCAGTAGTGTTAAAATCGAGTAAGGAAGACGAGAAAGCAATGCAAAGGACATGGGGGGAAGGCAATGGGTAGACGGACAATGAAATTCCTCTTGTTCTTAGATTCCCCTTGTTGCAAATTGGGCGGCCGCCCAATTTGAACCGAGTGAGGCGCTTATATGAGGTTAGTATAGATGCAGGCAGTCTCACACTGGGCACAAATAAAGGTTCTTGCTCTGAATAAGCTATGACCGCGGACAAATTGGGCGCCCGCCCAATTTGGTCGTGATTGTAGAAGAATTGTAAAGAAGGCAGAGACTCGGCGCCCGCCCAATTTAGCTGCCATAGAGAAAACACATTCGAGTGACAACTTGAGAATAGGCACAATAGGCACAACTTGAGATACAGTTTCCCCAACCGGCCAATTTCACCTATCTCGTCATCTACACAAAGGGACGAACTGGGCGGCCACCCAATTTGTCTCTTTGTGTAGATGAAACTGAACGAGGTAGACACTAAAAGAACCCCTTTTGATTGAAGGGACGAGGGTTGGACTGCACACCTGAGTGGAATTATCATTGAACTACCAAAACAAATACAATCGAGCATTGGAAGGGCCTGACTGCAGACAAGGGTGGACTTATCAGGGTAGTTCTTGGGGACAAACAAACGACCATGGAGAAAACAGCAAGCACACAATTCTTGCACACCAATTTCAGGAAAAGGAAGGACTGCATCGAAACTTAGAGTTTATGTAAATGTGACAGTAGATGTCAAACTCCAAACTTCAAAAATGTGACCGAACTACCACCCCGGTGAATGATGAGGAGTAAATCAACAGGCGCCATCGAAAAGGCGTGAATGAAGAGGTGTGAATGAACAGGCGTGAATGAAGAGGTGCGAATGAACAGGCGTGCTTGAAAAGGTGTGAATGAACAGGCGTGAATGATTACATCCCTTCAGATTAGATTTGCAGCAATTACACATCGAGCTATGGCGAATAAAACTGAGGAGCAGCACAAACCTTTGGAGATTTCGTGGCCATGAGTATGAAGCGCTGAAGATGTTTGCGTCTTGAAGAAAAGATAGTAGCCAAACAGAGCAGTGCCAGAAAAACAATAGGTTTGAAGCGCATTTACATTTAAACACAAATTCCCCCCAAAATTTGAATGTAATTTCCCCCCTATTTTGAAAGTTAAATGTCCCCCCTAATTTCGAAGTAATATGTCCTGCCCCGAACTTTTAAACACAACTTCCCGCCTAAAACACGTGCGACACATGCATGAGTCGAATTAAATTTGGGCGGGCTTTAAATGACGGATTTGAAATTTAAAATCTCCGTGCATTTATTAATAAGGTCCACAATTAATTCCTCACACTCGAACCCATCAACGGTCCATTTTTATTTGAAAAGGCCAAACTCTCACATGCACGACACTTGTCTTCCGCTCATGAAAGGTCCATAACCCTTTAAAAGCCCCTCATTCTCCTCGACTGCAGTTTTAGAAAATTCTGTGCTTCTTTGGCACTTTCTGCTCCGCTTAACATTGTCGCCTTCATATTTTTTACCCACGAAACTCATTCTCATCCCTATCCTGTCACCGCACTATACTCCCGAACCAGCTGTCGGCTTCGGATTGAGCACTTGGCGCCTTGTGTTTCTCGACCGCTTGTCGCCATCCTGGTGGCGCCTTCCTCTGATCATTGTCCTATCGCCTGAGAACCCCTGTACACCAAGGAATCTTAGCAGTTGATGGCATCTCGCCCCACCACAGGAGGCAAAGGTAAGCTGGACTACTATCTTAATATAAACTTGAGCGCCTGCCTGATTGAGTATGCCATATCATAAACCTCGGGGTATCCCACTTTTGCTTTGGGGAAATTGGGCTGTGGCTGACAAATTAACCTCTTCTAGATGCCTCACTAGTCCCCACAAATGCATATCTGTCTGCAGAACTTCATAGGGCACCCAATTGCTTCCATGAGGGGCTTTCATTTTACACAACATTGGCCTTTTTCTCCAGTAGGCTACCCTTCCATCACGAGGGGTATCATAACTATGCTCATGGGCAATAGAACGAACTTCTCCCTCACACCAAATTGGGCAGACGCCCAATTTACTCTTAAGGACACCACGACTTCCTTGGATGGTAGACTTGGGCAGGAGTAAATTGGGCGGGCGCCCAATTGTCTTTGATCCCAGCCAATTTGTTGTGGTGTCGATCCGCCAAATTGGGCGGCCGCCCAATTTGGCCTCTATGATGCAACCGTCTCTTCAGCCCCAAGTCTCACCATGAATTGAGCGGGAGTAAATTGGGCGGGCGCCCAATTTGGTGTGCGTAGGGATCCGGCCAAATTGGGCGGGCGCCCAATTTGGCCTCTATGATGCAACCGTCTCTGCAGCCCCAAGTGTCCCAAGTTCTAACACTACTTTCCGTTCTGCAGGAATTATTATGGCGCGAACAAAGCAGACTGCTCGGGTTCCTGGTCCCGCACCCAAATTTGCAGAGGCTATTGCAAGAGAAGATGCAAGAACAGAAGAGTACTGGGTTGCATCTACTGGGTTGCAAGAACAGATGCAAGACTACTGGGTTGCATCTCCCCAGCCCCGATGAGGCAGGAGGAGAGTTGCCTCTCCTCCAGAGGTATCCATGCTCATCACAGGTGGCTAGAGGGCCACCGCCCTTATTCGACTGAACTCACTGGAAGGCGACGCATCACCCCACGAGTGTCGAGCTCATGCCTTGCCCACACGCAGTGGCAAGCCATTAAGCCTAGCCCACAGAGACCCCCGATAGGCCTTACTACCAGAGAGGTCAGTCCGTGATGAGACAAGTTCCTCCTTATCAACCGGCCTAGCCCCTTCACCCACAACCAGGCGGGCTCCTGTGCACGGGCCGCATGCAATTGGGAACTACTGGTGCTAACTAGGGTCATCTGCTACACAGCTTTAAGTCTCTACCCCCCTTCCCAATACATGGAGGTCACAGAGTGAAATACATCCAACATCATAGAATTGAATTAGAGAATATCATCTAATCAATCTATCTACACAACAGAGTTAGGTTCCTTAGTTAGGGCTTATGATCTCGGGATCTATAAGGCCTCTAGAGTTGATCTAACATACTAAACCAGCCTATTGCCTTGCCCAAAGACGACTTTGCACAACAGAATGACTATATACCTGGTCCTTGACCTGCTCCTGGTCCTCGGAAGCCGTCCATGCTCCTGATCTTGCTGAAGATGGCTGCTAATCGATAGTCTGTTATGCAAATCCGGCTTCCCAGAGCTTAGCAATGCGGATTGAAGTCCAGACTTGGCCGAAATGGCTCAAGAGAACCCTAGATGCGAGAATGGGAAAGGAGCTCTATGAAAACCCTAAATGTCAAAGATGGAAAAGGGTTTAGGGTTTAGGGTTATAACCCTTATATAGACCCTTCTTAGGTTAGGTTAACCATTTGGCCAAATGGGTTCATGCCATTTGGAAAATGGGGGTTCAAGGGGGTTTTGTTGTGTATGTTTTATTAACATGCACAACATTCGAGGTTCCCCCCCTAGGTGCAACTCTTGGCCCCTAGGTGCAACGTTCTTCGGTTCTCAAGTACATGTCATTTATGGCATGTACGTGTGATGTGGCAGTATAATATATGTATTAGGAGCGTATATTATGCTGGAACGTCACAGGATAACTCTTATGCATGTTGCTAACACGTGTAAGCTTGTGCAGGATGTTTGATAGCTGGCGGAGTTTGCGTGTGTATAGTTATCTTGTGTTGTCATCTTGTTATCTATATACGTGGTGTTCATGTATATAGCCTCGTGGGAGGCAGTACTTGTTCTGTGTACTCTGATGGTTTGATGTGAATACAAATTGAAATTTTTGGTACTAAAATTTTGGTTCGTAACACAAGGTACCTCCAATTACAAATGGAAAGAATGTATAAAGCGGCGCGTCACAGGAGGTAAATCTGCTCTTTATGCAATGCTGGCCAAGTGCTCAAGTTTATCTCTGAATGACTGGATGCTCAGAAAGACTTTGTTTAAGACATTGGTCAGAACAGTAGTTTTGTACGGCTCACCTATATGGGGACCTGGTACATCAGCAAAATTGTGGGGGCAGATAGAATCAGTTCAGAAATTATACATCTGTGGAGAGCTGGGCATCAAGAGCACGATCCCTTACTCTATCATGCTAGCCGAGACGGGGATGTTTCCCCTGGAAATGGATGCTTTATACCACACTATCAATTATGTAAACAGACTAAAGAGACAGTCACATGAAAGATTACCTTGTCAATCACGAGGTTCTGGCATGGGCCGCAAGATGGGGCATCACAGAGACAAATTGGCCACAAGAGAAAAATGAAGCCCGGTTGATACTAGAGCAGCAAGCAATCCATCTGTTATGGGAGAAACAGGGGAGCTGGATGGTCCACTACAGAATAAAAATCAATTCCATGGAGCATTACACGGATCAGGGGTACCTAATAGCAGGCATTTCGAAGAGGCTGAAACAAATAACTGCCAGGTATCGGGTGAGTTCACATAGATTAGAATATGAGACAGGTCGATGGGCAAAAATACCAGCTGAAAATTGCACATGCAAACTTTGTGATTCGGACACAATAGAAGATGAAGATCGTGTATTTACAGGTTGTCCAGCATACAGAGGTATCAGGGAAAACTTTGGCATCCATGCACCCAAGTTTTGCTCTTTATTTAAGTTAGATACATTAAACACATGTTTATACATAAAAACGGTTGATGATCACCGTTCTTTCTTGCTGAAAATTAAGGATACATGAACTATTGTAATCAGGCTCTATGGCCTTCAAGGCCCCAAAGGGCTCAGAAATATTATTATTATTATTATAAAATATCATAGACATTCTGAAAGAAGGAATTAATTAGTATTTACTACAGATAATTGATCGTACACCCAATTGCCAGTTTGCTTGTTTTTTGTCCAAAGCACTTACAGACCAGAACAATGATAGCAGGCTCCGTCATGCAGAAATCTCCCCACCCAAAAGCTTGGGGGGATAAAATTACTGTATGGCAAGCGTCACTGACAGGAGTCTGCAGTAAGTAATATATACAAGAACGATTTGTCTGTATACAAGGAGAACTATTGCAATTAGTATGAGAAACATAAATATATGCTCGTATGTCACCTGTTTTGAGAATCTATTCTTTGACTCAAAGACAGACATCTTGATGCACCTGTTTAATGTGCTTCTCAAACATTCTTTCAGTGTTATCAAACTCAACGGTGGAAGTTATTGTCTAGCCATGATTGGACACCATGATGGTTGTAAGAAATGCAAGGAGGTCACGATCTTTAACACATTTGGACATCTCTTTCTTCCTTCAAGGACAGTCTTTGGAAATTATATCATCATATGCCTTCTCACTCAGTTGGAGGAAACAATTTTTCTAAATTTGTTCAAACAATGTTCCTTCTATTTGATGCTCTTGCAAATCTTATATTATAGCAAGGATTGGGAGTATATATAAGGGGAAAAGAAGATACAGTTTCTCTTTTATTAAGAATTATAGGGAGAAGAATGCAGAAATATTGTCTCATGGATTACTGTCTGCATCAGTGCGGATTTATTGCTAACACTTGCAACTTGTGGACCTGTAAAACATCATAATTAAGAGATGCCATGTCCAAAACCGATTCCCAAGTTTAGCCAGATGGAATTAGAAAATGGCAACACATAAGAACTTGAATACATGTGGAAGTAGAGGACCCACATACATGGCAACATAAGAACTTGAAGCATTGATCAAAAATAAGTGGCAATATACACACTCCAATGATTAAGCAAACTGATCGCCACAAATTTCTGGACAGTGTGACACAACAGTTTTGTTAATTTAGCATCAAACACATAATACAATTTTCAAGCATTGCATCTCCATTTGTGTTCTGCATTGCTTCTCCATTTGCTGTACTCATCTCCTTGTCCACAAATAGTCGCATAAAGTTTGTCGGAACTGATGCCCAGTGTTTTGAGGCTCACATCCAATTGGCTCATCCTCATATGGAGCTGAATGTTCAAAGTTCTCAAGGCTCTCAAATACAGCTGTAGAGTAACGGTCCCCCCTGTCTATCATGATATTATGAAGCATACAACAAGCAATGATAATTCTGGACAAAGACCTCTTGTTGGGCTTGTAAATCTTCCTATTGAGGAGTTGCCATGATTTTTTCAAAAGACCAAATGCATGTTCTACAGCCATACGAGTTGAAGAGTGCATGTAATTGTACCTATCTGTTTTAGGAGGTAGATTTAAACCTGGAAAAGGCACAACGAGCCACGGCAACAATGGGTATCCTGCATCACCAATTATATATTCTCGAATGCTTTGATTAGATACTTGAACAGAAGGCCGATTCAATCTTTCTTGTCTTTGAACCAGTTGTGCAAAGTTTGAAACTCGAAGTTGACGTGCATCATTGACACTACCTGGATATCCTGCAACGACATCTAAAAACCTTGTGCGGCTATCGACAATGGCCTGCACTAGCATAGAAAAATTATTTTCTCTATCAAACCAATCAACCTCATTTTCATATTCAAGAAGCTCCATAATGATATGTGTAGCATCAATGGCTCCACAACAATTTGGAAAACCATGTTTTGCCTGGAACCCACGTTTCACTCCAAGCATATCAGCACCTGTTGGCCACTGTAAATGTTGCTGACAATTTTTTAACAAAGCTTCTACAAATTTCAGAGTGATCCGTGCAGCTGTAGATGTTCCAACACCGAAGAATTCTGATATAGACAAAAAGCTTTCACCTGGCCACTGTGGCGCGGGATAATCTTACCCTGGATTGGGGGATCCCGGAGGTGTGATCCCGGAGGACGGGATCCCGGAGGACGTGTGATCCCGGAGGACAGGATCCCACTGTTAACTGCGCAGTTAAAAGGTGACTGCGCAGTTTAGGGCCATTTTTCGGCCGGATTTTTGCTTGTTGATAGCAGCGGCGCTGCACTCTCTTCCTCCTTGGCATCAAACTACAGCTCTTCTCAAGCCCATTCCAACCAACCTCGCACAAACCCCAGCCGATTCCGTGGAGGATCGGCCAAGAAAAAAGCATAAGAAAACTCAGCTGATTTTCGCTATAAGGGGCTTTTTTTTTCGCAGTTACTGCACAGTAAGGGGATCCCGCCCTCCGGGATCACACGCCCTCTGGGGATGTCGTCCTCCGGGATCACACCTCCGGGATCCCCCAATCTAGGGTAAGATTATCCTACGCCACTGTGGCCAATCTTTTCAATGCAATGGCAACTTGTTTCTGAACTGAAAGAACACGATTTGGAATGGAAGAGAAGGATGGGGGTGTACGAACCTTTAGATCAGGTTCAACCATTTCACAAATGTAATGGAATGTTTCTTGTGAAATTCTGAAAAGCTCTTTAAATCTAGCAGCATCAACAATCATAACATAATCTTCAAAATGCAACCACCAATGATTTGATCTTGGCCTAATGTACCATTCCCCATACCTGATTCCTGTCAAAGTGCCTCTGGGGAGCTACATTCATCAAAAAACATAGAAAGAAAAAGCATTGCTGAAAGGGACTTCTGGTGTTCTTCCTCACAGCCATCTTCAGCAAGCTCCAAGTGTTTGTTGTTGTTGTTGGATTCCTCATCGTCTATAATTGAATTCACCTCATCCAGCAGCTTCAATGCAATTGTCAATGCTTGCAGCAGAAGAACGATTAACAGCATATGCTGCCTGTCCATGCCTGTGGATGTTAGAATATAATATTAGTGATCATAGATCAAGGATTGATGACATGGCAAGTGCCATGTGACCACGCCTAAGTGGCAATCCTAGTCAAGTGAAGAGACATGTCCTCTAGTATAGAGACGTGTCCTTTTGTAGGTACTTACCTATATCTGTGTACAAGCCACGTTTGGCTCATATTCATCTATATTCATCATTATCCAATATTCTCCATTGTTCTATATTTAAGATGGTATCAGAGCCGAGACTCTGAATCGATCCTGGGAGAAGCCTTAACATCAAGCAATGCAGCAATGCAATCAGATAGAAGTAAGGGATCTGAAGAATCAGATTGTTTGATTATGGAAGAGGAGTTAGTAACGAATTCATTTCTGGAAGAAGTTATTAAGGAGGAAGAACAGCTTCTTGAAGAGTGCAAGAATTTGCAGCAGGAAGCAGAAGATTGGTTGGAGAATTCTTTTATAGAGCAGAATGAACCATGCAGAAGGGAAGAAAGAATGGTGGTTCAGAGGAAAATTCCACAGGAGAAGGAACATTTAGAAATCATAAGCAGGCAAGAGGATAAGGTAGGAGAGATGCAGATTCCCACATCAGGCCCGATTAGGCTAGTGGCAAAAGATTCTGTTGCCCTTGAAGAGGCTGCTGAAAAATTACAAGCAAAATCTCTCGCTTTAATGGGTACACGGTTGAAGCCCACAGGGCTAAGAAAAATGATGGGGTTAAGAATCCCTTTGGATCTGTGGCCGCTGCTAAAGATGCTGAATTATAGGCCATTGCCGGAAGACTTTGTTGAGCATCAAGATGGAGCAAAAAGCACCCAATTTGAAGATAGAATCCCTGGCAATGATCAGACGGATCCACAAGAAGAAAAGGCTGGGAAAGATGTCGTTGTGGAAAGGTACTCCTTACAAGCAAAAGAATTATTTTATAATATGGGATTTCTAGACAGAGGCGAACCTGCAGAAGAGAATTTGGAAGGGAGAAACCATGCACAAATCAAGGCAGATACATCTGTGATGACAAATTTACAGGCCCCATATGGAATTTGGGCAGAAATAGCTGTTCACAAAACAAATCCTGGCGCTGATTATGGACAAAGGAAGCACCCTGGAAGCATTGCAAAGATCGAATTAAGCATGCAAATAAACCAGAATTATTGGCCCCAACACCAACATTATATCAGCAGAAGAATAATGAATACCCATTCTAATTTGTTCCCTATGAAGGTAGATGCAATGCCATCGTCATGTGGAGCGGCAGAAGAAGCTATAGAAACTCTTAAGCAGGGCAGATTGAAGCCCACGTATGCCGGAAGAGATGCTAAATTAAGAGGAGCGGAGCAAGCAGTTTCAAAAGCCCCAAAAATTGAGCACATCAAAAATTTGATTCTACAGAGAAGCATCGTGAACACTGAAAAGCTCATGCAAGATGCTAAGGCAAAGGATTTGCAGCCAGCCGGAGCAATTTTTGCGAACCCTACAACAGAAATCGAAGCAGACAGAGATCTTGTTCCTGCACATACAATATTGATTCTTAGAAGAGCCCTAATAGAAGCTCTGAAGCTAGAGACCTTGCCAGAAGGAGTTGTAGAAGAATCGTTGGCATGCATAAAGACCTTCCAAGCCCCAGAAATAAATGAAGACGGCAATTGGATGTTAAATGGAGCCATGACTTATCCTAAGATCCATTCAGGATATGCAGTTCCGCAAGCCCTAGAGACAGACAAGAATAGCAGCATATATCTGAAAACAGAACGCATTAGGGAAGTTGGAGCTATGCCAATCAAGCAAGCCCTAATTTCTGAGCGTTTCAAATCGATACGCGAAACGGCAGCCCCAAAACCGTCACGAATTCAGTGCAATGTGCCACAAAAATATGAAGACGTTAAAGCCATGGAAATTCTGCTAAAGCACGGTAAATACCCTAAATTAAGTGGACGGGTACCTGATACAATTTCACAAGTGGAACCATCCCATAGAAGGACAAGATTTCATGCCCATTCAGCAACAAAATATGGTGACCCAACACATAGGTATGATGTGGAAAACCATTATAGTTTTCTCTATTTAAATTTGGGAAATTCTTGTCATGATGAAGGCCCATGTTTGTTGGGACGAATTTCTTCTGAATTATTATGTAAAGTGTTCTAGTGTCTAGAGTCTGAGATAGCAGTCATAATATTGAGGATCCCATTGTAAGATCTTAGCATTTCTCGGATGCTATAGATCAAGGGGGAGAAGGCCTAATTTATATGATCTAGGCATCCTCGTAGCATTATGATCTAGTACGTCTAGAGTTTAGAGTTTGAATTCTCAAATTTGAAGGGCATTTGAATTCTCTCCATTAAGGGGGAGATTTGCCAAAGGAGAGTTCAATCCTTCTTGATCTATTGATCAAGGGGGAGTGTTAGAATATAATATTAGTGATCATAGATCAAGGATTGATGACATGGCAAGTGCCATGTGACCACGCCTAAGTGGCAATCCTAGTCAAGTGAAGAGACATGTCCTCTAGTATAGAGACGTGTCCTTTTGTAGGTACTTACCTATATCTGTGTACAAGCCACGTTTGGCTCATATTCATCTATATTCATCATTATCCAATATTCTCCATTGTTCTATATTTAAGAGTGGATGGATTTGTAGGATGGACAGAAGGCTGGAGGGCGCCAAAAGGAACCGGAAGCCAAAGGGTAAAAAGAAAAGGAATAGAAATTGGTAGAAATTGGTTTCGATGGGAATGGTCGCCTGACAATTCTTTGACTGGAACTCGGTTATGCTGACGTGGAAACTGAGTTCCCGTCCTAATGGGGAGGCACCCTGAAGGGTATGGAGCCAAGGTCGTGCCAGCTTCTGCCTTGGCAGGCCCTGTTCTTGATGCGTATGAAGAATGAGACGCCGCAGATTCTTCCTTTGCAGGGTTTCAAATGCTTTATTGTTTTTTCCGGCCTGTACAGAGATCTCGGCATGTGCACGTTGAACATTCCGTTTGGGCAAGAGTAATGGATTTGAGTTGGGGATGATCTTCTTACTTGCATTGAAGCAGAAACAGTCGAATTTATCCCCTTCGACTGTTCTGTTTTTAGGCCCAAAAAATAAGTGGATTAAAATGGGTTCGACTCTGTGAGAGTTCGGCTATATTATTTCCGGTGGACGGCGAGTGTTGTGACGGCCATAGCCGCACCTCTGAGCTAGCCCTTCAGTTGGTCTGTCTGATACAACAGTGTAAGACTCCGAAAAACCAAAAAATTTGGTTTCCTTTTTAAAAGTAATCGGTATCGCTGTCACTGCATCTGGCTCACCTCAACAAGACCAGGAGCTTTCGTTGCTCTGCTTTTTTTTTTACTTTCGACCTTTGAACCATTGGCTGTCCTTACTATGCGTTGCATCATTGGCTTGTGGAAGAGGTCTTAAGAAACAAAATAGATTAGTTTACAAGAAATGGCAAGCAACATTTACAAGGCTGTTATATAAAGCTGCTAACAACAAACTTACACTCAGCCATTCGATGTGTGCAGCTTAGACTTGAAACATTGACTACTGCGCAAAGTTTAGAAGACCGATTCCTGTACGTCTTCAATTTCTATATGCCTTAGACTAGATTTACACTCACTTGTTCTTGTTTTCAGAACATTACAATTGAATGACAGTGCTTTTTCTGTCACATCCATAAACTACAAGCCCCTGGTCTGCTTTATATATATGACTGAATAGTTCCTTCTCCTCTGGTAATGGAGCATCCCTTGCTTTGGCAGATGCTTCATCCACTTCCTGTTTAATTTGCTTATCAACTGCTTTAAGTTCACTCTCGTCCATAATGTTTTCCTAGTATCCTTCAACACGTGAGAAGCTGCCACTCAAATCAAAATAACAAATGCCTCTAAAATTACCTGCAAAATCATCTTCTTGATGTGCTCGATAGGATCCCTCCCTTGCCTAATACCCTGTATCTCTTGTCGTGTCCTATAAGTGCTCCCAGGATCTGACATGCTGTGTCCATGGTACCTATAAGTATCACATTCAACTGCAATAGGACCCTGGAAACCATTAAAGATTGCGTTAGAACTTTATACCGAGTGCATCTTCTCATGTAACTATGTATGTAATCCATTCTGTCCAAATGTGAACTTATATCTCTGTATCTAATGCTCCTGTTTTGTATCTAATGCTGCTAACATTTGGTATTTTGTTACTTTTTAACATCCTACTTGGAAGTAACTAACCTTCCAAAATGTCCAGCCAAAAAAGCATAAAAAATATGCTAAGAATGACTATTTCTAATGACAATTTAATCACAATTCTCCATGGGGTATAGCTGCCGTATATCTATAATTAAGCTTGCTGATAATAAATATGTCCAATAAATATGGCCAGCACTACAATAAAAGGATAACACCCGGGACATGACTTTGAACCAACACAGAAGCAGGAAATATAGATTATTTCAGTAATCAACTCATTGCAAATACCTATAACAGCCCTCACAGAGTCTATCTAACAAAACCTTTACAATTAAGGCAAAAGACCCCATGGAAGGCACGAAGAAAATCACTACAAACCTTCCCCGATATGCAGTGATTTTTGCAGAACTCCACCGCCGTTTTCACTGCGAAGACGTCCATTCCATCAACCTAACAGCACCTACCATTGTCAAAGAATGATAAGATGCATACTCTTGAATGCTACATATGAACCTTCAAGCCAGGCATATAGGAAAGACGATCATAATAAGTTGTCTTTTTAGAAGCGCGCCATTCTGCTGTGCCCATTCCATACTGAAAACAACGTTTAAAATAATCAGCCTCAACAATCATTCAAACAGAAACCAAAGAAATGGGCCAGGAATAAATTTACGTGGTTGTTTTCCACTAGAAATATGACAGGCAAATCCCATAAAGCTGCCATATTTTGAGCTTCAAATAATTGGCCCTGCCAAATGGAAGTTAGCTAGTTAAGAGCAATTCTTCTAAATTCCCAAGCTCATAAATCTTATAGCCCCACTCTATTCGTTTTGCACCATTACCAGGAAAGTGCATTGAATTGAATTCTAAGGAATTAGATAGCTAAAATACAGACCTGATTACCTGCTCCATCTCCATAGATGGCGACTGCCACACTATTTTGTTTCAAATATTTTAACGCAAACGCCAGGCCTGTCCCTAGAGGGCCTGAAGTGCCCACGATTCCCCAACCTCCAAAATAATTTTTATCTGCCTTATACAAATGCATAGAGCCCCCTTTTCCGCGAGAGCACCCTGTTCGCTTGCCCATAAGCTCCGAAAAGCATTCCTACCTTGCCGTCAATGGCATCAAATGAGCTAAAAATTTCAAGCAATCTATTACTGCAAAATTTAGATGTCTTACAAAGGGAGTTCCTCCACGTTCCAAATATATCCCATGATCTCTATATGCTGTGATAACAGAGTCTTCAAACGTCAAAGCAGCCTCCATGCCAACAGCAATGGCTTCTTGGCCATCATATAGATGGCAAAATCCTCTTATCTTTTGCGATTTGAAAAGCTGCTCAATAACAACACCGTTTCTAACCGGTTTAAAGTTATAGGAAAAACAAATTCAAACACAAAAGAAATCAATTTACCATGTCTGCTGTCAGTTCTAGGCGCCGAATCAAAGACATAGATCGGTACATCTTGAGAAGCTCTTCTTTGGTGGTTTCGACATGAAGAGATGGTCCTTGTTCGATTTGGTGCAGCAAAACGGGAGGACATATTTCGACAGGGATTTTGGCATCCGTTCTACTTCCAAACAAGCACGAGTTTAACCTAATTTGATTAAAAATTGCACCGTTGGTACCTAAACAGACGATGGGTTGCATCAGATTTGGGAGGCGACATATCCATGCTGCACGCATCATTTTCCTGCCGGAAGAATGAGTGTCTCATGGATTGATCGGACTAACAAAACTAGCCCAGGGCGAATTTAACTTTCTGCATGCTTGCCACGATATATCGCTGACGTGAATCCTTTATTGACTTCAACATTACTACCATTCCATTAGAAGTTGAAGAACCGAGGAATTCCCTTAGGCTGGGTTCAACTGTGGTTGATTATAGGGGAAAACTCCAAAATGCCCTTATGTTTTTTGAATTTCACCCAACACCCTTAGTCTTTATCATTTCACCAAATGCCCTTGGTCAACGTACAATGTATTTTGTATTTTTGAAAATTATTCAAATACTCTTAAGATTTATGTTAATTCTTCAAAATGCCCTTATGTTTCTTTCAAATTTCCAAAATGCTCTTATGTTTGAGTATTGCATGGTCTTTTACGGCTAGTCTCAATTCCTCCAGTGAAGCAAAGGTTGAACCTTGTTGCAGTTCCATAGCTAAACTAATAGATATGGGAAATCCCTATAGGAATTAAAAACCGTTCTCTACAAGTAGAAGAGATTTCATTGACAAAACAGAAATTCTTCATATAAGATCCAAAATCAAGCATTGCCCAATGAATCGTGGCCTCAAAAGAAAAGAAAACTAACCTCAAAACTCTAAGAATGATCTGCTGTAGAATTGCAAATGAGAACTGCTGCAAAATCGATCTGTTGTTCAGAGCATGGGTAACAAAACGATTCAAGAGGATTCCGGTGGCAGAGTATTTCGGCTTCAGAGGATTACTGTGGCAAAGCAAATTCGTTGCCAAAAGATTTCTGTGCCTTGCTTTTTGCTTTCAGAAGCAATTTTGTTGAAGCAATTTTGATGCCCTGTAGTTCGTTGGAGCAATTTCGATGCCTTGCAAAGCAATTCCGATGCCTTGCAACTAGATTTCAGTGCTTAGAAGGGCATTATGTTGAATACTAAAAAGTGAAGTGCATTTTGTAAAAGTTAAATTTCTACAGGAAGATATACGTTGGCCAAGGGCATTTGGTGAAATGATAAAAACTCAGGGGCATCTGGTGAAATTCAGCAAAACATAAGGGCATTTCGTAGTTTTACTCATTTGTGACCTTCAAAACTAATGAATCTATATAGACCCAAGGATTATGCAAATATGTTCTAATTACAAAGATTTTTATCATATGTACTTGGTGCTTCCAATAATCAAGGAGATGTGTCTTTGAGAATAGCGTAAATAAATTCTCCTACTTGGTCATAGATCTACTTTAGTTATACCATACTTTTCATGCCAATTCATATATGAGAAATTCATTTACATAGAATCGTGGGTTATGGTGTATCAAGTCTTTTATATTTGTATACATGTTTTAGCAGTCATCTTGGGGGCCCATTCTTAATGCACTTGGCGTTTAAAGAAAGTGTTGAAAGGCATATCAGCTAATAATCTAATTTTTTTGAACAATTGAGATGTCCCACGAGGAGGTGTTAAACAATATTGTTAACAATTAAGATACCCCACGAGGAGATGTCGTGTATCGAGGACATGCCAACTATATTCCTTACAAGTTGTTGAAAGCGGTCTCTTTTCCAATAACAAATGATGGAGGATGGATCACATACAGAAGAGGGACCCAATACAGAAGATCAACAGTGACTGTAACTGTGACTGAGGACAGAGGTGGCATGCAAATAGGAAGGGATATCTCTTTTCCAATAACATATGCTGGAGGATGGATCGCACATAGAAGAGGGACCCAATACAGAAGATCAGCAGTGACTATAACTGTGATTGAGGAGAGAGGTGGCATGCGAAAAGGAAGGGATATACATCAAAAAATTGGAGTTGACATGTCAAGGCAATCATCAAGATGAAGGACAGAGAGAGAAAGAGAGAGAGAAGACACGTGAAATACAGGGGCAAACCAGTGGGGAACACGGGTGAGAGATACATTGCGTGGACCATTGGGGGGAGGGGGCAAATTTTTGGGGACTATGTATTTTCTAAAAAGGGGGCCACCAACAGATTGGGGCCACAGACACGAGTGCCTTATTTTGTCATCCATTGTCGTGTTGCGCCTTATTTTATCATCCATTGTCATGTTTAAATCAGGGCTATAATATCCTTGTCATATTAAAGCAAAAAAAAAAAAAAAAAAAAAAAAACATGGTTTTTCTGTGAACTCAACAATTTTGTTTTGCGATTAAAGATAGATAAAGAGAATATGGGACCCTACAACGGGCTATAGGACTTTATATGGGACGGGTCTATATATAATGCGACTCAAGACTGTAGATGTTCTAGGATTAATGTGTTACCACTACATCAAAGGCCCAAGGTGGTTTAAACACTAAGGTAGATGACAAATAAGGTGCTAAACACCGAAATATTGTATTGTAGAAGGGGCCAGTCTCAGTGGTCCATTTTAAACCCAAAAATGGACGTCAACGAGCCGCAGACTGTCCGTGGCACATGTGCGCTCGACATGTCCATGCGGCGTGAACAGTCGGGAGGAGAGAAGAGAGAGCAGCTTTAGGCTATGGCGGCCGCCGGCAAAGGCCCCCATCTGTACCAGGTCCCTCTTTTGGTCGGTCGTCTCCACAAAGCTTCCTCGCCGCCAGGACGGCTTTTATCCTTCCCTGATCTCCCAATCCTCTACTAAATTATTACCTCGAATCATCGCCCATACCTCCATTTGATCCTCTAATCCAAAACCCCATTAAGATCCATGCTGATTCTTGAGAATTCGACCTCTGATGCAAGAAATTTAATTGGATATGCATTTGGGTGCTCTTAATTCTATGTGGGATCCGTGTTTCTGCATGTTATCGGAAATTTTGAGCCGATCTAGTAGTCTTTTAGTTTGTAGGTTTTGTGGGTTGATCCGAAATGGGTAGTACTCGTATTAGTGTGGAGCATGGAAAGAGAGTGAAGGCTATGGCGTCCTCAAACGAGTCCCAATGCGAAGATGTGATTTCTCAAGTGATTGAACGCGTTAGGGCCTCGGGATATGACGAGACTGTCTGTGACGAACTGCGTGAACACTTTACAAAGCTTCCATCCAGGCAATCAATTCACCCATGCCACTTCTTTCTTACTCTATTCTGTTTGGGGACTGTTATCGTTGGACCCGTTGTTGCAATATTTCCTATTACATGCAAACTCCTTGCGGGAAATCTATTGAAATG
Source organism: Isoetes taiwanensis (assembly GCA_021234155.1). Lineage (NCBI taxonomy): Eukaryota > Viridiplantae > Streptophyta > Lycopodiopsida > Isoetales > Isoetaceae > Isoetes > Isoetes taiwanensis. Next base: position 1,806,959 of record JAJEKV010000048.1, read on the forward strand.
ATTGCCACAGCTTTACGAGTTCATTTATGTTTGAAACTGTGCATCTTTGTTTTTTAGTTCATGCAGTACCAAGAACCTCTTTCACCTCGAATCTGGTCCCGAAACTGTCATTGATGGATAAACCTGCATTTTCCTTTTTGCTCAAAAACATTAGCAGGAAGCATGGCATTGCCGGGAGAAGCCCATTCATGGCTAGTTGATTTTTGTTGTGCACGGAAGTGTTAGAAATTGTATGATCAAGTTGCTTCTTTACTCTCAGATAGTAGTGGTTGGAATTCAGTGCTGCAGTGAAAACGTTGTAGAAATGTAGTTAGATAGACCAATTTTGAGACACAAAGTTCTCTGAATAGGGGATTTGTAACTGTGCAGGTATACACTGAATATTGACATTCAAAGACATGAAGACGTGCTTCTTCACATGAAATTGCTTCATGAGGCATGGGAACGACAGGAGTGCCATAATTGTTTGTCTGCAAAGCCATTTCCACTTCCAGTAGTATCGGTAAGGAGGGTCCAGCTTGGAAATGGCACATCCTCAGACATAGATTCGATCCATAGTGATGGGAATTGGGGTTGGAAAAGTATACCAAGGGGTCTGGTGAATTGTAGTCCTGCCAGAATACATCCGTCTATACTAGATTCAACCTCGGACAATTTTGGACCATCGTCTCCTATACCACGGCCCATGTTTGGGTCATACTCGAATTTGGCTGACATGGATGACCATATTAGCAGCTCCGATTATGGATATGAATTGACATTTGCCTGTACAGATAGACATGGGCTTCTCAAGTATTTCACATCTGTGTTAAGCAACTCTGCACTTGAACTCAATATAAGGGTAACTCCTGCCTTGATTATTTTTAATTTCTTATTAATCCCTGCATATAGTAAGGAGTAGCTTTGGATCTATGGCTTTCTTTATTGTTTGCTTAAGTAGGAAGCAACAATGCTCAGGGCCAAAATTTTGCCCACCTGTTGTTACAATTATGTAGTTGACAATTTATTGGCACTTGCAGGAGGCCCATGTTTTCAGCACAACTGATGGACTTGCCTTGGAGGTTTTTGTGGTAGCAGGCTGGCCAGGAGAAGAGGTATGGTTTCAAGGTTTTAGCATTCAGTTGAAGTATGGCATGTCAACGAGTACATATATGATGATTTTGCTGTCTGATTCCATAAGGCATGCCATTGTCCTGCTCGAGCCTTTATTGTTGTTAGCGGTTTCATGTACCTGTTATTTTGAAGGCTCACTAGTGCAGTAATGTAGGCTGAAAATGCTTTTGATGTCTTTGCTGAAAGCATATTATTCTATAGGGCAACACGATAATTGTTCCTCTCTGGTATTAATGGCATGATACAGCATGAGTGAAGTTTTTAATACTGCACTTATCTGCATCGCTTTGACTTACACTATGAAGGAAACATGAACAATTCCATGCTATGGTGCCAGTGATCTTTGAAATAACTTGTCTTCTTCACATGCATAATGTTTAGCAATGTTTAACTGTTCCTGTAAGTTAAATAAAATCTTGTCTTATTTTGTTTTCTTTGTATGTAAGAGGAGCTGGTGATGGTTACAGGCAGAAGAGCTTAGGGAAGCTGTATTAGAAGGATTGAGTAACAAGATAAGTGATAGGTGCCAACTTAGGGCCATTGTTGAAGCCATTGCCTACGAGGATTGGGCTGTGGACTATAAGCATGTTAGTTACCTTAATCATTTTTATTTGAAATGACAACGATTATATTGTTAATATCCATGTCTTTCCCTTGACTAAACAGCTTGTGATAGGAGAACGACTAGGTGGCGGTTCTTCTGGCCGTCTATATCGTGGGAAGTACTTAAGCCAAGATGTTGCCATAAAGGTAATTCAGCTTGAAGATCCAAATGGTAGTTCGGATTCTGGTAGTCTGCCAGCTGCTGAGCTGCTGCATGTTTTCAAGCAAGAAGTATCGATCATGAGGTATAACGAAAGCTTAAAATATGGTTTACATTTTTTGCATGGTACCAAACATCGTGCTTTCTGTCTTGTCTAATAATGTGTTGGTCCTCTACAGGCTTGTGAGACATAAAAATTTGGTACAATTTATTGGAGCATGTGCAGACTGGCCAAAACTCTGTATCGTCACTGAGTTGATGGCTGGAGGCAGGTTAGGCATGTCATAGTTCAGGGGAATTCAACAACAATTTATACAATGTCCTGGCTTTACATCTGTCTTTGAGTTGCAAATTCAACAGGATCTGTTTTATTTGTTATCAGTGTTCGGGATCTTCTTGAAAACCGGGGATGTGGGCTAGATGCTACAGTCACAGTAAAGGTCCTACGTGATGCGGCACGAGGAATGGACTTTTTACACAGGTATACATTCATCCCAACTGTTCCAGCAATAATGAAATTATAGGGGAGCTAATTGTCGAAGTTTTCAGGAGGGGAATTGTGCACCGAGACTTGAAAGCAGCAAACCTTCTGATCGACGAGCATGGGGTGAGTTTCACTGTGCCATATGTATAAGCTCAAAATTTGCAGAGTTAAGGCTGAATGCTGGATGGGAGTTTTGTTTGGTGGGCAAGAAGATTTGTTGTGCTTGCTGCTGGACAAGCAGTTGTTTGTCACGTGCAAGAAATGACTACATCAAATCATTAGTGGATGCTATGATTGATTTACTCAGTTATGATAAACCATTCCTTCTAAATTTCTGCATTTGTGATTGACTAAGTTCAGGTGGTAAAAGTCTGCGATTTTGGTGTTGCTCGTTTGAAACCATCTCCTGTTAATGCATCTGGTTCAGGTAACTGGCCTGCAGAAATGACAGCTGAAACAGGGACATATAGATGGATGTCGCCTGAGGTATCCCTCTTTGAAGCTTACGCGTCTTATTTAGAAATGTTGCAGAGATGTCGTAATTAACTGGCAGGTTCTTGTGATTCAATTAGGTGCTTGAGCACAAACCATACGACCACAGGGCAGACGTGTACTCATTTGGGATCATGATCTGGTATTAGATTTGGAACTTTCATACAAGCAGTTTTCTATCTGATGTAGAAGCTTCAAATCAGTACTGACCTTATTGTCTTTAACTTAGGGAGATACTGACAGGGGAAGTTCCATATGCAGTCCTAACACCACTCCAGGCTGCCATTGGGGTGGTCCAACGGTGAGTTTGAAGTCTACTTAACAATGGGAACTGCTTGTGATTTGATTGCTGACTACGTGGTACTATATGGGACAGCGGACTACGTCCAGTTATGCCATCAACTGTGCCGGAGAAACTTTCTGTGCTTGCAGAACGTTGCTGGAATCAAGATCCACAACAACGTCCAGAGTTTAGTGAGGTGACCCATAGCATCAATATTTTGTGCTGTTCATGCCTGTTGGTGCTGATTCTGTCATTTTGCAGGTTTTGGTGGTTCTTGAGGATATGATGAAACCTGCTAATACATGGAGAACAGGGTTTTTCAGGAAGAAGAAACAAACTCTTCAATGAGACCAATTCTTTCTAGGGATTCTGCAATACTTGTATATTCATGTTCATGTACATTTGTTGTTAATCGTCTATAAAATTGATTTTAAGGCGTTCCATGTATAGCTTAAATCATATCTTGCATGTTAATTGGCAACAAGCAATACAAAGGCATTGTAATTTGTACTATATGTCGTGTGTTAAAGCCAATGCATATCTTGGAGATCAGAGAAGTTGTTTTGACTCTTTATGAATCTGGAACGCAAAGACTGGATAGGGCAAATCGCCATTCCAATCTTATCCCAGCTTTGTTCCCTTGCCATGTCATTGGGGCCCAAAACTCATTCCCATTGCCTGAATTAAAAAAGCATCGGAATATCAGAAGAAGACAAACCAGATTATCACACCGGAATATCAGAAGAAGATATTATTACAAGAAGAAAAACGCGCCCAACTAGAAGACAAAAACACGTAGGCTAGAAGACAAAAGCCCGACGAATTTGAGATTTTTAGATGCTATCGTGAAGCTGCTATGATAATTAAACACGTAGTTCTCGAGAACTTAAAATAGTAATAAGTTTAATATATTGCTACACATAGCCAACACAATTTGGGCACAGCCAACTGGTTATAATACAATTTCGTAAAGAAGACCAAAAAATAGTTTGTTGAAGTTTTCAATGACTTTGAAAGTGATTGGGTTGAAGAGAAGATGGGATATTGAATATCTTGTCCGATATACAACAAATATACACATGCATGCCAACAATACATATTCATTTTAAAGGCCACTAGTACGAGAAGTTATCTTGGAATCTGATATGCCCATCTTTTTCGGTCAATCCGTTTCTTGGTTTAGAAAGGAAGATGCTAACAACCTTATTCTTTTGGATATATCTTTAAGTATCCCATAAAGTGGATCACGATCTGGTAAGTATACTAGAGCATGATAGATGTGAAAATGGTAGTCAAACAGCTTAATGGGGGACACATCCATAAGGAAGGGAAAGGAGAAGAGACATTGTCAATTGTTATGAATGATAGTCAACCAACTCAGTATAGGGACAAAAACTCAGTGTAAGGAAGGGGAATGGTAGTCAAACAACTCAATATGGAATGTCAACAACGCAATGCAGCATATAACCATAATGAAGAAATAGACAAGATGTGGACAATGTGGTCTCTTCAGCTGCTTGCTCCATTTAGTGTTGACCTGTTAATGTATCTTAGCGGTGTCAATTTCAGCGATCCTGGTTGTCAAAGTGGAGTGTATGATGGATGCTTTGTATGGGAATCGTATCCTTCAGGAGGTAACCCTTAACCATATCACCATGAATATGTTTGATGCACGGAGATGTTCCAGCTCTGTTAAGCTCTATTTAAGGGGCAAACTGAATATTGGTGAAAACAGAGGCGATGAGCACTCTAAGTTAATGTGGAACTGGCATCGTCCATACATTAAGTGTTCCTGCACCTCCTCGGATGCTCAAGCTAATCAGGATGCATGCAAAGGCAGCATTTTGTGGTTTGACCATGTTCTGTGGTTTGTGATGCATCATTTTGATACGTGTTTGCCTAACTGTGATACCGTTGAAGGACAGTTTGCTGCTTTCATAAAATGGATGTGCACTCGGGTAGAAGCATGAAAGGGTGATTGAATTTTTTTGTATATTGATGTAGAAATTTGAACTGGGTTAAAGTGTTTGTAATGTACATTTTGAATTTTACATGGAGTTGCCTATCATTAATAAATGCGGTTGACGTACAATATTCTCCATGATTATACCAAATCCTCCCGAAATCTTGGCGCACATTTTGAACTTTCCTCAATCGATCAAACATGGCTCCGGATTCTACCTCAAGGAAAACTTGCCCCGAATCGATTATACCTGCTCCTAAATCGAATGCATTTCAAGAAACAAATGTATCTTGAAGAAATTGAAATCCCTTTCCTTCAAGCAGTAATACAAATCCTTTCAAGCAGTAATACAAATCTGGTTAATAATCTGATTTTTTGTGCAGGATGTTGTATTCCCTTTCTGCAGAATGGATCGATGTCTTAAAGCACCAGTTGAAGAAGAAACTATGAAAGAAGGATTGGACTCTCATGCAAGCACTTTGAGGTCAGCATCGGGTTCAGATTTCAATCCTCCTGTTGATGAAGTTTCGGAAAGCACTGTTACAAGCAGGCAAAGAAAATCGAAACAAAGGGTTTGTAGGGGTGGATACGTGACAAAGCCAATTAGAAGAAAGGTGAATGCTGTTGTAAATCTCATAATGAATGAGGTATCTAATTTGAATCCAAAACAGCAAAGTATATTTGCAAGAAGATTATTGCAGGACAAAAGATTGCAATTCCTATTTGAGCTAGTCATTGGAAGGCCTCAAGAGGCTATCGTGAAAACAGATCTGGTAAAGAATTTAAAGGATGGCCTCCAAGATGTCAAACATGCAAATAGCAATGACAAACTTGCTGCAAAGCATTCTGTACTATCTATGGTGGTTGGAGAGGAAGGAGAATTACAGAAGACTTCACTAGCAGCTAAGTTGCTCAAAATACATCCTAGAAATATGAAACTAGCGAAAGGAGAGAAGGAAAAGAATGTCACTAGGTGGAACAAATCTGTGGGCATTAGCAGGTCGAAATCCAAGAACAAATACTATAGATCAGGCTATCAAGGATATGGTTGCTCAGTTTTGGTTAGATAACTCAACGGTTTCACCAAAAATTAGAGATGTCATGAAGAAGAGGACACAACCAATTCAATATATTGACATTACAATGCACGACCGTAATTTAAATTTAATTGCATCTTTTTTGCGTAATAAAGATGTTTTTTATTTTGTAACACTGATGTAAAGTTTGTAACAGATTTTTTTACTTTTTGAATGTAATATAGATGCAGTCTGCACTAGTTTGCTCTACATGGAAATGTCAAATTATTTCATGGCAACACGTACATGTATATTTGTTTACATGTATATTCTGGATGCATTGTAGATGTAGGCAATAATTAAGAAGAAATGAGTGTGGAGATGTATTAATTGTCAAGAAATTATGTGACTTCATAGTAAATGAAATAAAATTCATGTCAGAATATACATGTATGTGTGGGAGTTTAGGGTCTTGAATATGTAAAAGATTTGCATGTAATGTAATGTAATGTAATGAGGTGACTAATTTTATTTCACTGTAATTTTACAGGCTGAATTATTCCAGAATTTTGTGAATTAGTATCCAGAGGTTCGGATTGGGCTTAGGCAAGTTGAATACTTAAAACCTTCTTGCATTAGAAAGCTAAAGGAAAGAAACACATGTTGTTGCGTGAAACATGAGCAATCAGATCTGTACAAGCAGGCATTTAATTTGATGAGGTCAAGACTCCATGAAAATTGTTCGTGCAATTGTGGTGTGTGCGCAGCTAAAGCTCATGCTGGGATATGTCAAGCCAAGGACATGACATTTGATAATGTTAGCACATTTTGGAGGGCTATGGTATGTGACAGAGCAGCAGGCAACAAGTGGCATAAGCTACGATGTATCAAATCAGATTGTGGAAATTGTGGGAAACAATTAATTGAGTTGTGTCCAAGAGAATCCAATGAGCAGATTGATCAAACGCTTGATTGGCAAGTCTATGGTTACGTTAATGAGCCCTCGAAGAAAGGAACTTCACGAAGACTAAAGCTAATTGACAAGAAAGGCAGCTCCAGTAATATGTTGGATAACATGTTTGATCATATGTCAAAGTTTGTATATCATAACTTTGTGGCACATTGGTAGAGCAAACAATTCAAGGAATCCATGAAGAGTCTTCGTGATGATACCGTATTATCAGTTGTTGATTTCTCGGAGAATTATACTTTGAAGCCATTCAACGAGATTCAAGCACAACATTGGTACAATGAACAAATCAGCATATTGGTCCACATCACGATATTCAAGGTACAGGGTAAAATGAGGAAATGTGTGCACTTCTTTATTTCAGATGACAAAATATATGATACTCACTTTGTACAAAAAGCATTCACTATGCACCTCAATTGGTTGAGAGAAAATTGGTGCCGGCCATATGAAATACCACTTAGTTTGGTCTAACAATACCAGCGGCCCCAATTCAAGTCCGAAAGAGCTTTCTATTATGTAACTAGGTATCATCAACGACATAAGATCAGAATGCACTTTGGAATTTCTTTGGCTCGGGACATGGGAAGGGCACACATGATTTGGAGAAGGAGCCATAGCCAAACTATGGCTTGAGGCGAGAACAAAGAAAAAGGATGGGAAAGTGATAAAAAATGCGTAAATTGCATGTGAGGTTCTTGAAGAGAAAATTTCGATGTGGAAAGGGTATTTTGGAAGGTGTCCGACATTGACCGCTCCCAAAGATTTGATGTGCTCCCAAAGTGAAAGGGGTGCAATCTCTTCATTATGTATCATCCATAGATCCAAATGATCCAACAAAGTTAATGTGTAGATCTCTTTCATGTTTTTGTAAGGAATGCATCAATTTTGATTGGCCTGCTTGTGAGAATGCTGATCATTGTGGCAGGTGGGAGTTGAGAAAACTAGAGCCTACAAACAGGGACAATGTTGAAGAAGATGGGTACGAGGCAGAGGACTTGTGGGCAAATGACGTGGATAATGTGGATGAGACAGTGCAGGTTGGAGATTATTTTGCATCATTCACATCCCCAGACAATTATGAAAGGGTCCCTTATTATCTCATCCAGTGCATAGAAGTGAAACATGCCCTCGAAGAAGACACCAAGGATGACTATGGAAATGAATTTTATTGTGGTAATGAAGTTATAGCTGGTAACTACTTTGAATTGACTCCTGGTTGCCATCAAAAGTAAGTCAGTAATTGGGATGAGATTTCCATTGGAGCCAGTCAAACTTAAGATAATAGGTACATCTTATGCATATGAACTGACTAACTATTGGCATGAAATGTTGCTGAGAATGAGATCTCTGTAATACGTTAACTTGTTGTTGAAGTAACTTCTATGCACTAAGGCATGGACTTGCAAACTGAACGTAATCAGAATGTGATGTTCATGTAATCAGAAAATATTTTTATGTCCAAACATACTGTCCAAAAGTCATGGTCCTTATAAAATGGATCCATGAACTAGATTAAAACACAAACATTAATATATTGTTTATATAGTTCCAAGACTGTTATACTTAGTGCAAGCTGTAAAAAACACTGTAAGCAGAAGGTATTGTGATTCAAGATTCAAGACTCAAGATTCATCCAGAAGGTCCTGCAGTGTGAGATCAGCAATGGTCCTGTTCCCGAAAATTGTGAGAAGAGTGTCCAGGACAACTGTTTGGAAGTTGGTGAAATCTAACAGAAGCAAGACATGTGCTTCTCGCTTCTGTTGCCATTTATGATAGAGATTGGCAAAGTATGGTTTGAGGCTATTGAATCTCCAAACCTCAGCCCTTTTCAGCACTTTGTTGATTGCTTTTGCATGCACAACTTCCTGTTTAAGTTGAATTAGAATACTTTCTAGTTCTGCTTGAGATAATTGGGATTCCTCATCCTCCTTGTCCGCCAAGCCTCCCATAGCTCGATCCATGCTTCCAACATTGTTAAGTCTCCTTTGTGCATCTGTGTAGAACATCATAAGCAATTGTTAAATTAGGAACAAAAGCATGTTTAAGAATAGGAGTACCTCTGAACTCGTGACTGCCTCTCCGTTTGATTTTGTTCAATTGATTTCCCTGTTCGGCATTGACTGTGGTGGTGGGGTGTGGTGGTGGTGGTGGTGGTGTGTGTGTGGTGTGGTGGAGTGTGGTGGGGGGTGTGGTGGTGGTGGTGTGGTGTTGTGGATTGTGGTGTGATGTCGTGTGGTGGAGTGTGGGTGGTGGTGGTGGCGTGTGGTGGAGGGGTGTGATGTGGTACAAGGTCACAAAATATATCACTCGAAACAATCAAGTAACTGTTTTGATTGACCAAAAAGGGGTACAAGGCTTCTTTAAATCAGAAATCTTTTTTTCAACTTTTTTTTGGACGTAAGGTGTTTTTTGTATTCATAATTATAACTTATATATAGTTATAAAGTATACTATCAGTAGTATACTATTCAGCACAGTGTCATTTACACATTCCTTATGATAGAAAATCTTCACAAAAATGTGAACAAAAAATATATAGATATAAGCCTGTTACATAGTTCATCTTGCAAAGTCAGATACTCAGACTCATGATCAGCTCAAATTCTGTTATCGTATCTTCTACTGTGCATCAATCATAAATCAGAAATCAAAAGTTTCTTTAAATCAGAAATCAGAGGACTGCTGATTTCTACGTTCTTTCGGATTGGCATCACAATGCGTGACCAAACCATCTATTAGAAATTGTCGTCGTGACAGTGCGTATTCATAAGAGAACCATTTAGATGTAATCTGTGACATCCATAAATAAGGTTAGAAATATTTAAAGGAACATGAGATGCAGTACATACAAGGGAAGGCATACAACTTACTTCCATATCTCTACCAGAGACAAGAGCTTCAATATATTTGTGCATAAATCCCATCACATACAACCCACATGATATTAAATCGGGCTGCTGTGGCACCTCTACTTGCTGAATCCGATTAAGATTATTTCTCTTCATGAAATCGACGCCTCTAGATACTTGACCGATCGATAGGGTTAACATTTGTGTGTGCAGCCTACATATCACAAAATTTAGCAGACCGAAATAGCGAAGAAAAGCAAAGCAACAACTTAAAGTATTACATACCCTTTGATTGCTTTCTCGTTCATCGCATAACCTGTAAGAGGATTCAAGACGTGAATTGCTGGTGCAGGTAGGATCTTGGAATCAGATGGTGCGAGCGTAAAAACAGCCAGCACAAAATGGTCATTCTCAAGGATAGGTGCAAGGATATGATGGCATTTAGCTACCACAATCCCCTTCATCCCTGATTTCACTATTTCAATGATGGTGGGTGATCCTTCAGCTGATTCACCCTTTCTTTTGCTGCTGGTAGCTTCTCTAAACCTTATATAGTTGTAAGCAGGATAAAAAAAAATTTGCTCTTCCACTCGGAAGGCAATGTCTCATGCAAGCACCTGGATTATATTAAGGTTAACATTAGAGACAAGAAATAGCAACAAATACAGCTCGGTTACAACCAGGTTATTACCTGCCATAAAGATCCACTAAGCGGCTACTCATTTTAGAGTTAGTTGCACATAAAATTGCTATGTCAGATGCAACCACTTTCATTTCAGCCGGCGGACAGTTCTTGAATGGCGTGAATGGCGTGAATTCCATAAGTTTATCCGTGTCATCATTTCTGTTGTCAGATCCAAGATGTTAGTGTCATATTAACAATTGATCCATGACAATAAAACATAAATTGATACCGTCCAATCTCTGTTTCCAGTGGTTTAGACCTGCAAAACGAGTAAAATCTAATAAGCTACTGAAGTATAACTAAGTAAATGTAAGCTAGCAATTACCGTTTTGCAGCGGATGTCCCTGCTCTGGATTGCACTCTCTTTTTTCCAGCTGTTTTGGCATCTGATTCAGCTTTGACCATAAATTTAGTAGTAGCCTTGGCTGCAATCTCCAAGGCTTCTTCAACATCATCTAGCTCCATTGAATCATCGCAAGTCTCTGAAGTAAAGAAAGTGCTTTATTCTAATGTTTTGAAAGCAAGACAAAAAAAGAAACACGCACCTGCCAAAGAACAAGAATTTTCCTCAACTTGAACTTCAACGGCAGCTTCAGGACTGTTTTCAATATCGTCACCAACATCTTCAGTAATTTTATCTGTAAACACGTCAACGTAAGTTTCAAAATACAAAAAAAAAAAAAAAAAAAAAAAAAACCACGAAAAGGAGAGAGAATTACTTTTCGGGCTTTCACTTTTTCTTGCTGCAATAATAGCATTTCGACTTCAACAAATTGGGATCTCTTTTTTGAAAACAACCTCTCACCTGCAAAATATTGAACATTAGTGAACTCTAACTACAACATATGCAATCTTAATGTAATCGAATGTAATCGAATGCAATCACCCTACCTTCCACAATTTACAAGTTTTATCCAAGTACCCTCGGTCTCCAAATCCTCGCAGACCGATTGCTTATGAGTTGTTGCAATTCTCAAAGGTGATGTAGATGTGGATGGACTTCCGACATTGATAGCAGCAGCATCTTTTGTGCCAGGTTCAGCAATTGGGATGTCTGAGAATGGTAAATGCAACCCCTTCACAACAACATCCTTCTTTTCACCTACAACATAATATTTTGCTATATTCAGAACTTAAGCATAGTGCACAAAACATGAATTGTTTAGTTTACCCGCAATTTTACTTCTTGCTTTCTTGATACTACCCATATCTGCATTGACACAATTGGGATCATAAGCAAATAAGAAATGTAAACACTTGATTCAGAATCAAGAGGAGATGTAGAGTAGATAGAAGCAAAATCTGAAGAAAAAACAATCAGATGCAAATCAAAACAGAACAAATGTTAATTACATGCAAGTAGGTTTTTACTACAGGCAAACTTTCTGCTGATAATGTAACGACAAAATAGAAGTACATTAGTGTGCATAGCTATCAGAATGTAAAGGAAAACCAAATACTAAATTCAAATGCATTTCAGAACATATGTAAAATGTAAAGAACAAAATATTTTATCAATACATCTTATCAAATACATCATTCAGCATTGAATGTAAAGGAAAGTCAAATACTAAATTCATATACATTTCTGATCACATGTAAATGCAAAGTACAGTCATATGCAATACACCTTATTAATACACCCCTCGTAAAGGGAATTCGGGAAAAGCACTTCCGTGGCACATGTAAATGTAAAGAATGTAAGCAAATACATTTTCTCTTTACAAGAAAGACAAAACCACGCCAAATCAAATGCTAATACGATTATGTACATGATGGAAACTAACTACATCTAAGTACACTCAAACTAATTATGTAATGAAAATAGAAATAGATGTACCTTCGGAGGGATTCCTAAGCGATTCTTGCAGTCCTCGGACCATGAACAATCATGTACACATGTATTCGTCGTTGAAACCCTGAATACAAGACAAAATAGACAATATGTATGACCACAAAGTGGAGATATTACCATGGTCGAGTCAAGGCAATCATAGCAGCTGCTGCAAGTATTGGTAACATGTGAGGATGAAGCGCTCCGTCTTGCTGCGAGTATGGGAGCGGGCTGCAGGCCTATCGGGTCTGATCTTTCCAAATGCTTAGTCATCTCCTTTATTCTATTCTCACACTTGGAATTAACTTCCATATCCTTGCTGATTTTTTCAATGGCAGCTTCTAATCCTTGCAAATCAGCCTTTAAACAATCAATGGGAATCATTAGAGCATCCATCTTTATTCTGCACAAGTCTTGTCAAGAAGCTCTTATCACTCTCATGCTTCAACAATTCAATTTCCATTGTTTTCCTTTTCTCTTTTAAAGTCTGTATTTCATCAAGCATGGAGGCAGAATCTAATGCTCTTCTTTCCCTCCATCTTTTCATCATTTCCAACTGCTGCCCCAATTCTATCTGAGGCATACATTTAATAGCTTTAACATTGGAAGACTTTACTGTAGCTAATTCTGTCAGGTCAGATTCTTTTTGAGAGCCTTTTGAATGAAGACTTGCACTTGCTTTCACCTCATCCCAATCAATGCTTACTCCTTTGTAATGAAGTGCATATGCTCGGGCAAAATACAATGGAATGTGATGATTTGCAATGTCCTTTCTACAAAAAACTTGCTCATACACAGAAAAAAAAAATCTGTCATCCAAATAGGCTTAATCCTGCACTCTTGATAACCCCTAACAGCAGGGGCTTCAGAACCCCAAACATCCTGCACTAGCCCTGGAAACATGCTATCAAAATTGTTGCTCCTAAGCTGCCTGATGCTTACCTTGTCAAACTCGGGCGGCAAGACCTCCCGATCTGAAGAAGACCCACTCTTGAGTTTTCGGGCGGCAGTTCTAGTGGGAGACCTTGGCATGGGCTTTACAGGTTTGTTGCGAGGAGATTTCCTTGGAGATGTCTTTGTTCCAAGCTGCTTCGTCATGTTCTGTTCCCTGGTGCTTCAGCTCTCTGAAAATGCAAGCTTTTGGCTATGGAGGTCCTGATCTTGGCTATGGAGGTTCGAATATGGATGTCAAGCTTTCGGCTATGGAGGTTTGAGCGAGAGGAAGGTTGAACAGAGAGCGGGAGGAGAGTCCAAAATTATTTGCCCTATTAATGATTCATTCCAAGAATAATAATTTCGAGGGGATTTCCTTACATTTTGAATTTGTAAATGTAAAATACTGGCACTTTTTTTGCCCACCCTTTCATGCTTCTACCCACTCCTAATACCCGGCAAGTGGTTCGGGCACTCATGGTCTTCTATTTCCTTAGGGAAATGATGTTACATGGCGCTGCCCAGTTTGTCATTAATGCAGAGAATCCGATGGGCATTATGGATGTGTATGGCGATTATGAAGGCACAAGGAACATTGAAAGAATGATTATGCCTCCTTCGTTCACCACTCAGGCACTAAAGGTTAGAAAAGCTACTCCTCAACAGCGTCAATTGAATTTAAATGCACCTGCGCATGCGCAGAGCAGTGACAACACACAAACATTGCAAAGATCCAATAAGCGCAATTATAGGGGGCGTGGACCGGGTTACTCACGTGGTGGCTTCCATAATTCTCCATTCATTCGAGGCCGTGGTACTCCTCATCCTAATAATGATATTGTTTTCCATGACAGAAGGACACCGCCTTCTAGTACACAACTTGCAATTGGACCATCAAGTGGGGCAGGAGCTTCTTCTACTTCTCCTTTTATGGCTGTGACTCCGAAGAGGCTCTTGTCAAATATGAAACAGTGATTTTAACACAATACACAGCATGTCCAGACTTGTGTGGACTTTGAAAAGTTCATCAATGATGACTGTGATCTTGAGGATCTGTTTTAGTTCATGGCTACTACTTGTTTGTTTTATTTCTGTTTTCATCTTCCGTTTATGGATTATGTAATGATGTTTGTCAGCTAGTTTTGACAATCGAAGCTATCTCCGTACTATCATTATTGTGCTCTTTAAGTTTATTTCTGATATTTAACTACTTAAGTAACATGATGCTCATGTACTTGTATGTGTAATTTCTCAATTCTAGTTTGCATGTTATATCTATTTGGCATCTAAATTTTCAGTTTTGGATAACTCCTATGGGGTATCCACCACACTGATTATCCCTTATTTTTGGAATCGCCCCAAACTAATCTCTAATATCTTCTATGTTTGGGCCCTTCCAGCTTCTTTGTAATTTGTGGTCTGCAGGTTTGGGGTCTACATGGAGGAGACGCAAGAGGAATGTGATATTCCTTGCCTCAAATCATTCATATTCAAATATGGCAGAAAAGTGATGCTGAAAGCTGATAAGGAGAGATCGTTTTATATTCATATCCTATATGTTAGCCGTGCTCTGGAACATATCAATTTATGTGGGTTATATCAAGATGTCTTTTCACAGTGCATACATTTTGATTTCATTGATATTCTCTCTCAAGTTGTCTTCAGTTGGTGATATAAGGAGAATATGTCCAATTTATGGTACTCGCCTGCTGATACTTTCTGTAAGTTCTCCTGTGCCAATATTCCAATCTATCATTGTACCTCTTTGAAACGTTTATGTCCATTCATCAGAGATTGTGGTCAATTTGGGGGTCATGCCTTGACACTAAATTTGGACGTTATTCACAATAAATTACTGAAGCAAGAAACTGAGAAAGGGCTTAATCACATCCCCTTGTCTAAACCAGATCTTCATAAGCTAATAGTTGCTATTACAGATAGGTGGAATGATCTATGTGCTATTCTTTCCTCACAAGGACTGACACTTAACTCTGAACAGTTGGATCGCAGTCGTATGTTGTTGGAATCTACCATTAGATCCAAATTGAAAAATATAATTACTAAAACTTCTAGTCTAATGGACTGCAGTAATGCTATGGATGAGTTGTACTGGCTTAAATCCCACTTGTACATAGTAGGCATTGATAAATCAGCCATGACACCATCATTCACTTGAGAAATTTGGCCCTTGAGAGACTATCTAGCGATGATTTTCTTCCATGTTTGGACTCGGATAGGAATTGGAAATTGGTAGATGATTGTGCAACTGAGATTTTAAGTGATTTACTTACACTTTTTCCTGTTGTGCACATAGTGAACCTCAAGTTGCCTTATTTAATGGCTATTTTTAAGGTCCATAAAAATACTATGAGGTGGCTTACTAATGCAGCAGGGTGTGTGTTTTCGCAAGTTGCATCTTTGCAAGCTACTATTCCTCTATTACGCGAAAAGTTCTATGCATTTGATCAGTCTATTCTCAGGTTCTTAAAAGTTAAAACCAGAAGCTTTTGGATGGTGGACTCCACTGTGGAGGTTGCTCTAAACCTACCGGAGGTCATGCAAAACATATTTGTTGGTGATATTGCGCGATGCTACGAGGTTATCCCTCTCTTTGGTGTCGATAGCCTTTATGAGGCTCTATCATGGAGCATCAAACATGCATTTAAACAGCTAAGTATAGTAATTCCTGTTTATATGTTAATTATGAGGCTCTATCATGGAGCATCAAACATGCATTTAAACAGCTAAGTATAGTAATTCCTGTTTATATGTTAAGTTTCTTGATAAGGGCGATTCTTGCTTTGAATGGAAGAAACGTGAACTACAATCTGAAAAGTGGGTGATGGTATCTGCAGCTGATTTACTTGCATGGAATGAATGGTTATTATCCCATAGTATTGTCAGACTTGGTGACAGGGTGTGGCGACAGGTGAAAGGCATCCCCATGGGCTTCTCTTATTCACCAATATGGTGCAACCTCTATCTATCCTTTTATGAGTTCCAGTTTATTGCCAAATTATCCCTGTTAGGAAGATCTAATCTACTTTCTCTATTTTCTCATACTAACTGGTTTATTGATGATCTATGTTCTTTGAACAATCCGTACATGTTCGAGTTCTTACGGCCTGGAAATAGAGTGGATCCCATGGATCCTTTTACTATTTATCCTCTAAATCTTCTGGAGATTAAACCGGAAATGGAGGACGTGATACGTTGTGATGACGAATCATATTGTACCAAAGCACACTTTTTAAGTTTAACTCAAGGACCAGGCTAATGGTGTTTTTCTACTCTCCTAATTTGACAAGAGAAGATCTCTCCCTTTCAGATATGCACAATATATTTGGTTGGCATCCAAGAGATCTATTAATGCAGCATATAAGGTGGTTCTTTCTCAAGTTTCTCCTTACACTCCACAACAAATTCTAACGGATTCAACATGATGAGTATTTGCCATCTACCACTCAAGTATGATATCTATTAATGCAAAGATATAAGGTGGTTAAATCTCAAGTTTCTCCTTAACAAATTCAGGTATGGTGTTTGTGTCTTCGATTAAGTCTCTTTATGCATTGTACTTATTTTATGTAGTTGGCAGAAGGGTCCACTACAAGAGGATGGAGTTATAGTGTCAACACTTGTGTCAAGACATAAAAGTAGTGACAACTTTGTGACAATCTCTACTTTCTTGTCACAAAGTGCTCTTTTTGTGTCAAATTTATGTCAATGGGATAGCATCAAGCCCTTTGTCAAAGCAATGTCAGATCTTTGTCAAGTTTATAATGCATTTCAAACCATTTTTACAACAAGGTTTTAACAAGTTTGCAACTACCGCATGACAAACTTTTCATCAGCCTTACAACAAAGTACTATTCAATTTTATGTCTAATATTTCAATAGAGTTTTTTTGACTTTTTATACTAAGTTTATAGCAAGTCTATGCCATTTTAATAGGATGCCCACTTTGCTACCTATGTATCAAAGGATTTACACTAAAGAACAAAATAAATGCACATTCGACTAGTCATTACAGAACATCCTCACTTATCGGCATGCAAAATTATGATCAAGTTTATTTCTCACCACATTAACTATAAGTTTGAAGTCTGGGGCACCAAGGCAACCATTATATCACCACAATAACCACTGTCATGAACTTAAACATGGTGTAGTTCTACATGTCATTGTTGTTGCTAAATCATAAGTAATTGCTAGATCCCATCTTCAAATTTGTTTGAACTTACCTTACATGATCAATCCTATACATATCATGCACACTATTATAAAGTCTAGTCATATTTTCGCAAGAAAAATATCTCCACTTGGTGGCAGAAGAGAATGCCTCGGTCATTGCAAGCCCCATCTCAAAAACTTGTATTATTGCTCATCAAAGAAAAAAATAATGCCATGCCTTGGATAAACTTCCCCGTTTTGTGTTTCGTATTTGAAATGCAATGGTGTGGAGTAAGATTTCGCTTGTGTATAGTATGGGAATCCGTATATTTTAGGGGCTTTGAGGAGCTTCTTGCCATTTAGATGTTCTGTGCGGAACAATATTTTATTAGAATAGAATATGCACCTGTCTTTATTCTCTTTTTCCAAGTATTATCCACCCCTCCCCCTGTGCCGCAATGGTGACAACTGCTATCAGGGTTTTCACGCTATGAGGAGACACATTCGCTTCCATTTGTCGCTGTGGAAGAAATCTGCTGGGCTGCCGCCATGCTCCATCATGATGCCGAATTTTGTACTCTCAGTTTTCTTCAATGATGATTTGGGTTGCCCGGCTATCTGTTCGAATCTGTATCTGCTCGAATCTGTTTGCTGGAGTTAGAAGCGGGTGCTCCCTTCTTTTTTTTTGCTGGGGTAGCGGAGCAGAGGTATGGCGATGAAGAGGTATGGCGATAAAGGGAGGTATGGCGATGAAGGTAGGTAGAGAGCAGAGAAGCCCACAGATGCTATGGGGGTTTGTGGTTTGTGGTTTATGGCTATGGCGGTTTAGGTATGGCGCTAATTTGTGGCTGTGGCGGCTGTTGTTTGCTGTGTGAGCAGGATAAGGCGGGAGAGTAGGCAAAGCTTCTTGCGGTGAGGATTGCAAAGCTTCATGCGGTGAGGCAAAGCTTGTTGCAAAGCGTAGGTTGTTTAATAGGGCCCAAGAAGATCTGGGTCTCCTGTTGATGGATCCCATCTGATTGCTCTGGCGGTCTGCATGGTCTGCGTATCCGGGATATGCATGGTCTAAATGGCAAGCGATTTTTTATGGAGACCTTAGGAAATGGCAGGCCATTTTTTCTCCAAAAAGATGCTGGCCGCTGATCTGGCATCGTACCCAGGATATGCTCTAGATCCGTGGCTGAGATTCACCCTCACAAACCTAACCCATAATACTTGGAAAAAACAACCTGCGCAAAGAACCAGCATCCCCCATTCCCGTGCACTGACTTAGGGTTCTGAGTTCTTCGACATTCGATAGTCTGCTACATTTTTTCGAGACAGAGCATGGCAGGAAATAACCGGGCTGTCAGATTGCGCCATAGATGAGCTGCCCAGATAGGTACAGCTTGTAAAGATAAAGGGGGACCTCTCCTCTACCATAATTTTAGTTGCACTTTTTACCGCATTTCTTGCAAATGCATAGAGAAGGCTGTGGTGAACAACGCAATTTCCGGAGTGGTAGACCTCCGATGATGGCCAACATTGGCTGCTCTAGCTATGGCCGAGGTACGTTTATTTTCTCTTCTTTTGTTATTTGTTTGGCATGTACAAACTTTCTTGCTAGTAATTTCTAGAACTGATAACTCATCTAAAATAGGTTTTGTTGCTGTTTCTTATCCTAATAGCCTGGCAGAATTGCACATCGCGCTAATGCTTTGGACTATTTATGTATATGATTCACATGGGACTCAAGCAATCACTATGTTATTCTGTGCAACTTAGAGGATCGAACTAGCCTGGCTAGAGTTAAAATAAGATGAGTATTTTGCTGCATTCTTTTAATCATAATCTCTTCCGTAGGCTCTCTAAGCTATTATTTTCTCATTTCTTCTTCACGTTTTTTCATAATTCTAGGTGCACGCTAGCTTCTTAAAAGTGTTAATAGATCCAAACAGAGAAAATCAAGGTATTTCTCTATCTCTCTTATTAGTTATTGTTGAATGCTTGCTCCTCGTGACATCTTTAAAAAAATGTCCAGCCCAGAAGGAAAATATGGACTAGTGCATTGTAAACCTCTTTCAATTGAGCTTGGGCATTCTTGAGCAGGTGCAAGGCTTAAGTTTACATTCAGACCATCTGGTTATATGGATAGCATACATCCATAGCCCTTATATGCCTCATTTTTAAAAAGCTTTTAAACCTTTGGCCAATTTGGGTAGAATGTACAAATTTCCTCGTCCCCTGCTAGGTATGACATTGGTTTATTGTATGAGTAACACGTGCTTACGACTGGTTGCTGTAGGTATATGCTCTAAGAGTATTGCATTATTTGTTGCTGTAATAGATGAGATGAGGGCAAGGCGGATGTAAGTTGTATGTACTTTCCCATTTGATCTTTCTATTTCTTATATGCATTTGCACTGCTCTTTCTATTTCTTATATGCAATTGCAAATTTTGCAGCATGTCAAAAACACACATTAATTACTGCGTGTAATCTGCATTATTGGAACTCATAATCTGCATTGTTGGAACATATTATTGGAATATGTGGCCTGAGAGATAGGATTGCAACACTAAGATTTGTCTATTATTTTGTTAACATTTTCATTTATGACGTTGTTAATGTTTCTTTTACAGTTTCTGAAATATAGATAAAAGCAAGAGCAAGGTGGCATGTGTTCAGGCATTTACAGGTATAACTCCAAATTTCATGACAAGCATAACTCTTAATCTTCTGCAGAACATTAATTAACTAATTCAGGTTGATGATTTAGCTGTTATTGCTATGTTTAAATAGAATGGATAAATCTTTTTAATGCGCAAAGAGCGTGTCGTGCTCTTCTTCAACCTTTTGCACCTAATGGCTTCTCTGCGCAATTCAGCAATTATGCCTGATACCTGATGCGTCTGATGCTTTACCATCTGAGATTTACCATCTGATAGTATATTTATGCCTGCCTCTACCTCCTCTACTGTGAACTGCGAATGTTGGTGTTCAGTAATGGCGAGTAACCCTATTCATGAAATATAGCCCATGCGCATAATCCAAGAGATCATTTGCATTAGAAGTGTATGCAGGATTATCCCCTTCCTTAAGGTTTTCTGTCAGCAACTGTTTCTACATTTGCCCGTTAAATGTCACTTTTATGTTCATTTCTAAACTAGTATAAAATTCTGCCGATCTGTACAAAAAAGCTCATAGCCTCCATGGTACTTTATATGATCTTCATGTTATAAGATGTTGCTCCACTCATCACTGCAAGCAAAGTCAGTATTATCCATCTGTTAAAACCGTGCTTTTAGGGCAAAGTTCACAATTCTTGCTGGAATATGGTAAACGTATTTCTGAAACGCAGACCTGATTATAACAGGGACTGCGAAGTAAAGCACAACAGGCAATATAAAGTTGCATTATGAAATGCACTTCCAACTGCTTATCTTGATGTAAGTTATAAGTGGACATCTTCTTGACCATTAGTTTTACTTGATGGCATAAAAATTAGATGGCATTTGTGAGTCTAATTTTTGCGTCTTTTTTGTCACTGGAGCCAGTCGTAGCTAAAAATCTCCTGCTGAGCCAAAAAAAGTGTTAACGATGCCTTGTTGAACTCTTAATTATTTTTTAACTATAAAATATTGTTTCATTCTTTAATTACTGATATTGCAGCGACCAAATGTTCATTTTTTGGATATTATTTTAGTTCTATACGAGTAGTTTTTTATGGCCGCATAGAGCCTTGGACTATGTTACCAGGGACAAGCCTAGATATCATCTTGAAGATGAAATCTTGAGGGGAAAGAAGTTACAAACACTGTAATAAGTGTATATATCGTAATATCCGTGGTGGATCTGAATTTAAATTTATCTTATAGTTTGTTTATTATACATGCAAAACATTTGTTATATTGAAAGCCACTGATAAAGAATGGGTATGAAGTTTTATTGTTTTATATGTTTAAGGCAATTTGCAATATTCAATTTAGAGCTAACTTCTCCATTGAATTAATCAGGAGGACAATGACGAAGGCAAAAGAAATGAAGTTTGAAAAAAAGATAAGATAAGATAAGATAAGATAATTTTTTACGTCCACGGGAACCCAACGGGTTATGGGACGGCACATGCAAGGGCAACAGCCCATCACCAAACACAATAACCAAATATTAAAAGGCTACCAAGAATAAGATAAGATAATGCTAATGCTAGTAGTAAATTTATGCTTCTAAAATTATCTAGACATAGCCAGTCCAAGGATTGGAAGGCCATTGATCTAGAATAATTGCTGCGCCTCCCCTGTACACTGCCCATTTCTTTTGCAGGCGGGCTGCCCTCACCTTGCAGAGCTCCTCCTTACGGTTACACAATTGAAGAGGGGAGAGGTCCTCCTGTACTGAGAAACTAGTCCCTCTGAGATGGTTTCCATGCTGAAGAACATGTAAGCGGCTAAGAGTGTCTTGAAACCGAACCAAAAGATGGCGAGGACGATCACCCTAGTAGCGGAGACAACTCCACCAGCCTTCACATGCATGACATCAGTGAAAAAATGCAAAGCAGCATCCATATCAGAAAGGGCATCATCTTCTGCCTCTGCAACCCCTATAATACGCAAGTTCAGGCTCCTAGTAACAGAAGATACTGAGGGAGCCTGCTCCTGTCTGCTAGCGCGGCACTGCGCCTCCTGGTCCCCTTGGGATTGTGGAGATGTCTGTACGCCCACCTCAACATGTTCCCTTTCCAATGTCTGCACTTCCGCTTCAACATAATGTTTCTTCTGTGGCTGTAATTCTGTATCTAGTGTCTGTACTGAGGCATCACTTGTGCCCACATACTGGGCTTTAGGGTCTGGAAGGAAGGCATGTATTAACTGTAATAAGTATGTCCATCTCTCAATAGACACGATCATAGATGTGGCCGTCATTCCTCCCTCAGAATGAATGAGTCGTACCTGGTCACGAAGTGTAGGCGGCAAACATTGAATTTGCAGGTCTAGAGCACTTTAGAGATCCTCCCGATCTTGGAAGGTAAATGTACCAGGCCTGCTTGTGCCGATATGAAGAGGCCACTGGGGACCAAAAAGAGAAGATGGCAAATCCATTATTACACTGGAATTAGCTTGCCCCTGACCATGGAGCTGTATGCTAGACCGAGCACTTGTGGGACGAGGGACCTCCTGTGCAAACAATGATTCCTGAGTAGGAGGCTTTTTCTTTTCCCTGGCCATCCTTACACCAAATCTCTCCTTATTACTGGCCCTTTCTGTCATGATGAAGCTCTCTAAATGAAATCAAAGCGGCTATATACAAAATTTAAATCAAAGCAAAAGCCTGAATCTAAAAGATCTGGAACACAATATCCAATACTGCAAACCCTACCAAAGCCGGCCGGAACAGGACTGTTCTGACACAGAAAACGTAACCAAAGATGGGCATACCATACGCCATCGGAAAGATCCTGGAAAGAGCTTTCCAACGCAATAAGCCTCACCTGAAACGGAGTCCTGGATCAAAAGTTATGCTAGAAACTGTGTTGCCGGCGAAAAGCTGCACTACATGGAAAACCTTGAAGATAACCTTGAAAATCGAGGAGACTGTATTTTATTACTTCTAGAAGTTAGAGGCCTTTTGTTTTACTATCCACATTTGAAATGTGTCGATAGATAACAAGCATGAACTCAATGCTCAATTTCTTTGTTCTTTTATGATCCTTATATATTTAATATAAAATTGGTCACTTAGTCTTCTTATACTATAAAGCTTCTTTAATTTTCTCATTTTTTAGATTTTGTTGTTGCGTTTCAATAACAACATAGATTTGCAATCTAGCATTTTAATTAGTTCCAAAGATTGTCACTATTTTAGAGAATCGTGCCTCAAAAGTCTTGCAGTTAAAGAATCACTATTTCAGAGCGTAACTTTGATACAAGTTGCCACTATGTATTTATAGTTTTGGCACAAATCATTACTCAATGTTGATGAAAGGGTTGTCATGAACCATAAAAGAACTCAACACAATGCTTGTTAATATTCTTGACACTAACTTGTTGATATTCTTGACTCTAAATTGTATCTTTCGTGATGCAAATTTGTCACAGTACGAGTTGCAAGCTTGTTGGAAACTCTATTAGTGTCAATATTTATGACGAATTTTTTTGTCACAATGTTTGACTCAATGGTTGTCACCCCAGTGACCAATGATGATGTCTAATATAGTGTCAAGATTTTGACTATTTTAGGAATATTGAAGAATCACTTAGTGTCAAAAATTTTGCCGCTGTGCTCGACACTATAGCCCTCATTCTCTTGTAGTGTTTGCTGTACTATTGCAATGATATGGAGTCTTGCCTCAAAGAAATAGCGTGCATTATTGATGCTTTATATAGAAATGGGTTCAAGAAAGATAGGCTTTTGCGCGTCATTATAAATATGTTGCAGATTAATGAATTCCCCAAAGCCAAATGTGATCCTAGTATGCTAAGGAGACATCTGATTTGTCATGAACAAACAGGTATGGGTTTAACCTGGCATTCTTTATTCTCTATTGTTTATGACACTGTTACATGCAACTCGATATCTATATGTGTTCAAGCAAAGTAGTTCTTTGCGTGCACCTCATTCTGGATTTTGTAGAGCAGCTGGCACACACAAACCCGTATAGGGAGTGGTGCTCAGCGTACTCCCGTATACCTATTGGGTCTGTGTGTTGCTGTGGGTTGGTGGTGTGACACACACACACACACACACACACACACACACACACACACACACACACACACACACACACACACACACACACACACACACACACACACACACACACACACACACACACACACACACACACACACACACACACACACACACACACACACACACACACACACACACAAAAACAATACTCTATTTACGAAATGCAACATCTAAATTTTCTAATGATTAGTCATTGGGATTATACAGATGTGTTAACCCATTGGGCCTTAAATCTCGTCGAGTAGGCCTGTCTGAGTTGCTTACTGCATATTTGTTCCATTGCTAGTGTCTTTGGTTTTTCTTGCAACCATCTACATGGTTGGGTCCTTAGTTGCTTTGGTTTTGTCTTGTTAATTTTATTTTTAATGTTTTTCCTTTTTCCTTCTTTTTGTCTTTATTTTTCCTCTTGCTATGTTCGTTGCTTTTTTTTCAACCTTGTTTTGGCCTTATTTTTCGTTGAGTTGGCCTGTCTGAGTTGCTTTCTGCCTTTGATCCTTGGCCAGTTTATTTGGTTTTTCGTGCAACCATCTTCATGGTTGTGTCCTTTGTTGCTTTGGGTGTGTTGTGGTAATTTTATTTTAATTTTTATGGCTTTCCTTTTTCCTTCTTTTTGTTTTTATTATTTTTTCCTCTTTCTATTTTCACAAGTGGATTGATGTGTTGACGCCTGCAGTTCCCAAGTCTAGTTACTACCATTGTATGGGTCCCATGACCTATTGGTCTCCGTGGACGTTAAAAAAACTATTCTATTGGACCCATCAGTCACACCTGTTCAAAGTCTTAGTGGAGCCTGTCCTTTTATACGGGGTTGAAGTATGGGGCCCAGTAGTATCCCTCGCTACTTGGAATGAATATGTAGCAAAATAACAGGGGGTTTGTTTTGAATTTTTGTACGTTTTTTGCTATGGTTTTCCTATGATTTGATGGGCGTATTGCACGAGGCTTACTAATCAGTACATCTAGAGCGCGTATACACAATTTTAGTTATTAATGACATATTCCAATGGTCTAGCCCCCCCTTTTCTTTTAAATGAGCAGATGCTTACCTCTCTGCATGCATTGGGTCGAAATATTTTTTTAGGGTTCGTGAGTGTAGGCCTCGCCGTTGTTGTAAGCCCATGGCAAATCATCCTCTAATCATGCGGATTTGCTGCTTGAGTACTAAGAATATGGAGCTTGAAGAATCTGAACTTTCCCTTTTCTCCAACTTTTTGGTTTCGTGCACAGATGGGCTTCGTGTATTTGGATCCGTCTGCTGCAACAGGCTTCTACAGCTTCATGTTTGTATTGTGAAGGTCAGGATCGACCATGCCATGCCCTTTCCAGATGGAGTTCTGACGCACCGTGATTGCAATAAGATACGTAAAAAAGCATGAAGCCATAAGATTTTATTGTTTCCATACCATTTGGTTGATTCAGGTTTCAAAACCATCGTTTGCTCATAGTGGCTGCATGAAGCCATAAGATTTGTTTGTTGCCGTACGATTTGGTTAATTCAGATTTCAAAACCATCGTTTGCTCATAGTGGCTGCGTGCGTATGGCATAGCGGGCATAGGAGCATAAGTTATAGTCTAGAAAGCACGATTTTTATTTTCAGGCCCAACTAAATGCCATTTCTATTCCAAGCAACATACTAGATTTGCTTATGTGCCAGGTCCTTTTCACCGTAAACTTGCAAATCAACTTGTTTCTTCCTTCCGTGCATTTTTCCTGGTAGCACCTTTGGCTTCTGGAGCACCTCCGAAATCATTCTGAGTGGCTTGTGCGAGTCCAACAGCACTGATAGGAGGTAAGGTTATTCATGCCAGTATTATTCATGATGCATTCAATTCAACTGTAGTGTTAGGAAATTCTCCTATCATAGTCTATGCTAACTGTGGAAGTCCAAAAAGTGCAAAGAGATTATTTTAGGGAATGATAGTTTACAGCATATGCCCAGGATGGAACTAGTAAAATTTTACAGCAAATGCCATTTGAAAATATGGAACCATACATTATCAGTATTATCTCGGCGTGGCCTACCTACACACATCCAAGGTTTCACCTAGTTGGCAAATTTCACCTAGTCCGCCAATTAAAAGCGGCAAGCCCGTCCATGTGCACATTATTCTAGCCAAATTTTACATTTGCGTAATTAGATGGATGCATCTCCGCGTAACCAATTTTTACAAAGTTATCGATGCAAATTTGGACCAAAAGATGGTGTAAATAATGGGAGAAAGAAGGTGCACGTAATATGTATGACATTTATACAACACATGACTTTGTTGATCAGCTTGAAAATGCCGGTGACAAGTTAGTTGTTGCAGAATTTTATGCAACATGGTGTGGATCTTGTAGGGCCCTTTATCCCAAGGTATGAGATGTAATCTAATGAAATGCTCGGCTTGCAACTTATAATACAGGCTATACTCAAAAAGGTGATACAAATTTTGAACAGATTTAGTTGTTACATAATGTCTTTCTATCTCCATGTATCTTTAGTTAGAAGGTAATGTTCCATGAGGAGTTATATGTCATGTAAGCATTTTTCTGCAAGCCAGCTTTGAAACATCAAATAAACCTCTTCCAAAGAAAGATATTTGTTTTCTTCAAGGATCAAGTGAAGAACGTTATTTACTTTTTGAAAAGGTTGACTCTTAGACAGCAGAACCACATATTATTCCATCTATGCAACTTTAACTTTAACTTATTGAATTTTAGCCACTATTGATCTTAATAGCGGTGAAGGAATTTAAATATAAATGCATGCCATGCCAATGCTGACACCTGGAGTACCTTGTTAAGTTACTACTGCAACATTCAGGGGGTTACGAAGGCCATGAGCAGCATATGCTTCTCCTTATATCTTGCTGTATGGCAAAATCATTGCTCATTTTGCATTTTTCCTCAAATTGATTTACTAGACCAGTATAAGGTTTGATACCGTGGCAAGTCGCAAGTCCATGTGAATTAAAATGTGGATAGCTTGCTTGAATATTTGTGGTACTTTGCATCAGTTTGGTTGTGGGCATTTTGTAATTGCCCATAATTGGGCCTTACCCATATGATTACCTTGCATATTTATTTCAATGAATACGAGTCTTATTATCACGTTCATGTAAGCTTATTGGCCTCCCTTTTCAACTAAAGATTGTACAGTAAAACTTATCTTGTCACTCTGGATATTGCATTGCAAAGAGAAATAAAGGTTTTATAGTTCTACACAAGATATGTTGCCATTTCTTTGTTTCCCTAGGGGCCCGAAGGGCCCAAAAATTTTTTTAATACAACAACCAACACATAACTACCATTAACATTACTTAACCTAAACCATTGCATCTAACATTTTTAATTACAATCCCCTTTTGGTTTGGGTGCATATTCACACGGGGGGTTACGTAGGGCAGCGAGAGCCCCTAAGAACTTACAATACATGTACAAAATTAACACCATTAAGTACATTCCCTCAAACCTTATAGTATTTTATAAACCTTAATATACTATGTATAAAAACTTGTACAGGCATACCCCATAAATGAGGATCGCTATGTATGGTCCAGATCAAGGAATAAAGGGCAAATATGCCCATCCGACAGCTCTCGATGCCCGGAGTAACCCCCCGTGTGAATATGCACCCAAACCAAAGGGGGTTTCAGGGGGATTGTAATTAAAAAATGTTAGATGCAATGGTTTAGGTTAAGTAATGTTAATGGTAGTTATGTGTTGGTTGTTGTATTAAAAAAATTTTTGGGCCCTTCGGGCCCCTAGGGAAACAAAGAAATGGCAACATATCTTGTGTAGAACTATAAAACCTTTATTTCTCTTTGCAATGCAATATCCAGAGTGACAAGATAAGTTTTACTGTACAATCTTTAGTTGAAAAGGGAGGCCAATAAGCTTACATGAACGTGATAATAAGACTCGTATTCATTGAAATAAATATGCAAGGTAATCATATGGGTAAGGCCCAATTATGGGCAATTACAAAATGCCCACAACCAAACTGATGCAAAGTACCACAAATATTCAAGCAAGCTATCCACATTTTAATTCACATGGACTTGCGACTTGCCACGGTATCAAACCTTATACTGGTCTAGTAAATCAATTTGAGGAAAAATGCAAAATGAGCAATGATGTTGCCATACAGCAAGATATAAGGAGAAGCATATGCTGCTCATGGCCTTCGTAACCCCCTGAATGTTGCACTAGGGGTGAAGTCCACATCCCATATCAAATTCTACTGCAGGAAATGATTCTTGCCTCTTGGGAGGGCGCCCTTGATCGCCACATTGTCTATTTTCTAAGGTGGTCAACATGGACGATGCTCGCCTTCCAAAACTAGCTTATATCATGGCAATGGGGCCACAACGCCTCAAGGCCTGGGCTGGAGGAAAAGAGAGCTCAATGGATGGCTAGATGGAATGTGCAGAGCACGCAGTGCATACATGTGCAAACAGGGCGGTCGCCATAGCTTGAGGCAATATCTTGACGCTTGCTTCATCAGCAAGCTTTGGGATGCCGGCGCCCTTGAACAGTCAAGACAAAGACACTACCAAAAGAAAATCCCACATTGGAACGAGGCCCACAATGCTACTGCGCACCCACTTGCCCATGAAAAGACGCAGACTCATTGCCTCCATTCCGCGAGGGGCACATCATCTTCGAATTGAGACAGGCGATGGATTGGTGAGCCACGTCGGGCGAGCTCTGTCAATCTTTGCCAAATGGGAGTCATTGAGGATGAATCTCATACCCTTCAAAGTTGCCCAAAGATATGATCAAATCGACGCCGCTATCTTTGTTGGTCGGGCCGGCCACCGCTACATGTGACATTGAGCACGGCATCCGTCACGGATGCTAGGGTCATACCTTCAGAGGTCATGGACATGCGAGATCAGCTATGTCCTCGGCACGACTTGACATGTACATACACATTTATTTCCGCGATGATGTATACTTGTGCGGTTTTGACATTCTTATTACGCCACGGTTTTTCCTCGAAAACCCTTGGTGGGGTTTTTAACCCTGACGGTAATAAGTTTGTTTAGCTCCTTCTACGGGTCCCATAGGCCGATTGGTCTCAGTGGACGATAAAAAACCTATTCTATTCTATTCTATTCTATTCTATTCTATTCTATTCTATTATACGATGGTCTGCAGGTACTAGCATCAATCCTTGAACTTTAGGTCTTGGATTCCGTACATTGGTTCTACTCAATTTTCTATTGGACTACTGTGCTTGTTAAATTCATAAATGTTTCAGCATGTACATTGTCTTCGTATATCATTTTATAGGTCTCCCACCAAATATATCCTCCTCTTCCTCTAAGGTTGTGATATTGGGTGGTTCTCGTGTATTTCCAGATGCAATTCTGCATCAGGCTTCACAATGTGATCTTTAAAACCCGTTTTCAATCTCTCAATTGCTCATTATTATTCTGTTTTTCACTAGATTTCCATGAAATGTTGTGGGCTACATAACACTGTTATGAATGTATAGCTCTGTTATGTTCTATTGTATTATGTCATTTGTTTTGGCATATTACACATACACTGTTAACACACAAATATTAAAACGTGGTGCTTACAGTTTTCTTCAAAGTATTATAGATGGAAATCAGCAAATTTGCTTCACACCAAATACATGTGTTGCATATGCATCAAGAAATCATTTCAAGCTTTTATTTGCATTACTATAAGAACAATGTTTCTAACGAGAAATGCCATTTAACCAAAAAATAAATAAAAAGGAAAAAAAAAAAAAAAAAAAAGATCTTACCCAAATCTTTTGGTCCAACAACTCTTACATGTAATGAAATACTATCAAAGCTAGGCATGCTAACATAAATAATGAGACCCGAAAATGTGCAAATGCATTACCTCCAACCTTTCAAGCTCCTAAAAATAAATAAATAAATAAATAAATAAATGAATGCAGTGAAAATACGATTTCTAAGTTATCTGCGACCAAGACCCTCAGCAATAAAAAGCATATGCAAAATAAAGCCTCTACGTCAACTTTATCTGTTAAGAAATTTCAGAAGAAAAGCATAGTTGGATACTACAAGAAATTTATCACGGCAGCCTATGATATCACAAAAAAATTATTGCGGGGCCAAGATTTTTTTTTTTTTTTTGAAGGACATCAGACTTTATTCAATCAAAGAGTCAAATACAAGTATAAATGCAGAGACAGGAATAAAATCTCAGCGGATAAGCGGAGACCCACCGAGTGAAGCAACCTGCCTAAGCATAAGAGTGCACATCCAAAAACTCCTCAAAAATCAATCGCCTCTTGCGAGGGGCAAGTGAAGAACAATGATACGACTTTACAATGTAACCTTGAGCTTCTTGGAGAACACGATTATCTGCCACATCCAGACCTTTGAAGATTACCAATCTTCGTCTTTTCCAGATAGTCCAAAGCAACCATCCTGGCAAGCTAGATGAAAAGCCCGGCCTTGTAACTCTGTCCGTGTACTTGGGTAAATTGCCAAAAGCGGTTGTTGACTTGTTAGTGAGACCGAAAAAGGGAAAACAACCAGTCCCCATACCTGCTAAAGGTGTTCACACATGAAAAAGCAATGCTCAATGGTCTCGGATCCACGCTTGCATACCGGACACCGATTTGATATTCTAGGGTTAAACTTATGGACAAGCACATTAACCCGCAGACACCTATGAAGAATCGCCACCAAAGAACGCCACTTTAGGATGAAGTAGCTTGTCCCATGCCCAAGACCACACCTTCGCCATTGAAGAGGAGGAAGTTGAAGAGACCACTTATTAGATCGGAGGAAGAATATCAAAGATCAAGCAACAATTGATACATAGAGTTCACAAGTTTGCACTCCTTAATTTCTTCATGACAAACCCATACCAAAATATCTTCTTGGTGTAGCGAATAGGTAGAAAAATCAGCAACTTTTTGCCAAAGAACTCTATCCCATCGCCCCAATAGAAACTTTAACCGAAAAGCCTCCCATGTCGCCAATCGGCTTTGAGTCATACCATGCTGCAATAGTTAAGATTCCAAAGACTTTTCCAACGCGTCTTTGAGTCAATGGGTGCAATTGAAAGCAAAGTGGTTGATTGTCTACCGGAGGGATCCACCAACAAGGTGCGATCAATTGTACACAAGCGGTTGGACTGATGTGAAATAAAGTTTTGATAAAGTGTGCCGGAATCTAACAATCCCTTTAAGAATGGAGAAGCATTATGATAAGGCCGCAACTCATAAAATAAACTCCATGGAAGAACAGGTTTGAGTGTGACTTTACCAAAGGGATACAATGGGTAAGAGCACCGTGCAATAAGCCGTAACCCGGAGAATCATCCTTACCTCTGAGAAGCCGCCAAATGAATTTTGAGATCATAACCTTACTCGCAAATGGAAATCTGTCATGCCCAAACCTCCAAAGGACTTAGGTTTTATACACTTAGACCATGCAACCTTCACCACTACCCCCTGCTTCATTTCCACCCCGATATAAAGTTTCTAACAACACCCACAATCTCCTGAAACTTTGAGTGGGAAGCAAGAATGGCGTAAGCCATATAGACATGTGTGTTGCTTAAGACATGCTTAGCAAGCTGTTACCCTTCCGGGCATAGATAGCTTAGCCGTATCCCACCAAAAAGGTGCCTTTGCAACCCCTCGATTATAACATCCCAAGCATCGGTTGAAACATGAATACCCACCGGGATACCAAGAAGCTTGGTTGCCTTCCCATGAGGCAACACCTTCCGTGGGTAAGCAAGAACACATGGTTGGACTTCATCATCTAGAGTCCACAAAGCGTAACACTTTTGCCAACCGACCAAAACTCCAGAGGCTAAGGAAAATGTGTCAAGCAGAAGCTTTGCATTTTGGAGATTATCAGCATCTGCTTTCAAAAATAGAAAGGTATCATCTGCATACTGATTAATAATTTCTTGAGAGCCATTTTCCATAGGAAGACCCCTGATCACATCATCCTCAGCAGCACTAGAAAATAATTGTGAAAGCACCTCTGCCACTATTGTAAAAAGCAATGGAGCCAAGGGGCAACCTTGACGAACTCCTCTACCAACAGGAAAGACAACAGAGGGCTCTCCCTGGAAGAGTACTGTAGATCTTGCTGAAGTATGCAACTTCATGGCATCTCTTGTGAATGGGATACCAAACCCTAAAGCCAATAAACACTTCTCTAAAAAACCCCAATCCACACTGTCATATGCCTTGGCAAAGTCAAGTTTGAGATACACAATACGATGGGCCTTTAGCCTTGCCCAATACATACCTTCATAGGCCGCTGCAACATTATCAAGAATACACCTTCCAGGCAAGAACCCAGTTTGGGTGGACGAAATTGACTCAGCAAGAACAACACACAACTTCTCTGCCAGAGCTTTCGCAAAAATCTTATACACTGTAGAAAGCAATGTTATAGGACGCCAATCCGAAATGGTCTTGGGCTCTTTACACTTGGGAATGAGGGAAATAGCACCTGTGTTAAGAATTTTGTCCAAACTTCTGTATCTTCTAAATTCACAAAATGCATTATATATATCATCTCCAATCC
Organism: Isoetes taiwanensis; assembly: GCA_021234155.1. Lineage (NCBI taxonomy): Eukaryota > Viridiplantae > Streptophyta > Lycopodiopsida > Isoetales > Isoetaceae > Isoetes > Isoetes taiwanensis. The sequence goes on from JAJEKV010000048.1 coordinate 1,839,798, forward strand.
ACTCCCAATATTCTTGAAAAAATTCTACTGGAAAACCGTCAAGACCTGGACATTTACCTTTCTCCAATAGGTGAGCCGCTGCGCCTAGATCGTCTCTAGTGATATTTGTCTCTAAATTTGAACGTTGCTCTGCTGAAACAATAGAATGCACTTTAGTTAACACAGCTGATTGCATGTCCTCCTGAAATGGTAAGCGATGTCGAGCAAAGAATACTGCAAAATGATTATGTAGGTGCTGCTTTAGGTGCACCGGATCAGAAACCTCCGAGCCATCTGGGAGAGTGAGAGAGTTAATAGAAGTAGCCATCCTCCTCCGTTTTGCCGCCCTAAAAAAGAAATGAGAACACCTATCACCAGACTTAAACCATTGCCTCAAACGTTTTCTCTTTCCCGACCTCCTTGTCCGCTGTTGACTCAATTACTGGCTAGAATTCTATCTGACAACAAACATATATTGTTTTTGAGAATTTGTTTTCTCAATTTGCACCATTGTGATGAATGTGTGTTTAAACGTTTAGTTATTTATGTCTAAGTTTGCTCTGTACAATATATCTAGTTTCTTCTAGATATTTTGGCGAATATGGATGTTCAAATTCTCCAATTTAGGCATCAACACTATAGTTGATTCAACTTTTACAGGTCTAAAACTCACATTGTTCTAATTTCCTATGGGCAACCTGCTACTCGCTAAGTTTCTTGTTAATATATAAGCATGCAACCATCCAAGACCTCCACATTTGCAATATAATAATCTCCATGTGTAAACTAGTTGACAAACACCATAGATTAATATTCTATCTTCGCTCATAATGTTATAAATGCCATAACCAATGAACATTGTACCCCTAAATATGTTCAAATGATATATAGCAAGTGCTACAAAGATGTGATTATGTTTCTTGATGCAGAATTTGCGCTCATCTTTTACTTGAATGGATGTAATGCAACAAAAAAGGTGGGACCAATTCCATGAATTGAATTTAAAAAAAGTAATAATAACTTGTAACAGACTTTCCTTGCACCATTTTATGGTTGAATCCATTTGCACTCCGGATGCTTCAATAAATGATGCCCTTTGCCGCATAAGAAAATTCCATGCAAATTGTATATGAGTTAGGATTGAGAAATGATGACATGAACATGTTTTCAAAGAATAGAATAAAAGAGGAATGACATGGCATTAACCATAGTTTGTGATATTGCTGGGAGAAGCATAAATTTTACTTCACAAGTATCCGTACTGAGAGTAGAACAAGGTGCCGCACACAAGATACATTAGAAATGGCTTGATCATCTATAATCTGATAGTCTCCCTTAATCAATAGATCAATTTTCCACTCTTTAAAAGTTCTATGAGCCCTCATGCTTCAATTAACCAAATTCAACAACAAAATCTTTCAGGCAACAGTATCTTAATCAGTGATTGGAACAAAGATATTCAACAATGTAAGATTTTAGAATGAATGAATGAATGTAGTTTTATCGTCCATGGAGATCAAGTGAAGTGGCCTATAGGAGCCAAACAAATAGAACATCAAGTGGATTACTGTGGGGATTAAAAAACCCCGGTCCTAAAGGGTTTTCAACGATATATTAGAGTACAATTCAATGTCATGCTGGAGGACAGATCTGAGTGCATATATCCATGATCTCTTGAAGATAATTATAATCCTAGTAAGCCTGTTGAGGTTATATCTAACAATACATGTAGCGGCTGGTTAGGCGGAACTAACTCAACATAACGTGCCCCAGTGTTGTCAAGTACGTTTAGTACAGTATGGGTATCATATGTAAACATATTAGGGTCTATTCGCACCCATGGTTAAGTTTAGTTAAGTTAACTTTTACCGTTAAGTTAAGTTAACACTAACCAAGTGATTGCCTTCACACCAAAGCTAGTTAAAGATTTTAGTTAGGCTAACTTAACGAAAAACCATTTCGCACTCGTTTAGTTAAAAAAAATTGGTTAAAAAATAACTTAACTAGCTCACTAAATGCTTTCGAACATGTCTAGTTAAGTTAGCCAAAGGCACAAAAAAATTATAAGCACATTTAACTAAACTTAAAGTGACCTCTATGAGGTCATTTAACTTTTAGTGCTAATTTTTAATTTAGTTAACTTTTAGTTAATTTTGCTAACTTAACTGAACAAGGTGCGAAGTCAAGTTTAGTTAGTGTTTTTGGTTAAAAAAGTTAACTAAATTCTTAACTATATTTCTTAACTATATGCTAACTTAACTAGTGGTGTGAATGTAAATTTCGTTAAAAACCATATTTTAACTTAACTTAACCGCGGGTGTGAATGTACCCTTAATACGGAACGCATACATCTCATTTAAAAAGTACTTTAAATATGTTTTTTAGAAGTATAAAATACTTATTAAATATGTAAAATACATACTTTACGTACAGTATGTTTACTTCCTGTAAATTTTAAAACTATTATTTTTGTATTAGAGTTGAAATAGTTGCAACAACAATTAATAGGAAAAGAACTTCAAGTCAATAAGATTGTTTCCTATAAGAATGTTAAGAAGCTTTTGCATACAATTCAAGAAGATTGTCTCCTACAAGAGTGTCAAACTGGCATCCATATCTACTCATGGATATGTATGCCATGTTCTTTGTAGCATCTTACGACATCCATTCAAGAGACTCGGATAAGTGAATTTGGACGGTTTAATATCCTGGTGTTGCATAGTTCAAAGCATTCTGTATTCTCCATTCTGGACATTTGCAGCAATTATCCTACTCCACTCTTAGATCCTGTATTGGCATTCTTTCAAAGACTCTGCTTATATTCTATACTCTTGCACCCAACATACTTGCCAATAAGGGCACTTGAAACAATGGTATCAGCTTGAAACCCGTGCTCAATGATGTCTTTATGAATCTGTCTTCTCTAATCCACATTAATGCATGCTTTTTAAATGCTTAGAAATGAGGCCTTCATTACTCTCCCATTCTTTCCTGCATTTCATAGACATTTCTAACTAGGCTCTATTAGATATAGGAATAAAGCATAACAAATTTGGAACTGAGCATAATCTCTTTTGGCTATCATAGTATATAGCATTGCACACAACCAGACCTTTAATCTAGTTCCCAAAATGCGTAATATGCATAAGGATATAAAAAAAACAGGCCTTATCATTTTGATTCTTCGCGGACCAAGTGTTTGTTGGATCTAACATGCGACCATTTCAGGAAATTAGAATACTACAAAACAGAGTAGTTGTTTCAGCATCTCTTTAACAGTTGAAACAATGTCTATCTTCTAAAAAACCTATTCCATGTAATTTTTTTGATGAATACATCCTTCTTTCTTACTTTTCACAAAGATTCTATTCCAGAAAGTCGTCTGATTCCAGAGATAGCAAATAAAAATCATGACGGTAGTTGCGACCCATTTATTAAATCAGAACTTGTGTGATACAACTGAACCATTTGTCAGGCATTTTTAAGCTGCTTCAAGCCTTGAAAGAATAAAAAAGCTGATATTTAAAGCTATACTTGATATCAAAATGATGTTTAAAGTCGTGTTCTAAATCATGATATAAGCTTGCTGCATTATATTGTTCTTCCTAAAGCCACAGTACCGGTGCAAGCTGCTGAATATTAAGAAGAAGATTTGCTCTGCCTCCTGGCATGATAAAACAAGGTGGTTACGGGTTAAGATAATTCCATTTAGCAATTTGCTAGAAGAAACAAAATGAGAAACTGGAAAGGGAGGTGGCCAGAGCATTTGTAACATTATTTGCAAAAAGCAAAACAAAGAGGAGAGATTGCATCTCCATCTCCATTCCGACGGCTAGGGCAAGGGGAAGGGGGGGGGGGAGGGACATAGGCAGAACGGGGGGGAAAAAATGCACAAGGTTTTTGGTTATTATTATTATTATTATTATTATTATTATTATTATTATTATTATTATTATTATTATTATTATTATTATTATTATTATTATTATTATTATTTTATTATTTTGCATTTTTCCAATGGTCTATTGTCATTTGGATCATTTGGACCCCTTTCTTTTAAGTATATATCATACTTACTTTTTGTACTAATACATTTAGTACGGTATTAATAAAAGAAGAGCACAATTTGACTTAATAAGGAAGTTCTCTTCTATTCGGGAGGTTTTTGTCGTTTTCATGCGAGCCTCATTCTAGAATCCCATCGATTGAGCCATCAAATAGAGATTCTAGAGGGGGCGAGCATGCATGTCTCGCATACATGCATTGCATGCTTTCTCTGGTTGGGAGATCGTGATTTTAGGCGAGGTTCTTCATCAACGTCTCATCGGCGCTTCTTCGTCTCTCTCAGCAGTACCTTATTCTCTATTCTTTGAAACCCACCCTCCCTCCCTTAATTGTTTGAGCATGCATGACCAGCCCCTCTATTTGAAGAGGTTTTTTTTTTGTCGCATGGCACGCTAATCAGTCCCTCCACTTTGGGAGGTTTGTTTTTCACATTTGTTCTAGTGTTGGTGATGTGTAGGTACAGGTTGACAAGCGGCAGCAAGCTTCGACTTCTCCATTCATGGGGTTTTTTGAGAGCAAATTCTCTGCCTTATATTTGTCCAAGTCCCTTGCCATAGGTTTATCACTAGGGTTTTTCCTCGAAAACCTTAAAGGGCAGGGTTTTCTAATCCCGGTGATAAGCATTCGGCAGGTACGCAAACCAAACATCTATTAGCATTGTATTTATTGGGGTCCAAGTTGTATAATTAGACATTCTCTTTATTTTTCTTTGTGGGTAGTTCGCATGTGTGCGGCTACCCACTATCCACCATTGTAGAAAATCTGCTGAGATGAATAAGAAGCCTATCTATTTGTCATTTTCATGCGAGCCCCATTCTAGAATAATAAGTTTTAATTAAGTGTCCTACAAGCCATTTACTGCAATAAACTTTTCAAATTCGTTTCTTATTGGAGAAGGGTATTCTTGCCATGGTTTGGACTATGATTTAGGTATAGTATTGTAGTGAAATTGGTATATTTTAGTGAGAATGAGCAGCTTGTCTGGTTTTTCCATGTTTCTTTTTTCGATTTTTTTAGGGGGGCCTTTTTTTGACCATTAGTCTGCAAATAGAATTGTTTGGAGTTGCAAACACAATTTCTCAGCTCTATTTTCATGCAAATTAGAGCGGGGTTGATACATGTGTGCTAGAATAGGGTTGATTCAATGTACAGGATTATTGGCACCATGGGAAAGTCTCTGCTTCTTTTTTTTTCCTTATTGTCTATTAGCAGTTTGGCATCCTCGAAGCATAGTGGAGCATCTTTTGGTATGGTATCTTCCAGTTATGGCAGTCCTGAATTTTTGCGTCAGATTCCTTCTGCAGAGGAAGCAATGGCTCAGCTTTATGGTGAGCCCACTGCTATAGCTGGTTAAGGGCAGAAGCCATAACCAGAGTTTGAGCACAGGGAGGGATGGTCGATTGCATCATTGGATTCCTGATTCTTCCAGGGGTGTGCACCCATGTTTTTTTTTTTTTTTTTTTGGGTTTTACTTTTTTTTGTTTGGTTTGTTTTGCACCATTAATTGTGAAAGGCTTTTTTCTTGTCAAATTTCTATTAGCCATTGATTTAAGATATAGCATAGAATGCCAATATACCTATTTGCTTTATAACGATGAGATTGATCTTTTTTATTTTGACAAATCAAAAGTCCGCTATAAAGATTTTATGCCTGTTAAAAGAATAGAATAGATTTGATTTTTTAAAGTCCACAAAGACGAAAAGGCAAAACTGCAATTGAAGAGGCAAAATAAGGGTTCAAAGGGAAAAAATGGGCATTTAAAACAAAGAAGGGAAAATTCTGAATATACCTCTCAAGTTTATCTAAATTCTACGAATATCTGTAAACTTGAGGAAGTATATCTGGAGGTGGAATAGCACCCTCCGCTATGGCCTGTATTTTAAATATTATCTTCAACTGAAGAGCACGTGCTGCTGAGTTGAGTTGCTTAATTAGAATCAAAAGCCTCTTGAGCAGATTTTCCAAACAAAAAACGTATATTTGCTGTATATAAATGCAAGTCAATAGCATGAACATGACGAGCTATCGCAGGAAACATCTTTTACAAACCATGCATGCTGCACAAGCCCACCTTAACATCAAAAGAAACGACATCGAAGCTTATAAACATTGTGATGCCACTAACATTCGTCCACCCTTTTGTATCATAGTAAACTTGACAAAGCGGCACTGATAAATGTTTGCCTGCCACCATGATTATGCCACCGTCTAATCAATGGCAAAAGTCAGTCTTGGTCAACTGTACAAGTAACTTCTTTAAGATATATCTCGACCTTAGTGTTTGTGGACCACTTCAGCAGCAATCCGGCTCCCACGGCGGGCAGGAATGCATCTTCCAGATGAAACAACATCGGGGCCTGGACTTGAGTCGTTAAAACTTCTCCTTAATCTCTGAAACGAATTGGAGCCAAGACTAGGCCGTGATAACATGCCCTTTGTAATGTTCTCTGGACCTTGCTGCCTGTGTAACCATTCATTGTGTAATCATGTACCAATATAAAACATCACGAGCAATGCATTTAATAATTTGCCTAGACAGACTCACTGTTTCGCAATAGAATAACGTCCAATGGAGAACCCTGAAGATCTTGTAGCCCCTGATGCTAAAGGGGATTCTGTTATAAACAACAGAGTCAAAACAAAATAATTGTAATTAAGCAGCACACTTCATAGACACTAACCTTGAGAAGTACATATGCTCCGCACCCGTTGTCCCACTGAATGCATGTATTTATCATCCTGTCAGAAGAAAATAAGTGCTAACTAAGAAGGGGCAGCTTCAAAAGAGATTGGAGAAGATCACGGCATATTACCAGCTTTGTTGCTGTTGTCTTTCCAGATAAAGCACCTATTGAAGAGCAATTTCATCAGTCACTAGTTTTGGATGCCAAAATCCGGTTGACACAAATTACAAGAAAAAGAAAGATATCATGATCTGCAAAATATACCATTTTTACCTCCCCCCAAAAGTGATTGACTTTGGTTGTCAGAAATTCGCTTGATGCTTTGCGTACCTAAATTATAAAGAAAATATTCACTTAGCAAGCGCAGTTACTAGGAATATACACATAAGAATATGCACAGAGACCTGCAACGCTTTGCAGTTTAGGTTCCCTTGTGTATAGGACTGGAACAGATGCCTGGAAATGGATAATCTTTATATATATATATATATATATATATATAACCATATAAACAACAGACTGATGCAACATCTCTAGTAATGAGAATTAAATTACCTTAAAAAAAGGGTGCTTAATCAACTCCGCAGCCGTTGGTCTCTTCAATGGATCCCATGCAAACATTGACTGAAAGGAAAGGGAACAAATAATTAATCCCAGAGAGTAAGGAGGACTTCAAAATAGGGGTCATACCGACATAAGGTTGATAGCCTCCAGGCTTGCATTAGGTATCAAAGATGCAAGGCTTGTTGCAGATAACTACAGAAGATAAAAGATGAAAATAAAAAGATAATTCCTTGAAACATCCCATAAGTTATGTGCACATAAGTGCTTCTACCCGGGGAAAACGGTAGTTCATGGAATCCGCAAGCTTCATGCCATCAGACCATGTTCGCTGGTCTGGAGAACCTATCACTCGACAGATCTTACTTATTTCATCAGCCTCGCTGCAATAACCACCAATAGATGACTTCCATAGTCTCAATTAAACCCAAACTCTTCTGAACATGCTCATTACAACTAAGGATTAAGTTCAGAAAATGTAGGCACAATGAAGCATTGATAAATGTTACATAGGCGCCTGAAGCAAAAAGATGATTTCTTGTCTACAAACAACACCCTTATAGAGAACTGCTATGCCAATTTTAAGCCATAAACCTCTTACCTTATACCAGGAAATATTGGACGCAAAGTAAAAAGTTCAGCCATAATAGCTCCCACAGCCCACATGTCTGGTAATAAGAAACAATGTAAATTGGTTAAAAAAAATAGAACTCTAAAATTATTGTACCATTAAACAAAAAACCTCGAAATTATTGTGCCATATTATCCTTTACCAATTGCAGCACCATAGCGTGAAGATTGAAGCAAAACCTCTGGTGCGCGGTACCTATGTGCCAAAGGCAAAATTAATATCTACGAAAAATGCTTCGTTGTGGGTATCTCTGAAATCTATTAACATGTCCCAGACGACTACAAGAATAGAAATATCAAAACGAAAAAAAGTTAGTCCTAACCATCTCGTGGACACGTAATCTGTAAAGGGAGGTCCAGAAAGGACTTCCCTAGCGAGACCAAAGTCTCCAACTTTTATAATATCCTTTGTAACCAAAAGATTCTCTGCAGGAAAACAAAAGACAATTTTAACTTAAATTTGAAGTCCGTAGCATTAGAGCATATAGAGAGGTGAACAACAACCTGGCTTAAGATCACGATGAAAGTAACCATGTTTGTGCATATAATCTAAAGCTTGTAAAATTTGAAAAGACCAGTTCCTCACTTTAGCTTCTGGGAAAGGTTTTTGCCTTTCTTTTATCATCTGATAAAGATTGCATTCCTGCAATACAATCCAAGAATGAATATTATCGGCAGAACATTCAAGAACAAAAATTAAAAAACATCAATAGAAAGAAAGGGATGGCACAAGCTACACATTAAGCTCGTGAAATACATTCACAGTCCCTTTCTGTTTACTATTCACCAGAACAAGCTACACACGGTAGTGGACGAAATATATTTGTTTGCTAATTACCAATCATAGCCACATAAATGTGAATTTTTTGCACCAGTTTCTTAGACCACAGATATAGCATGCCAAATTCATGTAATCTCTATGAATATCCTGGTGCATAACTCAAAAGAGAAAAGCAATGCAATGCAAGTGGAAAGACTCACTAAGCAATATTGCTTCTACCTTTTGCGCAGGTTCTCTCTAGTTATCCAACAATGTAAAACATCCAGATTAATAACGAAGAGTTCTCAACAGAGAAACTAAGTACCATGTATTCAAAGACAAAATACAGTTCGTCATGCTCGCGAATCACCTCTTTCAACTTTACAATATTAGGATGATTCAACTTCTTAAGAGACTGTAATCACACAGAATGTCATTTTAATGAATGTTTCAATAAATAATAATTAAAAAAACACACTATACCGTCACTTCTCGCAAGTTCATGCACTCCTCCCACGTAAAAAACTTCCTCTTCATCTTCTTGATGGCAACCTAAAGAATTAACAGATGAATACTTATTCATCATAAATATCTCTTTGATGCATATTTTGGCAAAATCTTAGATGACGTACAATTTCATTTGTTAAGCGATTTGATGCTTTCCATACCCTCCCATAAGTCCCATCTCCTAACTGTCTAATAACCTTGTACCTGATGTAACTAATGACTTAGCAGAGCCTTATGAAAGTAAGGTCAGAACCATCTGGAAATTTCATAGAAGAACTTACCTCTCCATTTTCAGTAGATAATGGAAGTCAAAGTAGCCTTTGACAAGCAGCAATTTTCATATGTAGGAGAGCAAAACTGAGCTCTCAACAGGCAGCAAAATTACATGTAAGATATCTAGATACCCACCTTTGCCACTGGAGAAGGATCAAAATATTATACATAACTCTCCTAATACAACATAGTGACTCAGATCCTTAACACTCTCTGCCAACGGCTTCCCGCAGATTGCTGGGCTAGGTTACAAACTTATCATCCAAAGAGCAGCAGCAGTGCCGCTGCAGCATCGCCGCCTCATCCCATAACATCTACCATCACCATTTGTTTATCTACTGCCACCAACCATGCAACCATATTGGAGAGGAATAGCAGCAGAAGCTGCGGCTCCTTGAATTGGAGCCTAGGCAACATTTTTTTAACGTGGCAAAGCACTGCAATTTGACGAATATGAAAAGGGTTAGAAACTGCAACTATTACAATCCGGTTAGCAATGAGGACAAAGAGGCATCATGCAAAAGCCGCAACAATAAAGGGCCTCAACCCAGTTCTATTTAGCTGAAACGGATGAATTCTAGAAATGAAAGATTTAGACCACAACCAATTATAGAGATGGATATGATCTTCTTTTCTGGTGTCAGGACTAAAATATGATTCCTACCGTGAAGGGGTGGAAGCCGGCGACGGCACAGGGGCCGCTACGAGTGCAAAATCCAGCTCGATCCGCCGGAAGAGGGTACATTCAGCTACCCAGGAAAGGAGGCAGAAACCTCGAGTAAAGGCCTAGTCCTAAAATATTAACTAGGCTAAAAGGTCGTGTTGCTCACGTTGTACTACCATTGAAATTGTATTACCACGTCATATTCACGTTAGCCTAGGGTGGTCTTTTTTTTTTGGGGGGTAAGAATTTTTTGATTAATATAAAAACAAGGTACACGACCTTCTTGTGGGCTCCACAATAGGCCACATAGGAAGTATACAATGCTCTTGGTCACCAGATAGAAAGAATTGTCTAGGGTGGTCTCAAATGTGTTTTCCTAAGCATTTTAGTGGGGCGGGGTTGCAGCATGACCGGATTGGGGGTTTTCTTGGCGGCCAAAATGATTGCTTTTTGTGGCGGCATCAACGGATTGCTCCAAAGGGTGCCTCGGGCAAATCTCCTGGCAATATGGATGGCGCCCAGGCCCCCGCAAAGGATGGATGGCGTCTGAGGCGGACCCTTGTACTTGAAGCACCGATTGCATGCTGGCGAGGCCCTACAATGCTGGATGGTGGAAGATGGAGCCTTGGGCGCTTGATTTTTGCACCTCCTTCTACAAAGATTTCTCTCTAGGTTTTCTCCTTCCCCGGACTATTCTAATTGGATTTGGTTTTAAATAAATGCCCTCTCACCTTTCTATGTCGTTGCTATGGGGGTTTTGGGACTCTACGTTTTAAAAATTTTATGGTCTAAAATTTGATCGAGTTACTCGATTCCCACCGGGATCTCAAAGATTTTTGCCACGGTTTTGAAAGTGGAGAGGATGGAGGTTTAAGATTCATGAGTCCGCGATTCTCAAGAGGTTAGGTTTTCATTTGTTGGAGGTTGCCATTGCTTTTTGCGGCGGCATAGCTTTTGGATCTGATACCATCATGGCATTTTTCCCAAAGGGTTTTTTTAATCTCCATGGTGCTCACCTAGATTCCCATGCAATGTATTTTTGTTTTCTTTGTACTTGTGGTCGCATGTCCTTCGTGACGCTGCCTTTGTGGTGCGACGTAAAAATATACTTCCTTCCTTCCTTCCTTCCTAAAAACAAATAATGCCAAAAGGGATCTAAGAAATAGCACGTATTTGACCCAAAATGAATCTTTTTTTTTTCCTCCAAAATCAAATCTATATCAAAATATATATATACAAGTGTTTGTACTATGAAGGACTACATGAGACCGACCCTACAATGTGGATGGTGGAAGATGCCCTTAGATTTTTAAGATTCTACAAAGATTTCTCTAGGTTCTCAAAAGACTATTCTAAGATTCTCATAAATTCCTCACAATTCTATGTAGATTCTCCTAGATTCGTTCAAATTTTATAAAAATTCCACTAGATTCCCCTATATTCTCAAAGATTTTATGACGATTCCCTTGGATTCCTCGAGATTCTCAAAGATTTTCATGAGATTCCCATAGATTCCCTTGAGATACCCCTAGATTCCCAAAGATTGTCTCAAGATTCACCTAGATTCCCCATGATTCTATGTGAATTCTCTTCGGTTCCCTTATATTCTATGAAGATTTCTTTAGGTTCTCCAAAATTTCATCAAGATTCCCCATGATTACTAAAGATTTTATGAAGATTCCTTTAGATAATGAAAATATACTTAGATTCTTCAAGATTCCATCAAGATTCCCCTAGATTCTACCAAGATTCCTCTAGATTCTCAAAGATTCTCTCAAGATTCGCATAAATTCCCCAAGATTCTATGTGGATTCTCCTAGATTCTGTAACTAAGAAGATTCCACTAGATTCTCAAATATTCTATGAAGATTCCTTTCGATTTCCTTAGATCCCTTCGAGATTCCCCTAGATTCCTAAAGATTGCCCCAAGATTCACCTAGATTCCCCATGATTCTATGTAGATCCTCTTAGATTCCCTTAGATTTTATGAAGATTCCTTTAAATTCCCTTAGATCCATTCCTTAGGTTCTCCAAAATTCCATCAAGGATTCAGAATTTAAAAGATTCTATTAAGATTTCTCTAGATTCTCAAAGATTCTCAAAGATTCTATGTAGATTCTCATAGATTCTCGAAGCCTATCAAGGTTCCCCTAGATTCTCAAATATTTTATGAAGATTCCCCTTTTTCCATAAATTCTCTCAAGATTCCCATAGATCCTCAAAGATTATCCCAAGATTCATCTAGATATCACAATTCTATGTAGATTCCGTTAGATCCTATGAAGATTTTCGTGGATCCTAGAAGAGTCCATCAAGATTCCCCTATATTTTTAAAGATTCCATCAGGAATCCCCTACATTCCAAAATTCTCTCAAGATTCACATAGATTCCCCAAGATTCTATGTAGATTCTCCTAGATTCTCTAAGATGCTATCAAGATTCCCCTAGATTCTCAAATATTCTATGAGATTCCCTAGATTCCCATAGATCCTCTTGAGATTCCCATAGTCCCTAAGGTTCTCTTGAGATTCCCTAAATTCCCAAAGACTATTCCAAGATTCCTCTAGATTCTCCAAGATTCTATGTAGATTCTCTTAGCTTCCTGAGATCTTATGAGGATTCCCCTAGATTTCCAACTATTCTCCCAAGAATCCCATAGATCTTGCAAGGCCTCCTTGTCCATTCACCCTGAAATTGGACCCCATTGCCCATCAAATTGGGCGGGCGCCCAATTTGAGAGTCCCGTGAGCCCCACCTTCATCAACCCCTTTACTGCGAGTTACGTGTCTTCGAAGGCGATTAAAAAACAAGAAGCTTCTTGGATCATAAATGTTTTGCCACCCTACTAACTTTTTAGTAATGAGAGTGCTACCTCATCTCTTTAAAAAACTAGCAGAACTGCAGGGTTGGGAAGAAGGCTAGGCAGTCGGGTTCGCGTTATCAACTAAATTGGCATGCACATTTGTAGTGGTGACTTGCTTGTAGATTGAACAGAGGCATGCACGTTTGTAGTGGACTCGCTTGCAAATTGAAAACAGATTGAAAAGTGGTGACTCGCTTGCAAATTGAAAACAGATTGAAAACAGAGATATGGGGGAAAAAAAAGAAGGGGGTAAGCTTAAGTATGCAACGTCTCATTTGCATCGTCGTCAACTATGGAAGGACAGTTGGAGAGGCTTTGACCTGAAGAGGGTCAATTTAAAGTATACAATATGCTAATTTGGACTATATTCTCTACTCTGCTAGAGTGCCCACATTCGTGATATGTTGAGTAAATTTTTTAGCACATCAAAGCCCCCCCTGTGTAATGGAACATAGCTCATACACATTGCTGGGTATTGGATTATGATCAGACTAGCCATAATGCCATCTCATAAAATAAAAATTTGTAGTCTATTCACAAATGGATGGCAACACATAATTTTGTGGAGTTGAATTGCATCGTATATTAATTGCGGCCTTTATCTATTGTTATGGAAGGAGATGATGGTGACAAACGAGGTTTGCATGTTGATAACTTTGAAAGAGTTGGTTGTTAACTTGTAGCAAAGCATTCGAATCGGCATCTCGTCTAAAAGATTAGGATACAACACAAAACAAGGAAGCTTCCTAGCAGAATACCAATATGGATTTAATTTCTTATTGGGTATCTTTTTCATTCCTTCATAGAAGCCAATGAAGTTGTATATATACAGAAATATCCAAAGGCTTTGCTTCTGCTGGAATGCTTGCATATGTATCTACCCTGTTTTTAGTGGTTATAGGAAAACCAAATTTTGAACCATGGAGCTCTATGAGTGACCAATTTCAAAGAACAATTGCAAAGCACCTATAATCATAACCAAACTTTGAACCATGGAGCTCTACGAGTGGCCAATTTCAAAGCCCCTGTAATCATGGCAACATTGAAGAGTCGTTCTGCCATAGTGGTATAATGTAATTTTGCAAACATACAATTAACAACAGCTCATGCCCTTACACAACTTTTCCACATAGAACACAATAGCCATAACACTATAGTTTTTACACAAATGCACTTAGCTACCAACCACTCAATTGTAAAATAATGGCTGCCAACCATGCCTAGAATTCATTCAAATAATATAGGGATATGCTATGCTTAACATGCATTTTTGTTTCCTTCTTTCATCTTTTTATTTATTTACATTTCTGGAGTTAACAATTTGTTCCACAAGGAAGAGTCATCCTAGCATATCCCAAAACTTCAACACTTTTTCCCGAGTGCTAAGATTCCAATGTATGCCATGTTGAACAGTCATTCAAACCATTGCTAAAAAAAATCAATTAAAAAATATGAAGGGTGTCTCAATCGCCTTATGTGGGAGCATTTGTTAGTATTCTAGTTTTGAGCTTAATGCTTTGCTTCAGGAACAGGGAGCATACAGCCAGGAGTGGGGAAATGCTCTGTATAAGGAAGCAGGCTAAAAGACCCAGGAATTGGCCTTAGAAATCCATGAATTGGACTGGTAAACCCAGCGATTGTGCAGGTTGAGCCTAAAAAACCATCAATTGCACTGACAAATCCGTCCGGTTGGGCTGACAGGTCCATGATTTTGAGCTAAGGCCTTTTTGCATTTTATCATGTGCCAAAAGTGTGCAGCTCAATAAAAAAAAACTGTTTAAAGAAGCCAAAGTCCATATACACTCGTTTATAGGCCATGCTATTATACATCAGCATCTTTTACTTCTCTTTCATTGGAATATTTGCTTGTGAGATAGTTGCATATGGATGTAAAAGCAGACATGGTTGTCTCTTCATGGACAGTGGTTCCAGCCGACACCATCTGGCACTTGCACCATTCTATTCTATTCTATTCATTCTGCACTGATCAGCATTTCAGTGTCTACAACATTAAAATCATTGTTTTCCACCATTGGAGAACTAAGTAGTGTCTAATGGTTTAGGGCTAGACACCCAATTAGTGCAATCCTGTAACAAGAAGTTCCTAGCAGTTATTGAGAGCCCATCAAGTTCAAAATACCGAACTGTGTCTGTGAAGGCAATGCAGCTGAATCTTTCAAGAACCTCATCTTATCTTTTTTGGAGCAGAGTGCAGGCATTGATTCCACCATAAGAATGTGCTACCAGCAAAAAGCGCTCTGCAGGCAAAACTTTTATAATAGTATTCCATGCATATATGACATGCATATCTGAAGAACTGTTGAAGGGGATATCGAAGGTTCCCTTAGTTGTTTCAACACTTTTCAAATTAGGGTTCAGCACCACCACACCAATTTCATTCTGACTGGCCCAGGTTAAAAAGGGCAACACACTACCGGAATATAAAGAATCATTAATACAAAGTTTCCTAGCCCATTGCCCTGCCGCGACTTGCCCTGTTCCACATAAAAGAATAAGTACTGTCTTGGATGTATGAGCAGTTGAAGAGACAAAGATAGGGCATTGTGACGCTCCCTGAACATATACGGCACTCCGGACGTATATGTACAGGGACTTCCCCCTCCCATGGCAATCAACTCGCCATGAGCAGGGCCCTCCGTCTACCTCGGACTACCCGCATAAGAGATACCCGGGGGAAGGACACGGAGGTGTCATTCCGGTCCATACCTTCAATGGATCTCCTATATCTCGGAAGCGTAAATACAAGGTTAGCATACAGCATAATCATATAATAAATAACCAGCACGAAGGGTGGCACATCCATCCAAATAATAGCAACAGAGAAGATACATCTAATACTAAGGAAAACATCCCAAACCCAAGGTTCTACCCCGGCTCAGACTCCAATGGGGATCGACTGACGGCTAGGTCTCAGGAGATCAGCAGACAGAATCTTAACAAGGCGTTGGCTGGCATAGAAGATTGGCTAGGGTTGTCTATTCCATCCGCCCCTCCTGTGCACACTTTGCAGATGAGCTGTGACGTTCCAAGGGAATATACGCCATAAATACGTATATTCCTGGACTCGTCACCATACAAGTCTACCTAGGTAGCCTTGTATGCCTCGGATAAGTGGCAAGGGGTGCACATCTAAGTTAATTGTTAACTTAGATAACCTTAGGATAAGGCCCATTTCCACATGGCCTTATCCTATTGGGCAACCGCCACACGGCCTTATTTTAGTGGTGCCACGTGGCATCCCACATGGACCCACACCTATATGAGCCCTAACCCTAACCCTAGACCCTTTTTCCTGACCTAGCACCTGAGCTCTCATCCACGTGCCCGAAACCCCGTTTCGAGCACCGTTCGTCATAGTCTAGCCTGGAGCAGCAGCCCCTGGAAGGTGTGTATGATCGTAGAGGGAGCAAGCCTTCGAACCACGTCTAGGAGCATGGAGACGCCAGGGATGGGAGGAAGCGCTTCTGGAGGAGGTAGGTTGAGTAGAGTTCATGTTAGTTCATCCGAAGTCAAGACTCGAGGGGGTTAGTGATTACGTGGTCTAGAGTAGAGCCACCCTAGATCCTTTGTTGAACATCTTGAACCCTAATCAAGGAACCCTAACTGTTAGTTAGCTATGTATGTTAGGTTAAGATGTTCATATGATATTGATATTGATCATGATGTGATGTATGTGATATTGGTTGATCATGTGCTCCTCTTGTATTGGGAAGGGGGGTAGAGACCTAGGGCCATATGTAGTATGCTCCTAGTGTAGATCCCTTAGTTCCTATTAGTTGCGGCCCCGCGCATAGGAACCCACCGCTATGGAAGCTATGATGTGACTCAAAGCACCACACAACGGGCTAGAGGCAAGATGGAGGGTGGATCCCCGCCGAGTGGGGGCTTCGGGGATCCCACAAAGGCTAGGGCTTATGGTCTGGTCACTTCGGTGTGGGCGAGCATGGGTCCGACACCTCCCGGGCAATGGTGTCGCCCGCCTCTCAAGAGTTGCAAGTGTCCGCTTGGCTCTTGTTTTGGGGGTTCAATGGCACGAATCGTGTGTCGCCACGATTCTCTAGCCTCCTCGTGGAGCCTCTAGACCCCGGAAGGGGAGATGCAACCCTTCCTACCTCGCCGGACCGTGGAGATGCAACCTAGAGTAGACCCGATGGGTGATGCCATGGGATTGCGTGATCCTGAAGGTTAGAGTCATGCCACGCCTTGATCTAGCCCATCTGCAAAGTATGCACAGGAGGGGCGGATGGAGTGGTCAACCCTAGCCATTGTCTTATGCCAGCCCCGCCATTGTTATGACTCGGTCTGCTCTATCTTGAGGCCTATCTAGTCAGTCAACTACCCTATGTGTCAGAGCCACGGGTAGGAGCTCTCATGTTTCATGGCATATGATTATGTTCTTTGCATCTATGGATGTGCGGTTGAGCTACCCTCGAGGTAGCCTATTGTATTGTATTGCTAGTTCTGATGTGTTTATGCTTCCGCTGTGATAGGAGCCCATAGGGGAAGGGCGCGCAAGACATCTTCGTGTCCCCTTTCTGCACTACGGAGGTTCCAGAGTGCGGGATAGACGGAGGGCCTGTGCGGTTGTTGAGCCGGACGGGGGATTTCCTGCCGAGTGTACGGCCGGGCGCCGTATGTTTAGCAGGGAGCGTCACAATGGTATCAGAGCGATGTTCTTGGTTGACCAGGAACTAGCACTGACCATAACCATGAAAGTAGTCTAACTGGCCTATAGGGGTGTGAAATAAAAATTTCCACCATCGAACCCCGAAAATAAGGGAAAAATTTTTTCTCTTAGGTAGTGGGTTCGGAGTAAGGTTAAGTGTTAGACGAAGGAATGAGTGAGTCTAATTCATCTTCTAGTAAATTTGGAGTGAAAATTATGCATCTGCACCAAATTTCACCTAAAATGGGTCGAAGAATCATGCCAATCGGAGACCCGAGTGAAAAATGGCGCAAATCCATAATTAGCACTTCAAACCATTAGAAAATTCGAAAAATCTAAGGTATAATACGAATTAATACAGGGTTAATACATACATTAATAATTAAATAATTACTAAATAAGGTGTAATTAATAAGGGAGGTTAATAAATAGGGGTAATTATGGTGGGAGAATATTCCTAGGACCCTCCTTTTTAAATATCTGACACCTCATTCTCTCTCCAAACCTTCCCACCACCACCTCTCTCTTGCTCAGCTTTACGTCATCCATTTCTTGAACCGTAAGATATGGCTCGAACCAAACAAACAGCGAGGAAGTATAATGAGCGACCTACCCTCTCTATGGCGCTAAAGCGGAAAGCCAGGCAAGACGCCAAGAAGGTTCCTGAGCACCTTCGACCGAAGCCGGGAGATGAGGAGTTTCCCTCCAGCAGCAGCGGCGACACCTTCCACGACGCCGAAGAGGACGCACCTAGCCCCAGCAGCAGCTCTTCATCGGCGGGCACCCAGAGAACCGGCGAGTCCCGCCACTTTGGGCCCTCGTCGGAGGTAGAAGAGCAAAGTTGAAGAGCGTGGGCGCAGCAAAGCAGTGCAGAGCACCAAACTCAAGAGGCGGGCCCTTCAGCACCAAAGAAGAAGGGCAAGGAGAAAGTTGCAGAGTGGCCGGAGGAGAAGGCCGCTAGGAAGAAGAGGGAGCGCGAGCGGGAGCTGAGGCGGCAGGAGAGAAGGACCAAGAGAAGAAACGACAGACCTCGCCAAACTGTCGTTATTGAAGAGCCTCGTGAAGAGGAGGAGGTACAGGAAGGGGGAGACGGCGAGGAGGAGGAGGAGCAGCAGGGCCCCGACGCGAGACCACCTTACCCTAAGTGGCCGGAGCCACCGAAGGTGGTCAAGAAGCAGAAGGTGGGAGAACGGGAATTCATGCTCCGTCAGGATCGTGAATTCATGCGCAAAATGACGGCATACAAAGAGTACCTCCGTCGCTGGACGAGGTACAACGACTGGTACTGCCGTCAGGAAGTGCAGAGGGCCGTCGAGGGCGGCAGGCCGAAGAAAAATCAGCCTAAGCCACCCCCACCTAGACCGGAAAAACCCAAAAGGGTTCACCATGGGCCGAATAGTCCGCACGCCCGGGTGTTTAGGGAGATCAAGCACTTCCAAATGTGCACAAATCTCCTCATAAGGAAGGCGCCCTTCGAGCGTCTCCTTAGGAAAGTCATGCAGGAATTTCGGACCGATTATAGGGTTACCCCTCTAATGACCCGGGCCCTGCAAGAGGCCGCTGAAGCAGAGCTGGTGCAGCTCTTTGAGGAAGGGAATCTCTGTGCCATCCATGCTAAGAGAGTCACCCTTATGCCGAAGGACATTCACTTAGCACGGAGGATTCGCAGGGAGAGGCCCTAGAGCCTCAATTTTGAAATTTTGTTGAGAAGTTAAATTTTCATGTAATGGTGTTTTCCCTAGTAATATGAAAGTTGTTTTTTTCCTCTGTAAGTAAAAAACTTTTGATGTTGAAATGTAGGAAATTAAACTCAATTGGAGTAGAATTCTTTATAGCATGCTTAGGAATACCCTAGAAATCATGTCTACAACGAAATTTTGACAAAAAAATCATCGAAAAAGCAAAAATTGGGGCCACCGGGTGAGACCGCGCCAACGGCCTCTGCGTCCGTGACAAGGGCGCGTTTCGCGCGGATTCACTCGGGTGCACCGAAAATTCGCTTTTAGGTGTTAGTTTTGCTCAAAATAAGTTGCTAGTTAGGCTAGAATTGATCCAATTAGTCATGCTAGCATCTTCAAACTCCCAAAAATGACCAAAAATGGCTCCAAAATAGGCCAACCGGTGAGACCAGCCAAACGCTGTCATGGTCAGCGACGCGGAGGCCATCCGCGCGGATTCACCCGGGTCAGCCCATTTTCGACCCAAATTGGCCAAATTTGACCAAACAAACTGCCATGTAGTGTTTCTTGCTTTGTTTTGCTTATATTTGCACTTCATGGTAACTCATTTGGACACCCATAGCCATAGAACCAAGGCTTTCTTATGTAGGTACCTTTTTGCACGAATCCCGAGGCCAACCATAGTCTATAAAAAGGGGCCTCATTTGCCATTTTCCCTTCAACAGAACTGCTCCCAGCCACTTAGGCGATTTTCTGATTCCTCACTGATCTTTGCAAGCCATTTTCTGCACCCTTCTTTGCTCAATGGCCAAAGAACTTTGAAAGATGGTACAATGTCAGCAAGCCATATCCATCAGCTCCTGGCTGAGCAAGCCTTCTCTCAGGTTTGACCACTTGTTTGATCTTCATGCAACTCGCCTAGAACACCATACTACACCGATATCATGTGCCAATACGACCAACGTGTCCCCGCCTTTGGGAAGTTAGACTACCTCCTAGGGGAGGGAATTGGGTTTCTCCGAGACACCCATTAGGTCGAGAGATGGGAGGATCCAAAGGCAAGAAGCAGCTATGGGATAGGACTAGGACCATGCCCGACTACATGACCTGCAGACATAATAGGCATAGGTACCTTTCATCTCGCATGCGACCCTTGCCCTCTTCATGCACTATAAGTCAATCAACAAAGTAGGGGAACCTTCTGTTCAGCCCTTAGACTTAGCACCACTTGATACCCGTAGGGCCCAGGATCAAATCCTCAACATAGATTCCTCCGCGTATGAATACCATGGCACGACGTCGGGGGCACCAGTTCTGCAGATCGACGAAGACTACGAGCAGTTAGGGGAGCAAAACCCAGAATGGGAGAGCAGGGAGGCAACAAGGATGCAGACATACATGTCAAGGCACGACGACGACATCAGAAGAGCCACCGAGCCACCGGTCGGCATCACAGCTCTGTCGCCGATAGTCATCGACGGAGAGGAGTACATTTTAGCAAATGACATCCTCAACTTGTCATACTGCCAGGAACAGGGACTTCGAATCGACGAGCTTCTAGGCATGATAGCACATGGGAAAAACATGGACCTCATCGACTATTCATACCAGGAGATTCCAAGAGAGCTGGCGGAGAGACACTCTTATGCGGGGGAGACAATGTCAGACATAGCAGCCTATCAGCAGATAAGGGAGATCTATCGGCAAAGCCAGAACCTATCATTTCGTGAGGAGGAGTTCCAGCAGATACAGAGCACATGCGCACAAGCCGGGGAGGGGCCCAAGCTCAAGCCGGGCAGCTCGGAGCCAGAGCATGAGGGAAGGGTCCAAAGAAAGATCAACTTGGACAATGCAACCAAAGATGTGGAGAGACCATGAAGATCTTATGGCAGTAGATGCCTACGGCGGAGCGGCTCAAAGGAAGGGCACCGGATCGCGAGGCATGGGTAAAGGCACGGCACTTCGCTACTATCTTCCAGCCCTCAGCCAAGGGCAAATGGTAGTCTTCCACAAGGAGTTCAGCCCAAGGGGGGAAGAATCCGTGGCGCTTCTCATAGCACTCTCGGGCTTGGGCAAAGATTCAAGATATACCCCCATACGCACCACATCATCCTTTTCAACAGGGGCGTCAGCTCCCATTGCCTCGACTTTTTGCGAGGGACACCTCGGGGATGCATCACTTTCGATGAGTAGCAAAGAATCGCATCCGAACTTCCTGGAGCCGAGATGACCCGAGCACTTGAAGGAAGATCGACAAGGAACATCTTGCACAACCTCGGCAAAGGCCTCCGATTCAGGGATGTCAAGAATTTCTTTAGACTTTCAGGAGGCCATTGAATAGCTGTAAAATTTCCCTTTAAGTTTTAATTGTGCTAAATGTTTTCTTGTACCCTATTGTGCTAGTGCATATCTACTCTACCATGTAAACTCTATGTATTAATGACTATTAACTGTTTTATAAATGCAATGCTTCGTATGATTTCCTTATAACTAAAAATAATTCAATTACAAGTAAGATTGGTCAACATCTAACCCAAATAACATGTATTGATGATCAATCCTTGCAGCAAGAAACACAGGCTCAGGTTCTCAAGGCCAGGGCCGACATCACCAGTGGGTTCCCAGAAACCTATTTGGACGTGATCAAGATGACAACAACGACGAAATGACGCCGGAAGCAATCAACGCAAGGCTCGTCCAGATGAGGAACCAGATGCATCAGTGATCCACCGGGCCACCCCATTGATGAATGCCCAAGAATACGCGACTGCTCCACCACCACCTCCACCGCTACCTCGGCAGAAGGCATCGAGGAAGGTCCACAAATGGAGGGGCGGGGACAACCGTGGGAATGTCGAGAGACAGAAGAGGAAAAGGAGAAACGTAGGAGTCCAACACCACCTAGCTCCAGTTCATCGACACTTCCGCATACCAAGACAGCTTCTAGCTCGTAAAGTGAGTCCGGCCTCCACGTAAGAGCCGGGCAAGGAAGGAAGATGATTATCAAAAGAAAGTTGACAAAGCTATGAGCAATGTGTGGAAGACTAGGAAGTTGGGTCAGTTCTTAGGGAAGGACAGTCGTATGGAGGCAAAAGCCCCGCTTGACGAGATGGAAGAGTTCGGCAACTCTTATGGCATGAAGGATAAGGATATAGGGAAAGTTGCCACAAAGAAACTTGATAGGAGCAGCTAGAATCGGTGGAAAGGCTATGCAAAGTCCAACAAGCTCAAAAGGAACAATTGCAGATTCAAGACCTTCAAAGAAGGCCTTTTCGCGACATTATGTGCCTAGGTCACATACTAGCGTGCGATCCAACAATTCTACAGCTTGAACCAGTGGTACATTGTCGTCGAGTAAAGCAGTATACAGAGGAATTTATATGACTTAGACTCCATGTTCCCGGAGTGTCTGAAAGGCAAGCGGTGGAAACTTACATTGAGGGATTGAACAAAGAATATCAAAAGGCTAGTCCGAAAGCAATCAACCCTAAGTCGCTGGGCGTACGAGGATAAAGCCATAAGTTTGAAGAAGCTCCAAAGAACGCCGTGAGAGAGACAATCGGCCTTCAAAGGAAAGTCAACTGGCAAAGCACCAAGGGCAACACCGTAGTAAGCAATCAAAGAACTACGCCATCGAGGCCAGCAAAGAAGGAAGAGCTCGTGGTAAGAACTTTGGGGACCGTAGTCGCTAATGCATCGTGGGGCCGGTTAAAGCGATTCTAGACAGCCCGACGAAAGAGAAGAGACAGGAATGTATCGAGAAGAAGCTATGTTTTAGGTGCTTCCAGCCAGGGCACCGAACACATGATTGCCCATTCGTCATGCATGCAGCTTTGGCAGAGCTCATGGATTGGGATTCACCAACAGAAGCTGATGAAGACGACGACAAGCATGAGGCCCAGGACTTCATAGATGGTGAGTGCCATATCTGTGCAAATATTGAGTCGGGTGATATAGAAAATCACGACAAAGATTAAGGGCCGATGGAATCATAGATAGCAAACCATATGTAGTCCTCATAGACACAGGTAGCTCTCACAATTTTGCCTCTCCTAGGCTGGCTGCCCTAATGAAGAACAAGGTATTGAAGTCTAAGCCAAGGCCAGTTGCTATGGCAAACGGCGCCATTCGGCACACTAAGGGGAGGAGGATTACATTCGACATAGACCTTAGTGGAAGTAAGTGGCCGATGGGGGCAGAGGTCATGGAGATTGGAAGGTATGACCTTATAGTAGGAATGGAGTTCCTAAAGCCAGAAAAGCCATGATCGATCTGCGACCGCAATGAAGTCGCCATGACAAAGACCGGACGGCACCAAATTCATAGTGAGAGGTAAGAAGGCAGCTTCTTCTATGCAGTGTATTTCTTTGAAGCAGCTAAGGAAAAGTATAGAAAGAAATAAGGTGGATTACATTTTGAGATTAGAGGCAATTGAGCCCAATAAACAGGATGGAAACGACCAAAAGGGGAAGCAGTTGCCCAAGCCAGTAGCAAGGCTTATTTCGGAATTCAAGAATGTATTTCCGGATGAAATCCGGCAACTACCACCTTACAGGGGTGTGGAGTGTGAGATCACATTGGCACCAGATGCTAAGCCTACCAGCAAGGCACCATACAGGATGAGCACACCAGAGTTGACAGAGCTTAAGAAGCAACTCCAGGAATTGCTTGAGCTTGGTTTTATTAGAGCAAGTGTGTCTCCTTTTGGAGCACCCATACTCTTTGTGAAGAAGAAAGATGGCAGTTTAAGAATGTGCATAGACTATCGCCAGCTCAACAAGCAGACGATAAAGAATAAGTATGCATTGCCAAGGGCAGATGATTTGATGGACCAGCTCCAAGGAGCAAAGGTATTCTCTAAAATTGACTTAAGGTCAGGATACCACCAAATAAGGATAAAGGAAGAAGATATCCATAAGACCGCCTTGACGCTATGGTCACTTTGAGTTTACGGTAATGCCCTTTGGATTGTCGAATGCTCCAAAGCAACTTTTATGCGCCTCATGAACGACGCCGTCTTGGATTTTCTAGATGAGTTTGTCATTGTCTTCTTCGACGACATTCTAGTCTACAGCAAGTCCATTGAAGATCATAGTCAGCATTTGAGAAGGGTGTTAGAAAAGTTGAAGCGGCATCGTTTGTATGGAAAGCTCTCCAAATGCCACTTTGCTACGGAAAAGAGTGGAGTACTTGGGCCATGTCATATCGGGCGGAAGGGTATCTCCACCGACCCCATAAAAGATCGGCAATAGTAGATTGGCCAGCTCCAAAGAATGTGGCGAAGTAAGAAGCTTTCTAGGTCCGGCGGGGTTATTACGAAAAAGTTCGTGAAGGACTTTGCTAAGTGGGCGTCCCCTTTGACGGACCTCACTAAGAGTGCTAAGGTGAAAGATTGGAGAACACATTGGTTAGAAAATGTTCAAGCTTCATTTGAAAAGCTTAAGGAGGCCTTAACAACAACACCAGTGCTAGTTTACGCCAGATCCGCATAAGGACAAGATAGTAGCAACAGATGCAAGTAAGATAGCGGCAATGTGGAGTCCTTATGCAAGAAGGAAGAGTAATAGCTTATGATTCCAAGAAGTTGAACGACACCGAAAGCAGCTATCCAACCCATGATCGGGAACTTCTAGCTATTGTCAGAGCTCTTCGTATTTGGAGGCATTATTTGCTCGGGAGGAAGTTTCAGTTAGATACTGATCACCAGAGCCTCCAATACATCTTTACCCAACCACTCCTTAATCTAAGGCAAAGGAGGTGGATGGAATTCCTAGAAGAGTATGACTTTGAGATTGCTTATAAGCCAGGTAAGTTGAATGTGGTCGCCGACGCTCTTTCTAGAAGACCTCTTGAGACGAGAACTCATTGTAATGCTATATCAACACTTTCGAGTGGATATGACAAGAAAATTGAGGAGACATTACCATTTGATGGTGATTTCAAGGAGGTGTGGGAAAGCCTCTCTAGGGAGGCTAGAACAGATAAGGAACGAGAAGCCTTCAAGCATTATAAGAAGGAAGGCAACTTGTTATATCATAAGCATAAGTTGTGTGTACCAATCGTCGGTATAAGGAAGCTAATTCTTCATGACACACACAACAGCCCAATAGCGGGGGCATGCGGGGTTTATGAAGACCTACTTCAAGATTCGGTAGCTACTTCGGCCGGAATGAAGAAGCGGAGATAGCAAGATATATAATGCGTGAGTGCCGGTTGTGTCAACAAACCAAAGCGGCAGACTTAAATTCCGTGAGCCTTGGAACCTCTAGCAGTCTTAGAATCACGAAGTGGGAAGTGGTAAGTATGAATTTTATCACAGGACTTCCCAAGACTCTTCGAGGCAAGGATGCATTGATGGTCGTAGTAGACAAATTATCTAAGATGGCACATTTTGTGCCTTGTAGAACTACCGACACAGCATTAGATACTGCCAAGCTATTTGTGAAGGAGATTTTTAGGCTCCATGGCATGCCTCGGGAGATAATATCTGATAGAGATTCCAAGTTTATGAGTGCTTTTTGGCATGACCTCTTTAGCACCATTCAGACGAAGCTCTCCATGAGCACAGCTTATCATCCCCAAACAGATGGTCAGACGGAGAGGACGAATCGAATCATTGAAGATATGCTTAGAAGCTTTGTGTGGAATAAGCAATCCAAGTGGGATGAGTATATCCACTTGGTGGAATTCGCCTACAATAGTGCCAAGCAGGAGTCATCTCAGATGTCTCCTTTCATGGTAAATTACGGGTACCAGTGCTTAACCCCGGACACTTGGCACAACCCCGTGTCAAAGGTTGAAGTGTCCCAGCAGATGCTAGGAGATATGCAGCAGTTGGTGGAAGAAGTGAGGGGTTACCTCCTAGCAGCAAGAAGTCGGCAGAAGAGTGTAGCCGACAAGCACAGGACCGTAAGAGAGTTCAAGGTAGGCGATAGCGTGTGGTTGAAGATCAAGGTTAAGCAAGCTAAGCTTCGGATTGGGAGTTGCAAGAAGCTTGCCCCTCGATGGGCGGGTCCGTTCAAGATTTTGGAGAGAGTGGGCTCCCAAGCCTACAAGTTGGATCTTCCGGCCCATCTCAAAGTTCACAAGGTTTTCCACGTAAGTTTGTTGAAAAGGCACAATCCTAACCCTGAGGAGGTCTTGGATACTCCAACTTTGTTGGAAATGGCAGAGGAGCAAGTTGAAATCGTGCCTGAGTTACTTCTTGATAAGTCATTCAAGAAGACTAGGAGGTCTCAGTTCCTCCAGTATTTGGTCAAGTGGAAGCACTTGCCTGTGGAAGACGCGACATGGGTATTGAAGCAGGATTTGGAGAAGCAATACCCAGAGTTTATGAAGGAGTTTGATGGGCGAGTCGTCTCCGACTTGGTCGACCCCGACTTGCCAGGAGGTTAGCTTAGTATGTTTCTTAGTTAGCCTCTAGTTCTGGCAGATGTATTCTAGCTAGTGGAATACATAGGCCAGAATCTTGGAACATGTGGGCGATGATGAGATAAGCCTTTAAGGCGTT
Source organism: Isoetes taiwanensis (assembly GCA_021234155.1). NCBI lineage: Eukaryota > Viridiplantae > Streptophyta > Lycopodiopsida > Isoetales > Isoetaceae > Isoetes > Isoetes taiwanensis. Next base: position 1,866,661 of record JAJEKV010000048.1, read on the forward strand.
CTCTAGGCCAACATGCACCAAGAGGTGCGCATGGCCAATAGGGTCATGCGAGAGAGAGGAAAGGTATGGTGCGCGATGATGGGACATCGGTCGGATGCTCTCTATGCCACGATGTGGGGTTCGCACACCTGGCAATAGGAGGGTCATGGTGAAGGTCAAAGTGATCATGTGCGATGATGGGATCGTGAGACGTTCCCTAGCTTAAAACCCTTGGGGCATGATGCACTAGGGGTACTCGGCACCGGGTAACCGAGTACAAGGTAGCACTTGATCATGGGCGATGATGGGATCATCTTAAATGGTCCTTAAGCTCAAATCCGAAAGGGCCATGATCGAGTGCAAGGTATTGGTAAGGGGGGTGGTCCCCTAAAACCACAAACTTATTAATTAAACTAACGTAATGTGCTCCATGTGCAGGCAAGTGAGAAGGAGCTTCGAAGTGGGGCGCATTACGAGAAGATGGGGGAACCATAATTTAGATTATGAACCCTAATAACTCTTATAATAATGTTTTGAATTATTGTAAGAAGTAACCTTGTTAAGGCTATATAATTTTGTATAAGTACAAATATAGCCTAAATTTTGACATTTAACTTTAATAGTTGATCGTTTAAATTAAACTTAAGTGTATGATCTTATGTTGTTTTGCAGGATAGACAGGCTCATCACCTTAGCGCAATGCTGGGGACAGCATTGTCCTAAGGGGGGGAGAATGTGACGTTCCAAGGGAATATACGCCATAAATACGTATATTCCTGGACTCGTCACCATACAAGTCTACCTAGGTAGCCTTGTTATGCCTCGGATAAGTGGCAAGGGGTGCACATCTAAGTTAATTGTTAACTTAGATAACCTTAGGATAAGGCCCATTTCAACATGTCCTTATCCTATTGGGCAACCGCCACACGGCCTTATTTTAGTGGTGCCACGTGGCATCCCACGTGGACCCACACCTATATGAGCCCTAACCCTAACCCTAGACCCTTTTTCCTGACCTAGCACCTGAGCTCTCATCCACGCGTGCGAAACCCCCTTGAGCACCGTTAAATCATAGTCTAGCCTGGGCGGCAGCCCCCGGAAGGTGTGTATGATCGTGAGGGAGCAAGCCTTCAACCACGCCTAGGAGCATGGAGACGCCCGGGGATGGGAGGAAGCGCTTGGAGGAGGTAGGTTGAGTAGAGTTCATGTTAGTTCATCCGAAGTCAGCACTCTCGGAGGGGTTAGTGATTAAGTGTCTAGAGTAGAGCCACCCTAGATCCTTTGTTGAACATCTTGAACCCTAATCAAGGAACCCTAACTTGTTAGTTAGCTATGTATGTTAGGTTAAGATGTTCATATGATATTGATATTGATCATGATGTGATGTATGTGATATTGGTTGATCATGTGCTCCTCTTGTATTGGGAAGGGGGGTAGAGACCTAGGGCCATATGTAGTATGCTCCTAGTGTAGATCCCTTAGTTCCTATTAGTTGCGGCCTGTGCATAGGAACCCACCGGGCTATGGAAGCTATGATGTGACTCAGCACCACACAACGGGGCTAGAGGCAAGATGGAGGGTGGATCCCCGCCGAGTGGGGGCTTGGGGGATCCCACAAAGTGGGCTAGGCTTATGGTCGGTCACTTCGCGTGGGCGAGCATGGGTCCGACACCTCCCCGGGGCAATGGTGTCAGCCACCTCTCAAGAGTTGCAAGTGTCCGCTTGGCTCTTGTTTTGGGGGATTTCACGGTGCGAATGGTGTGTCGCCACGCGATTCTCTAGCCGCCCAGTGGAGCCTCTAGACCCGGGAAGGGGAGATGCAACCCTTCCTACCTCGTCGAACCCGGAGATGCAACACGAGTAGACCCGATGGGTGATGTCATGGGATTGCGTATCCGGAAGGTTAGAGTCATGCCACAGCTTGATCTAGCCCATCTGCAAAGTATGCACAGGAGGGGCGGATGGAGTGGTCAACCCTAGCCATTGTCTTATGCCAGCCCCGCCATTGTTATGACTCGGTCTGCTCTATCTTAAGGCCTATCTAGTTAGTCGACTACCCTATGTGTCAGAGCCACGGATAGGAGCTCTCATGTTTCATGGCATATGATTATGTTCTTTGCATCTATGGATGTGCGGTTGAGCTACCCTCGAGGTAGCCTATTGTATTGTATTGCTAGTTCTGATGTGTTTATGCTTCCGCTGTGATAGAAGCCCATAGGGGAAGGGCGCGCAAGACACCTTCGTGTCCCCTTTCCGCACTATGGAGGTTCCAGAGTTGTTGAGCCGGACGGGGGATTTCCTGCCGAGTGTACGGCCGGGCGCCGTATGTTTAGCAGGGAGCATCACATGAGATGAATCAAGCTATGGCGCCATTGTAGCCTTCCGGAGACGTAGGCTCAAAGGGGTAAGCCCGTGAGCCTACTCCAGGTTGCATCTCCTTGGTCCGATGAGGCAGGTCGGGGAAGTGTCCCCTTCCAGAGTCGCAGTGAATTCATGGGTGAGCTAGAGGAAGAGATCCATCAACACCTCCTTCCGTACCCGACGTACTCCCCTAACTTTATCATCAAAGTGCAGGATGCCCCCTTCGGGTCACAACTCTGTACCCAGGGAGTGTCAGACCCATACCCGGCCCTCTACGTGACCGACTATTAGGCCTAGCCCATTATAGGAGTCCCCGTAGCCTTTTACGCTCAGGCGAGACCCCTCCCCACACTTCATCACTACGGCCCCTTATCTGGTGCTTCAATAATGCCATAGATTCCATAGCTCGGTGGGATCTTGTGCACAGGCCGCAAGTAATGGGTATTATTGGATCTAATAGAAGCATACTAAATACGCATAGGGTGCAGAGGTCTCTACCCCCCTTAATCCCTGTTTTCAGGAAGAACTAACAGAGATGCTACCAAAGATACATCCATCCATCACAGTACATAATCAAGAACTAAGAGCAGTTCTAACTATCAAACAAGGGTTATTCAACAACAAAAGACCAACAGAGAAGCCTGGCAGAGGCGCTGACCCTATAAATACCAAGTTAACCTATTTACTAACCCGAATTACGACTGGAACCGTTGTCATGTGGAATCTCCATGCTTGAATAGACTGGGCGTTCAACTGCTCTCTTGCTCCTCGGTTCGATTTGGGGCAAAATTGGGATAGGGATCCAATTTGCTGCCTCAAATTAGCATCCTTATTCTGGCCAATCGAGTTTGGCCAGGTGTCTCTTAACTAATTAATTAATTAGCTTAATTAAGTTAATTAGGCAATTAACCCTTAATTAAACCCTTATTAATTTAGCATAGCTAAATTGATCCTTTATGGTTAACTCCATGGGTTACATACCCCCATGATGGCGTATCCTCGGCCCCTGACGTGTCAGTATATTTATACATACACCATATAAATATGTGGAACGTCCTCTTCTTCCCCCTTGGAATAATGTTGTCCTCAGCATTGGGGTTAGTTAGAAATAGCTAACATGTGTCCTAGAATACACAAGTATGAAATACAATGACTTATTGCTGAAGGTAAAACATAATTGAGGTTTAAAGATCACAAAATTGTTTACGCATCAATGTGCATTTGAGATCATTACGACATGGAAAATTCAAGGACCGAAGTCCAATAACAGATATTATAAAATCCTTAGCAAATTGATAAAAGAAGACATGAAAATACAGACGCTTGGGCCATCAACAACCCTCTATACATGGGCAGGTCACCTACCGCTACATGTCAATACGTCAGTATTTACACATAATAATTAAGTTGTGGTTGAAGGGACCACCCCCTTCAATTAAAATAAAAGATTAAACTAATAGGGAAGCCTATCATGCCTAGGGTTTGCAATTCATAGCGGCATAAGGAATGGTCATGTTCCTATTATCGCCGAGATGAATGCGGCCTATGAACTACATGCTGTTCAGGCAATCCGTGGTCATGCCCACATTGACAATACACCACGTCCTAGAGAACACCAAGGTGGTCTCATCATCAGCAACTACTTTGATCTAAGATGCATCTACCCCTGCAGGCTACTGCATGATCCCTGCCGAATCAAGCCTTCAATGCTTACCGCCGGAATTGGGGTTGATGACATCGTTGATGGTGCGGCCTTGAGATTCCCGCATGAATTCCGGATAATGCTTTTCAAGGTCCATCTTCATTACCCACGTAGCATCCTCCACCGGCAAGTGTTTCCACTTGACTAAATATTGGAGCATTTGAGTCCTTTTAGTCTGCTTATAGGCCCGATCAAGAAGAGCTTCGGGCACTATCTCTAGTTGCTCATCCGTCATTTCAAGGAGGGTGGGTGTATCCAACATCTCCTCTGGATCATAAGTGTGTCTCTTCATAAGGCTCACGTGAAATACCTTGTAGATCCAGCGAGCTGGCAAATCCAAACGATATGCCTGCTCTCCAATACGTTCAGTGATCATGAACGGGCCAGCCCATCTGGGTGCCAATTTCTTCCAGTTACCAATTTTGAGCTTGGCTTGCTTAACCTTAATCTTAAACCAAACTGAATCGCCTACTTGGAACACTCGTGGGGTTCTGTGCTTATCAGCGACACTTTTCTGACGACTACGCGCGGCCAACAAATAACCACGAACCTCTTCGACCAAAGCTTGCATTTCCAAAAGGAGTTGTTGGGAAACTTCCACTTTAGAAACAGGATTATACCATGTGTCTGGAGTTAGGCATTGATAGCCATAATTTATCATGAAAGGAGACATTCTAGAAGACTCCTGCTTCATGCTATTATAAGCAAACTCCACTAAATAGATATAATCAGCCCACTGAGTTTGCTTACTCCACACATAGCTTCGCAACATATCTTCTATAATGCGGTTGGTTCGTTCTGTTTGTCCATCCGTCTGAGGATGATATGCTGTGCTCATAACAAGCTTTGTCTGAATGGTGGCAAAGAAGTCCTTCCAGAATGCACTTACAAACTTGGGATCTCTGTCAGATACTATTACCCGTGGCATCCCGTGCAATTTGAAGATTTCCTTCGCGAATAACAAAGCTGTATCCAAGGCCGTGTCTGTGGTACGGCATGGCAAGAAATGAGCCATCTTCGACAACTTGTCGACCACTACCATTAAAGCGTCATATCACGGAGGGTACACGGAAGGCCCACAATAAAATCCATGGTTATCACCTCCCATTTGGCGTTGGGCACATCCAACGGTTGTAACTCTCCTGGAACCCTCAACTGCTCGGCCTTAGTTTGCTGACATACTTGACATTGCTTAATGTATCTGGCACGTGATAAAGCATCCGCAACGACATTGTGCTTACCCGGCTTATACATGATCTCAAAATCATATTCCTCAAGAAACTCCATCCATCTTCTCTGACGTTGGCTGGGTAGAAAGATAACGGAGACTCAGGTGATCCGTATCTAGCTGGAATCTTCTACCAAGAAGGTAGTGTCTCCATATGCGCAGAGCCCGCACAACTGCCAAGGGGTATCGCTGTTCTGTGTCATTCATCTTCTTAGAATCATACGCAATAACCCTGCCTTCCTGCATTAGAACTCCTCCAGTAGCAATTTTACTGGCATCTGTGGCTACTAGCTTATCTTTCTCCGGGTCTGGCAATGTGAGGAGTAGCGCTGAAGTCAAAGCATCCTTAAGTTTATGAAACCCTGTCTGGACTTTTGCCTTCCAATGTTCTAACCAATCCTTCACTTTCTCATGCTTTGTAAGGTCTGTGAGAGGGGCGGCAATCTTGGCAAAATCCTTGACAAATTTCCTATAGTAGCCTGCCAAGTCCAAAAAGCTCCTAACCTCTGAAACATTACTGGGGATAGGCCAGTCCTTGACTACATCTATCTTTGCGGGATCTGTGGCAATACCTTCGGCTGAAATAACATGCCCCAAGTAATCTACCTTCGGTGTGGCGAACTTGCACTTAGAGAATTTTGCAAAGAGCTAGTGACGCCTCAATTTCTGCAAGGCCAATCTAAGGTGTTTCTCATGCTCCTCAAGGGTTTTACTATAGATGAGAATGTCATCAAAGAAGATAATGACAAAATCATCCAAGTATTCTCGGAAGACATCATTCATCAACCGCATAAAAATCGCGGGAGGGTTAGTTAAGCCGAAAGGCATAACTGTGAATTCATAATGCCCGTATCTAGTACGAAAGGCAGATTTATGGATGTCATCCTCTTTTATTCTTATCTGATGATACCCTGAGTGTAAATCAATCTTCGAAAAATACTTGGCTCCTTGCAATTGGTCCATGAGGTCATCTGCTCTTGGCAAAGCATAACGGTTCTTGATCGTATGCTTGTTGAGTTGCCTATAATCGATGCACATCCTCATGGAGCCATCCTTCTTTTTAACAAAGAGAATAGGCGTGCCAAAGGGTAAAACACTAGGCCGAATGAAGCCTAGGTTCAATAACTCTTGGAGTTGCTTTTTAAGCTCAGCTAACTCTGGTGGACTCATGCGGTACGGGGCCTTACTAGTAGGCTTAGTACCTGGTTCCAAGGTTATTTCGCACTCCACCCCTCTGAAAGGAGGAAGTTTCTGGATCTCATCTGGGAAGAGATCCTTAAATTCTCTGAGAAGACTAGCAATCTTTTCTGGCAATGCATCCACTACCTCTTTTTGTTTAGTGTCTGACTCAATTGAGGCAAATCTGATAACGCAAAGTACCTTATCCTTGCGTATGGCCTTATCTAACTGCTTGATAGACATGGACTGCATGATTGGGTTCAATGGATCACCTTTAACAGTAACTCGGGCTCCATTGGCTGCATTGAAGGTTACTTCCCGCTTCTCGCAGTCTATATTGGCTTTAGCAGATGCCAGAAATTCCATGCCGACAATAAGATCATATTTGCCGATGTCCATTAGTTCCGCACCTAACGCAACTGGTGCACTTGGCAACTGCATATTGAGGTTAGTACGACGGCCATTTGTATGTCGGACCCTCCCACTGGCCAAGGTAACAGGTCGCGGTCTTGATCTTAAGGTCTCAAGTTTCAAAACTTGGGCCATTCTGAGAGAAGCAAAATTGTGGGTGCTACCCGTATCCATAAGAATAACAAAGGGCTTACTGTCTACCTAGCCTATAGCAGAAATAACGGCAGGCTGACTATCAGCATTGCCGGTTTCAATAGTTGCAAAAATATGAGACGCATCGTGTATATAATCGTGGACCTCTTCGTCAGCAGGTGGAGGAGAAGCCGGATCCTCCCAATCGACTTCTGCCATTGTCAACTGAGCGGTTTGTGTCACATAGGGGCAGTTCTGCATCATGTGTCCGGGGCGCATACACCTGAAACATGCCTTATCTTTACGGAGCTGTTCACGAGCCTCTTTGGGAATAGACTGTAAGAGCTCTCGAACTGAACTACCAATGTTATTCGGCTTATCCGGCACATTGAAGGTAACCTTCTTATCCTGCCGCCCATATGAGTTTTGCCGAGGGGGCCCAGGACTTGGGGAACGAGGTTTGTACGGTGTATAAGAGCGAGGCTGAGCATAAGGAGCGGGACGCTGATACTGATTCTTTGGAATGTCCTCCTCGAGGCTTAATGCCTTAGCCTCGGCTTCCGCAACAGACTTTGGGTCTATGGCGTTCACCATTCTTTTGATCGATGGTGCCAATCCCTCGATATATCCCTCAACCGCCCTTTTTTCATTCATTTCCGGCACATATAGCCTTAAGCGCATAAACTCGGTATATGCCTGCACCGACATGCTTTTCTGCTCTAACCTATAGAAGGTTTGGATCTGCTGACACTTGTGCGCGCGCGGCACATAGTGTGATTTAAATGCTTTTGCAAACTTCCTGAATTTGCACCTGCTCATGTCCAAATGCTTTGCCTTTGCATAACCCTTCCACCAAATTCTGGCGGCACCTGTAAGGTTGGTGGTGGCGACTTTATCTGTGTCCTTCTCGGTCATTCCATATGACTTGCCAAATTCTTTCATTCCATCCAACCACGATTCAGCATTAAGACCTGTCCTGGATTTACCATCAAATTGTGCTAACTTCCTGTTCTTCCATATACTAGTGATAGCTGTGTCCATTGTCTTATGGTATTCCTTGTCATGTGCCCTGGCATGGCGACGAGATGACGCGGACGAATCAGATTCCGAAGTGTCGGTCTGTGAAGACGTAGCACTCTCGGTAGAAGGGCTTCTACGTCGCTTGGCATGGCGTTTCTTGTGTCCGCGCACGGGTGCTGGTGCCGGGTGGCTGCTGCAGTGGTGGGCTTGGCGGTAAAGGCGGTAGCTCCGGTCCGTTCTCAGGTGTGAGCTGCGGAGGATTTATGTTCAAGACATATGCTTGAAGGTCTCCCAACTGTCTCTTCATCATAATGAGCTCTTGCTCAGGTGTCAACCGGCCGGCGTCCGAAGGGGTATGCCAAAAGGCATTACGTGCACCGTCTACATACACATAAGAAGGTATAAGCGCCTCTAATAATATGCAAGGTGTCACAATTAAGACCATATGCAATAGTTCAATCATGCATAGAAAATAGTTTATATTATTTGATGGCTCATTAAAAATGCCAACCAATAATTACATTTATAAACAATACAAAGATTTGTAACTATCAAAATCATATCTAAGAACTAGGTCCCGCATCTTCTTCCATAGGCATATCCGGCTGTGGTGGCGGTCGATAGCGCATTAAAGTGGTACTAGGGCTAGCAGAGAGGGCGGCTCGAGATGACGCATCCGGTGGTAGAAAAACTGCCAGAGGTGCAGCAACAAGGAGGCGCATATTGGTCCAGCCTGCAATATCCCCTAATGCTGCAAGAGCAAGATCACGTCGGACCAATACGATAGTGGTAGTATGATAATCGATCTTCTTGTGGCCAGCTAAGGTGGACAATGCACGAAGTGCCCACCAGGATGCTTCAGACTGAGGCCCGATGTGCTTGGAGAAGAAGAGAACCTCGCCCTATCGGAAGGCAGAAAGGAAGAATCGTGTCAATTGATTTCCCATAGCCCTGACCCTTGGGTCTACTGAAGTTTCTGTTTCCTTCTCCAAATTCAGGGTTGTCTGCTCCTGCTCTGCATCTTCTTTGTCATCCCTAAGACTTGCCTTGGTATCACAAAGGTCTTCTTCACCTTGATCTACTTCTCCCATAGTAATCTGCAAGGGCTGGCTAACAGGAGGAGGTAGTGCTGTACAAGCAAAGCGTTCTTCAGGGGGCTGAGATGGTGCATCCTGCAACATGAACTGACATAGAGATAGGAGGGTATCAACAGGCTCCATCTCCTCTGGCTGAAAGGTAAGCAAATCGTGGACCTGTGGTGGAGCAACAATAGGTGTAGTGAAATCCACGAAATCGTCCTGACAGATCTGCAAGTTCGTAAAGGACGCCAGCCTTACGCTTGCTACAGATGTCAGCTATAACTCGATAGGCCCACATGATGTCTTCTAGAAGAAGATACTCTTGATCATGCAAGAGAATAGTGGGTAAGAGATCTAGCCCGGCGAGCTTATGGGCGTGGTCACGGGGTGTCGGTGTCTCCATTGCTACCTGCTTCCATCAAATGAAATCATTTTCATTGACGACGTCATCATCCTCCAGGTCAGAAGGTAATGGTGTCCTACTCTGCTCGGAGGGTGTCTGCACGTCCTCTATATACTGATCCATAACTATTGCCAATGCAAAACGAGCTTCATAGCAAAGCTCGCTGTCTATGCTAAGAATAGGAAGATCCTCTCCTCTTCTCCTGATACCTTTGAGAACATTCCGCGCATGTTCATCATCTCCCAACATTGCTATCAAGGTGTTGGAGTTGAGGTACAACTGGGAGTCTGCCTCATTAAGTACACACTCAGGTACGATTTCTTCAAAGAAGAAACAAGGAAATGGGCATAGTCAGGATGTGCCTGCATGTTGTGGATAAGATCCACTTGCTGGATCAAGTATGGGTGCAGAGTCTCAAAAGGAACCGCAGGGTCCCAATGTTCACCGTCCAGGTACCATTGTTGGAGTGTAGGTCGATCCATCATAGACGAAGAACAAGGGAGGAGGAGGAAAGGCGCGGAAGGAAAAGAAAGAATATGAAACCCTAATGGTCGCAAAGTGACTTTATAGTCATCATGATGTCACTTTTGACACGTGTTCCCAAGAAAATAAATAATATTATTTATTTAATAATTTACACTTTTATTAAAAAGAAAATATTAAATACACAATATAATTTCATATTCCAAAGAAAAAGTGTTTACAGATATAGTCCATATCAACTTTATACAATATTTAACAAAAAGATAAAGGCTTAATGCTAATCTCATGCAACTACTTGAAGTCCCCTCGAATTCTACGTGCCAGTTGAAGATCCTTAAGCGTAATTGTCACGCGCTTCGCGTGGATGGCACATAGGTTCGCATCACTCAAAATTTCCGCAAGAAAGGCTTCGGCAGCCTCCTGCAAAGCAAGTAGGGCAAAGGCTTGGAACCTCATGTCCGTCTTAAATTCTTGTGTAATCTCTCGAACAAGGCGCTGAAAAGGTAGCCGACGTATCAGGAGCTCGGTAATCTTCTGGTATTTTCGTATCTGGCACAAGGCTACAGTGCCTGGTCGATACTTATGGGGCTTCTTCGGCTTGGCTGACGGTCTGACTAATGGTAAAGTCTTACCAGCGGTTGAAGGGTGCTTGGCCTTCTGTACTATCCTCTCACGACGATCAGCGGCCGTGTTCTTCCCAATTTCGGCATCATGTTGCAGCCTAGTCTTGTAATGGGCACCTCCCTTCTTGGGCTTTGTGTACTTCCTCTTGCGTCTAGCCACCCGCTCTTCCACTTCTTGAACTATATTCTGAACTGCATCACGCTCTGCTTGGGCAGCTTCTTCGGCTCTAATAGCAGCCTCTCTCTTAGCAGCTTTGGCCTCACGTTCCTGGCGCATCTGGATTCGCCGCGCTATTTCAGCATGGTAGCGGCCCGGTCGAGCTTGCATATCGGCCTCGATAATGTCCATCCTATCTTGTGTAAAATCAGGTGGGACAGTCTCAAACACAAAACTATTGGAAGCTTCATCCCAATAAAAAGGAGAAAGGTTGTAATGGTCTAGATACATAAGGACATGGCCCATCCCTAAGTAGTAGAACCGCGCTGCTCTCTCCTCTGGGGTACCACTAGCAATTTGTTGAAGGTCCTCTGTCCTTGCAAGGTCCATAACCCTCTGTGCTTCTCTACGTGCAAGCTCCATGGGGTCTTCATCCGGGTTCTCCGACGGGTAGAACTTAGCGATTGCGTAGGCTTGGTCAGGCTACTCTAGCAGAGTATAAGACTCGTTGGCCACATTTAATTTCATAAGGAACCGCTCCGAGAAATGGAAGATGGGATATGGGATCCTACGGTTCTCAGCAAAGTGGGTAACCAGAAGGTCTAAAACAAGGTCAACCATATCGCTATCGTCTCCAAGATGATCTACAAGTACAATATAGAACTGGTAAACGCTCATGTTCTTCAGATCGACAGTAAGCTTGAAACGCGGCATGATGAACAGGTGGCAGTAGACACTATTACCAAAATGGTATGGCACTTAGAGAAAATTAGGTTGGCGCTAGACCTTATGTGGAGGCGCCAGGGTGTTAAGGTGTAAACAAGGTGCAAGGTAAGGTCAGCTATGGCGGCGTTGGAGCTCGGGTCCATCGTCTATGGCGGAAGGAAGGCGTCAAAGAAAGCACACTTTCAAAAAGACAAGTTTAAAACTAAACTTTTAAAAAAATATACACTAACTTTTATACTACGCGTATTTTATACGGCAGAACTGTATAGGTGCGCTGAGGCACAAATACGCGCTCAACTTTCGATTCTAAGACCACAAATATCTGTCAGCACACCTTTTGTCTCCTGGCCTTGGGGTCGCCATCTTCGCCTCGGGAAATGCGCCCCCTAGGGTATTTGGGATGTGCCGGAGACGTTGGAGCAATTTCCGCCTCCATCCGAGCTACCCACTAAAAGTTACAGCCCATCTAAACTTGGGTCCTCTAATTATACCATTTCCACACCAAATTCACCCTAAACTTCCTAAATCTCAAACAATTTATCACACAAACCTAGCATAAAGACTAACTCACTGAGAAGTTAGGCAGTTTAGCTAAACTTAAACTCCCACGTAACTACTGAACTAACGGTTTGGAATTTGGTCAGAGTGCTATGATTTCGGTCAACCGAAACCATGGCTCTGATACCACTGTGACGCTCCCTGAACATATACGGCACTCCGGACGTATACGTACAGGGACTTCCCCCTCCCATGGCAATCAACTCGCCATGAGCAGGGCCCTCCGTCTACCTCGGACTACCCGCATAGCAGATACCCGGGGGAAGGACACGGAGGTGTCATTCCAGTCCATACCTTCAATGGATCTCCTATATCTCGGAAGCGTGAATACAAGGTTAGCATACAGCATAATCATATAATAAATAACCAGCACGAAGGGTGGCACATCCATCCAAATAATAGCAACAGAGAAGATACATCTAATACTAAGGAAAACATCCCAAACCCAAGGTTCTACCCCGGCTCAGACTCCAATGGGGATCGACTGACGGCTAGGTCTCAGGAGATCAGCAGACAGAATCTTAACAAGGCGTTGGCTGGCATAGAACATTGGCTAGGGTTGTCCACTCCATCCGCCCCTCCTGTGCACACTTTGCAGATGAGCTGAATCAAGCTATGGCACCATTGTAGCCTTCCGGAGACGTAGGCTCAAAGGGGTAAGCCTGTGAGCCTACTCTAGGTTGCATCTCCCTGGTCCGATGAGGCAGGTCGGGGAAGTGTCCCCTTCCAGAGTCGCAGTGAATCCATGGGTGAGCTAGAGGAAGAGATCCATCAGCACCTCCTTCCGTACCAAACGTACTCCCCTAACTTTATCATCAAAGTGCAGGATGCCCCCTTCGGGTCACACCTCTGTACCCAGGGAGTGTCAGACCCATACCCGGCCCTCTACGTGACCGACTATTAGTCCTAGCCCACTATAGGAGTCCCCATAGCCTTTTATACTCAGCGAGACCCCTCCCCACAATTCATCACTACGGCCCCTTATCTGGTGCTTCAATAATGCCATAGATTCCACAGCTCGGTGGGATCTTGTGCACAGGCCGCAAGTAATGGGTATTATTGGATCTAATAGAAGCATACTAAATACGCATAGGGTGCAGAGGTCTCTACCCCCCTTAATCCTTGTTTTCAGGAAGAACTAACAGAGATGCTACCAAAGATACATCCATCCATCACATTACATAATCAAGAACTAAGAGCAGTTCTAACTATCAAACAAGGGTTATTCAACAACAAAAGATCAACAGAGAAGCCTGGCAGAGGCGCTGACTCTAGAAATACCAAGTTAACCTATTTACTAACCTGAATTACGACTGGAACCGTTGTCATGTGGAATCTCCATGCTTGAATAGACTGGGCGCTCAACTGCTCTTGCTCCTTGGTTCGATTTGGGGCAAAATTGGGATAGGGATCCAATTTGCTGCCTCAAATTAGCATCCTTATTCTGGCCAATCGAGTTTGGCCAGGTGTCCCTTAACTAATTAATTAATTAGTTTAATTAAGTTAATTAGGCAATTAGCCCTTAATTAAACCCTTATTAATTTAGCATAGCTAAATTAATCCTTTATGGTTAACTCCATAGGTTACATACCCCCATGATGGCGTATCCTCGGCCCGTGACGTGTCAGTATATTTATACATACACCGTATAAATATGTGGAACGTCACAGGCATTGCAACTGATGTTCTATTTCTTCAATATCCTCAATTTCTTGCGCATTCTCATTCTTCCAAGTTGTTTGATCTTTCGAGGTGGGAAGATTTACTCTTTTCATGCCCACCAAATCCATAAAGCCTCTCATGATGTTTAATGATGGCATACAGATCTACACAACAAGATCTTTTCAACATCATAGGAGCTGCTTATGCATCTACAATGTTTCTTGGAATTAATAACTGTGCTAGTGTCCAGCCAGTTGTGTCTACAGAACGAGCAGTCTTTTATAGGGAAAGAGCAGCAGGAATGTATGCTGCGTTGCCATATGGCTTGGCACAGGTATATTAAAATGAAGTGTTTCTGTATCCAAATGTGGCTCTGCCAGTGGTTTCAGAGGTCTATATGAAGTATGTCATTCAATAAGCTTGTTGCTTGGCAGGTAATTATTGAGGTGCCATATATTTTTATACAAACAATTCTATATGCCTCCATCACATATTCAATGATCAGCTTTGAATGGAAAGCAGAAAAGTTCTTTTGGTATTGCTTTACAATGTTCGTCACTTTCATGTACTTCACATATTATGGAATGATGGCAGTGTCACTGACACCAAATTACAACGTGGCTGCCATATCAACCTGGTTTATCATACCCAGACCGGTAAGACATGGATATTTTGATTATACAATAGCTAGGTCCTATAACTGTATTAATCTATGTGCAGAGAATTCCAAAATGGTGGATATGGTATTACTGGATCTGCCCAGTAGCATGGACGATATATGGATTAATAGTTTCTCAAAATGGTGACGTCACAGATCTTCTTCAAATACCAGGGGAACAAACTATACCCGTAAAAGATTTTGTGAGAAGTTTCTTTGGATATGATCGTGCTTTTCTCGGAGTTGCTGGCTGGGTTCACCCTATTCTTCTCCTTCATCTTTATAATCTGCATTAAGTGTTTGAAGTTTCAGCAGAGATAAACAAATGTCGTACCTGTGATAGAAATGTTATGAACTATTGGTCATTGTACCTCTAAAGCTTCATCCTTCGAAAAAAAAAATTGCACTTCTAAAGCAGCATATTATATGTATTATATGACGTCCTGTATAAAGTTTGCAACTGCATCTGCTACTTGTTCATAATGGTTTTGATCAACGAATTTGAATGGCTCGCCATTTTCGCAATGACGAAGCTGGAGTTCGGAGTTGAACCCGTATCCAAGCTGTTTCAATGCTTGGTTTTGCTTGGATATCTCCATGGCTTATCTTGTTTTTGAGACAACAAACCGAACCAAACTTTAAGCATTAAAATCAAGAACAAGATAGACTAACCTAATCGCTCAATACTCTGTGGTTGCGCAGAAGACAAATATACAGAGACACGTCTCCGACGCTCGAGAATTTAGGGTTCTGCTATCACGTTTTGTTAAACCAAAACTCTGAACTTCCTTGTCTCAAAATCGATCAGTGAGGACGACCTAATGCAGAGCCGCATCTGCCATAGCTGAGTTGGGCCTCTTCTTTGTGAGAGGCATGGATCTGCCATAGCCGAGTTGGGCCTCTTCTTTGCGAGAGGCACGACAGAGATTCTTGGGTTTTTTAATTTCCCTGGCCGTAGGATTCGAAATTAGAGAATCGGACGGCTCAAAATGATTTTAGGTGACGTGGCACGACACGTGGCATAGCTAGAATCGCAGGAAAGTGGGCAGCTCGGGTTAGGCAACCCTGCTAAAGAAAACAATTTAATATTAAAAACTTAATGGCTAGGATTTATTCTCACCTTTTGATCTAACGGTTAGAATTTGCTACACCAAATCCACTTTTTGGCACCTTCCTGACAAAATTCAAGGGCTAGGATTTCTCCTTCCCTTTTCATCCTACGGCTTATAGACATGGTGCATGTTCATCCATAAGGGGCTGCTTGAGGTGGGTCGACGTGGCACTGTCTCAGCCGTCAATCTCAGATCTGGATGGCCCAGACAAAGACACCTCAAATATTGGATTACTGGATAAGGGGGGAGCTTAAGTGGCACTTCAATTCGGGCCGTCGATCTCAGATCTGGACGGCCCAAGCAGCACCACCTCAAAATATTGGAACACTAAGGGGGGTGCTTATATAATTGTATATATATACAAGTCTTTGTACTATGTAGGGCCTGTACGAGTTATGGAATGTACAAATCCAACTATAAGCCAAATACAGAGATATATCTTTTAGATTCTACTGGATTCTCAAATATTCTCTTGAGATTTTCATAAATTCCTTAAGATTCTATTCAGATTTTTCCATTATTCTTTAAGATCTTGAGATTCCAAGATTTCTCTAAATTCTTCAAAGTTTCTATGTAGATCCTCCTATATTCTTCAAGATTCCATCAAGATTCCCCTAGATTCTCAAAGATTCTCTTATCATTCCTATAGATTCTCCAAGATTCTCTTGAGATTCTTCTCGAATCTAAAAGGTTCTATGGAGATTCCCCTAGATTCTCATAAATTACTGTAGATTCCATAAAATTCTAAGATTCCAAGAAGATTCTTAAAATTCGATCACATTGACTAGGATATTTGATTGTCGACTTAACTCCAAGAGCTGGAGCCAGAAATGCTTTCTCAGCATGCTCCAAGTCCTCCCAGGTGTCAAATGATATCACAGGACAAGCAACAGAGTTCTGAGAAACATTTACGTAGAAGCATACTAGTTTTTTTTTTGGTTTTTCTTTGTTTCAAGTGCTAGAATTGAAGAGTTCTTGTTTCGAGGTATGGCTTCTTCATTTTGGTCGTTTTTATTGCGTTGTTATCTGAATTGTTTAGGCCGGAGGAATTGCAAATACATCAGGTTGGCAACCTGATCTTCCACTTGTATCGATTTCCCTTTGTGATACTTCATGAGCAGGCTGGAGCAGGGCATTGTGCTCTTGGAGTTTAGCATTCTGTTGTTTTGAGAGCTCCCTCTGTATGTTATATGGGAGACCTTGCATTCTTGCTCTGCGTGGCACGTGTATGGCTTGATAATTTTTGACATCGCCAATGGTTGGAACTTGAATGACCAGTATTTATTTTTTTTGAATCATAAAGAACTGAGTGGATTTGGTGTAAAAAGCCAACTACAATCTCAAGCACAAAGGAATGTGCCTTTAATTAAGCATAAGCACACTCCTAATTCCCAACGATAAGATGTTGTCGCACCGTGGCTTGCCTGAAAAAGAAGGAATTATCGTTACAATAAATGGTTCAATGGAATATATTCCATCTCTTCGCATGGATCAAACAAACTATATTTGGCACTTTTGCTAAAGATGTTTTGCAAAGCCCTTACTTAGAGAATCGCTAGAAGTGAAGTAAGGCCAAAGCTTGCAAGAAAAGGAGTCAAAGGACTACTAAGTTACACCAATGCAAAGAAGGCTTACCAAGGCCCACTAAAAAGAATGCATATCAAGCAAACTAAACAAAGCAAGTCCTCTGAAGAGATTATGCTTTGCCCTTGGTAAAAAGGAATTATCTGTATTGGGTTCGCAAATGGGTCTGGGCTTAATTTGTGACCAGTTGTGCTACAATCATGCCCATGCTTTCATATTTCCCACCGAACTTTGGTTCAAATTAGACAATGAATAACCAATGGAAGAAAATCAAAGCTTCCTTCATCTTATATTATTATGTTATTATTATTCTTTGTTATTATGTTTGTTATTATTATTATGTTATTATTATTCTTTGTTATTATGTTTGTTGTGTTTTTGTTATGTTGATATTCTTTGTTTCTTTTGTTACTGTCATCGGGCTTACGCCCCATCTTTTGTATTGGGTCCCATAACCCGATTGGGTTTTCGTGGACGTTAAAAATCTCTATCTATCTATCTATTTTGGCGTTTCTCAGACCCAATTCGCACTCTGTAGGCAAGTTCCACCTGTTTCCAAACAAATTTGATCTGTCTCCAGTTCAATTCGAGCCTAATTTCTTTCAATATTACAACCCTCAAATCTCCACAATCTCTGCAGAAGATCCACCATCCAAAACAACCCTTTCCCTTACAAATATGGCTTTCTAACTTAAATTAATCATGCGTTTAGATGTAACTATTAGAGCAAAGTTGAAACCTTCCAAAAATTATCTGTCAGAGGTTAAATATGTCGAAGCAAAGCTTAAATCATCTGTCAGAGCCAAGGTTAAAGAAGATAATGTGACTTCCACTTCTTCTTGGGCGGAGTTCGACAGAAGACTGCCTTTCCTCCACTGTAGCCCTAGCAGGCGTTCTTAAGATATAGTAATGTGCCAGAGCAGGTAATTTCACCTAGTAAGAGCCTGGCGAGCACAATAGGGCGAGCTAAGATCCAAGCCAGGCGAAATTGCCTGCCGTGGCACATTCTCTAACGTAATGCTTCGTGGCAGAGGCTATTTAGCTTTGTGGAGCGGAAGCAAGCAACGATTTCAAGAAAATAATTGCAATTTTGTTGAGGCCAAGAGAGGAGGCCATTATTAGAGATAATCTGGGTTTGTAACTAGGCGAAATAGCCTCTGCCCGAACATTATGACTAGACGGTCAGATTGTGCCTGACACCCCCCATGAAGATGAACAACAAGCCAACAACCGACTAACGCCACATAATGCTGAGGGGTTTCCCATCTATATCATCAAAATGGTCATAAAACAAAATATTCTACCAGCCCACCTCCAAGAGTTTGCGGTTCGGGCAGCCCAAAAATACACTATCGTTTGCAAACGTATAAAATGTTTTAATAACTAAAAATGGAAGATGATGAAAATGGCTTTGATCATTTAGGGTATATCAAAGACAATGGATGTTCGCTGCGATCGTTCAAGTAAAAACGTCTACGTGTGTACCCCAAGCATTTGACTCTGGTTTTTACTTAAGCTTTCGAGCCCATTGCTCGAAATTCTTTTTGCCTCTTTGCAGATGTCAAATAGACAGTAAAAACTCCTGGACTCCGTCCTGCCATGTTTCTCCCCGATGTTAGATCAGGCAGCTTTTATGTTCTCGGTAAGATGTAAATATGTATGGGCATTCTCTTAATTGGCATTAGATCTTTTTAATACGACTGCATTACGGAAGCTGTCTTGTCTGATTTCCACATAAGCAAGTCTTTGCTCTGAGTTTAGCATCCTTCGCTGAAAGAAAGTACAAGAATTATCCCAGAGTATGCACTTGCAGGACCTGAATATGCAGCTGGAACGCAGAGCCTCAGAATATTGCATCTACATAGCTGTGATGGGGTCTCATACGTTTCATTTGAAACCAATTAAGAGTCTTGATTGAAGAGGAAATCTAAGTAGAAAGTAACCAAGGCTATTTGTTTATGCAGTATTTATATGGGTGGTATTAACAGTTTATGCGACAGCCTTTGAACCTCCATTGTCAAGCTGCTACGTGATAAGTAGCGGGAAACGGCTTTTTGACTTTGTAAAAGCTATATTACTCTATTCTTCAGCCATCTCGGTACCCTCTATAGTTGTCTAAACATGCAGTTCATATTTTCCTACTGCAGACACAATGGATTGGGAAGGATCTTTCTTTTACAGATACAGACAATGTAAGCACAATGATTATTGGAACAATTATAATAATGCATGCTGATTTATTATCAAATGGTTCATGGTAAACTTTTTAATTTAATCTCGTGATTGCTGCAAATTCTGCACCATATCACAAATAGCCAAAATTATAATTTATTTGTATTACAAATGGTCATGATATATTTTCCCTTTTATGCGAAAACGTTTCATGAAATGAGTGAGTATGCCAAAGAAAATGTGAAGGTCAATTCAAGGTATCTATTGAGCAGTTTAGACTAAAGATAATGCCTCCTCATAATTGCAATCTGTCCAGCTGCTGTTTTATGATACCAAACCAATAAAGGACTTAGGTGTTATCAGTCATATTCCATACCTTACTGTTCCACAGATTGATGTCCTGAACAAATTTCATAGTGACGAGAACTATGGTAGAAGAGAAGAATTAACAGATGAAATATGCCCTTCGCTCCCCTTTTGGTCTTGTACTGCCACTTGCTTAACATTAGTAACAACCTTATCCTTCTAGATATTAGCATATGACCATTCACAATAGTGCATTCTGCCCGACATAATAGATTATAAGTCACTGATTAGGGAAATTCATGAGTTACAAATTCTCAAGAACATATTAATTCAAGCGGATGTTGAGGAACTTTACCCTTCTTTTTTAAATTCTTTGTTGGCAACTAACTATTATGAGGAAACCATGGCAAACGAGGGGGGCAGATAAAAAGGGTAGCATTGGCAATTTAGTAGCTTTCTAACTTTATCGTCCCTGATAATCTGTTCGACTGTAATTTATCCTATTGTATTGCTTCATTAATTTCCGCTTCAATGTCTTTATTGCAGGTTGATTTTACTATTCGATTCTGCAAAGATGTGCAAATGAGATCAACTGCGGTAATTTTTCCATCATGTGGACAAAGATTTCAAATTTATTGTGTATATCTTGAGTATTGTCATGTTGATGAAATTCAATGCAAACTGTACTTGTGAGTTATTATAATATGAAAACAAATTGGATCAAATTTGGCTTTCAGTCAATCCATCTGTCTTCTAGAGAACAAATGAACCATACAAGATTTAAAAATACCGTGTTACAGATTACGTAGGCAAGGCAAACCACGAAACAAGCAAGTAGGAGTTATTTCAAGAACCTTTTATTATCCAAGAATATCATTAGAGTCAAGTAAGCCAAGTGAAAATAAACAGATGGGCACGCCTTGCAATAGTCTGTATGAACCAATTTGTTTTCTTGATCAGAGTTAACACTGTTACTATAGTTCGAAAATGATGAGGATGTGAATCTTGCAAGTAGTATCAATAGCAGCTCTCCCTTCAGTTTATATACCTTTACAGAGGTTGAGCCCTATGTTAATTATGACATATTAATTATGTTTTATCTTCAGCCTTTTGAATCTTAATGCTTTTTACAGGGGTATGTAAGCTATGGACGTTTTTCTTCATTCAACTATTTGACATCCAATGGCAATTTTACTCAGGTACAGGAATGTCTTTTCTAAAATATTTTCATCTCATTGCCAGTCCCAAGCCGCTGCTCTGCAACTTGAGATTTTATTTAAGCTAAGCACTTAGCCAACTGCTTGCCAAGTTGGCGTGAGCATTGACAGAGAGACCAGTCCCACAGCAGTACTGTTCCCGATACTGATAAGTACGATATGTCCAGAGGAGGAACTTTGTCTCAAAATTAGGAAATTTAGTAGCGGAGCTCGACCTACAATTTGAAATTGTCCATATACTTTTTATATCTTCAGCACTATCTTGATGCGTTGATATGTTCTTTCAGTCATATAGTAATGGGGATTTGAAGGGCTGTGAGAACAATGGCTTTGATGAAAGTGGCCGAAGCAGCCAGGTACACCTAACGTTCTTAGCTGTGGTGTTTTAGCTCTATTTACAAATAACTCTTAACAGATGTCCACTTCAGGTTTCCATCATATGTGGTAGCTGTCCTGGTGTCTCAACATGTAAAGGTAGCATGCAATTTAGGATACTTTCAAGTCTACCCTTGAAATGTCTATCATTATGCTAATATCTCTGTATTTCCAGATCCTGCGAATTGTATTTGTGGTGTTACCCGTGACCGATCAAAATGCAGGTGAATTCTAAACGCATTTGATAATGTATATCATATCTGCTATCAAAGTGGGTATCGCTTTCTCTTTTATCTCTAATAATGTGGAAGATTGTTCCTTTTTTAGAGCTACCATTGTGATGGCCATCTCTTGTGCTCCAGCAGGGCCACTCGTACCCGCAGGTTTTACAGTTGGGTTCAATCCACGAGGAAAAGAATTAGTAAGTCTAGCATTTGACAGCCTCTTATTGTTGTAACCTTTCTGAAACTCTCATATCTTGCTTCTCATGTGCTCTTGCAGGTTGACAATGGAATTACACAATGGGGTTATGAAAGAATGCATTTGGATTACAGGTAGTGTTTTCAAATGAAGTCTTTCAATTTCTAAGATTTTAGTTGATGTGAAGGTGCATCCATTTGCAGCTTCATGACAGAGCAAAGGCAGCTCTCTCTGTATTTCTCAGCACCAGAAGCATTTGCAAAAGCAGTCCGTAAACCATCAGTCAAAGTACATTTTAAGATTCATGTGATATGGTTGTAGCTGAGGTGACACTCATTTATAGTTTTCATTTTGTAGGTATTGCCATCAAAAGGTTTGGAGGTGAAACTGAGTGGCTCTGCAGCCAATGGAGATGCACCAACTACAGAGTCTCCTACTGTTCTTCTAGTCAACTGGCAATGTAATGTTCTTTGATTGGTGTTATATTTCTTAAAAGAAGACTTAACAATTTGTGATTTAATTTACTAGCCTATGTATTCAGGTGAGAAGCAGGCTAAAGATCCTTATCAGGTTTCAATAACTATTCCTGCAGAGGGATATACTCCTATAGTTGTCGTACTAGGGAAACGATGTGGTAGGAGATGCATTTTGTTATTCCTTATGTGATCTTTATGCTGAAGCTCATCTACTATAGAGAAGCGCCAAAAACTCGAGAATTCTGGTTCGAACGGTTGGGCAACATTTGGAGTTCTATCATTTATGTACATTCTTCACTTGGCTGATATAGGATCTTTATTGTTGAAATCTACCTTTCTTTGACACAGCATTTATAATGTAGCTTTACAATTCTGGGAGTAGTGTTTTGCTGTGCCGGTTTCTGCTATAATACGCGCGTAGAGCATAAGGTAAAATTCCATTGTTAGCCAACAACAATTCTTAACGACAACTGATGCACACTCTATGCAGCACGGACTTGAGGCATTGCCGGGATTGGCCATTCTCTCAAGCTCTCTTGAATATGTGAGTAATTGTACTACTAATGTGTTTTTCAAGGTATAAAATAACTGTTCAATACATTTTGTTTGAGTCACTTCACAGGCAAGTAGATCTTCGGGAGGATACCGAGAAGCTGAAGCGGTGACTAATATCATTGGTAATCCGCCAGTGCATGACTCGACATCCAGATCTAGCCGGACAAACCAGAGGCATTCAGATAGTAAATACGGGGCTGTATGAGTTGATTTGAATGTTATGGGTATTCCAGTCATTAAACTTTACCATGTTATGCTAAGGCACATCCCCTGTACTAGGTAAGGCTTGTGGGTAAGGATGCCAGATTTTCAAAAGCAGAGGTTTGCATGATTGCATGTCAAAACTTGTCAGGCATACTAAAAAAAACGTTGAGAGGTGGCTAAAAATATCTAGCAGCATTTCTAGTTCTCGTTTTGCTAATTGCCATCTCTTGCGAATGGATGTCACTGAGCTGCTCGTTATGAGATGATCTATTTAGAAATGCCACGCTCAAATGAAACTTGGCCCTTAGGAAAGAATTATAGAAGTGAATCCGGCCTCACTATCAGGTCGCTACCATGCATATGCCACACAATTGCAGCTTTTTGGGCATACTTTTTGACGTTTTGTAGGAACATTTTCACTTGCAATTAAGTTGAATTCTGGTTTTCAGCTTATACCTAAGAAATGTAGTTAGCTTTTTTTAAACCGAAAACACTAATTGTTGTTGTCCTTGCATCTGCTTAGTTAACCTGCTCAGTTAACTTGGCAAAGTTAACTCCAAAAGAATAATATGCTCATGCCCCAAGGTAATTTAATTAAAGAAGTGTGAGCCCATATTTATTTTTAATCAAGATTTCTTGAGTTTTTCTTGTGCTCACCCAATAAAAATCAACGCGGGTGGTTTTTCATGGCACAGGTTAGCCAGTTTGAATTGTCCATGCCAGTAAGCCACAAAAGGTTTTCGTCGTCTTGCTTTGTGACGTGTCTTAAACATAGTGTTTCATTTTCTTTTGTAAACCACCCCCTCCCCAAAAAAAAAAGAAAAAGAAAAAAAGGGAAAAGCGACTGCAACTGAGGCCTTGTGCGAATTTTAAAGGTTTATCGTGAAATGAAATTTATGTTCATGGGCTGCTTCATTCTTAGTGCCTAGTGATTGGTTTCTACAAAATCTTTTGAGTCTTGAGGTGTTGGAACGTCAGGCCGATTGCGAGCCTAGGATCTTTAGTTCGTTGGATTGCAGTTCAAAGAATAGGTCTTCAAGTTGAAGGCGAAGAGCTTTTTGCAGGTCAAACATTAGGTTAGAGGCTTGAAATCGACCCCCCAATCCATCTTCCCGTCTCAATCCGGAGATGTGTGCATCTGTGTGGATAGAGGCAACGGATCTGCGCTTTTTTATGGGTAGATGAGTGCGCGGGTAGCATTGTGGGCCCCACTCCAACATGGAGTTTATGTGGCATTGGTAATGTGCCGTCTTGACCTGTTCAAGGGTGCTGGCATCCCATAGCTTGCTGAGGAAGCATGTATCAAGGTATTGTCTGAGACTGTGGCGATCTGCCTCCGTTTGCACTGATGCACCTGTGCTCCTGCACATTCCATCTGACTAGCCACTGAGCTCTCTTTTCTCGCCAGCAGGCCTTTAGGCGTTGAGGCCCCATTGCCACAGTGTAAGCGAGGTTGTATCGTCCATACTGACCACCTTCTGGAAGTAGATGATATGTCTGTCACGAGCTACTCTTTGAAGAGGGAAGAAACCTGTCTCTTGCAACAGTATATGGTATGGAACTGTGGATCTTACCCCCAGGGCCCGTGCCAAGAAAACTTTTCGCACCTGCTCCAAGTCATTCCAAGTGGCGAGGGAAACCATCGGGCTCCAGGCCTTGACCACCCATATAAAAGCACAAATCCTACTAACACTTTGAATAGGTGCGATTGGTGGGCCCAATCATACAGCTCCGCCTTGTAGCTATTGTTCTGCATTATATAGAGCACCTTCGAACCTACTGTGGGCTTGCAACCGGATGGAATTATCCCAGTTCATGTGTGACGAGCCTGCCGAGTTGACCCTCCTGGCAACTCGGGATCGTGTCTAACATAAGGCTAGGTCTAGATGGATATAAAAACTTTACTGAAACTATTGTATTGGTGAAGAATTTCCATTTTGCAATTAGAAATGATCCATATTTATAACTTCCGTTATCCATCAAAGAGTATTAAATTCAAATGATGCACTATCCACAATACTCTCAACATATAGATACACACAATTGCTAAGCAAGCTAAACAAAAGCTTAAACTCTGGAATTCAACCACAATTCCCCGCTACATCGCCGCCATCAACATGACCACTGCCTGGCGGATTCACTGCACATGCACTCAAATGGGTTTAGTCTTCGTGACTAAGTGGGGATCCCTGGCTGCCACTGCATGCATGGAAATACTCTGGAAATCCTGGATACAAGAAGATAAGCACAAGCAAAACAAAAGATTCTATGTGAGTACATTGCTAACAATGACAACTTGATCCAAGGAAATACCAAACTCTGAGCAACAAAAGCAAAGAACATAGTCAAAATGATAAAACATCAGAAACATAGCTCCGGGACAATGGGAAGCTCAGCCAGCCTACATGCAGGCCCTGTTAGTAGAGAAATGCCCAGCCAACTCACATTCTGAGCCCCGTTGACGGAGTTGGTGGGGTGAACCTCGTATTGCGCATACCCTTCCCAGCCCACGTCTGGCGTTAGAGGACCTCTTACCATGGAGTCACAAGAGTTGACGCACAACCTCACTAGGAAGCTACCCCGTGAGGAGGACAAGCCCGGTGTCACAGAGCACAAGAATACCACATAGAATCACAGATGAACATGAGCATGGCGGAGCAACCTAGGCCACCGAACCTAAAAGCCCGACCCCGGAGATTAAAGAGATATCAAATACCAAAACCATAGTGGCACAATGCAAGACCAAGACCCCGAAGTTTATTAGATATTAACTATACATATGTCTACATCCCTTGATATTTTCTTGCAAAATCGAAGTAGCTTGTCCAAAGATCCGGTGTAAGTCCAACACTTGTACACTTCATTAGCAATTCCAACACTTCATTAGCAATTCCAATACTTATGTGCCCAAAACGGCTATTTCCCCCATAAAGAATTCACCCTTTTACCTTAGCTTACATGGAATCCCTTAGACATTATAGTTTACCAACTTTTTTCATGTAATTTCCTTGTCGATGTTGCACACGGTCTCATCTCATCCCAGTCGAATAACTCCCTCCATATCATCTTGATGATGTGCCATTGTCTCATAGCACAAGGTGGCTAGCTTCCCAACATTATTTATCTTAAGGCCCTTAGTTAAGGGTTTCATGTTTTTTTTATATAAAAAATCCCATTTCCTTAGCTAATGAAATTAATGGGCACAAATAATGCGAGAATAGCATTTTCGGCTTAAAAATCCCTAAGGTCTCACGACCGCAACTGCTTTATATCTCTGTCAGATGATCCCAGGCTTAGGTCTCATCTCCAGGGGCCAAAATTATACTAATTCCTTAGTCTTAGAATATTAAGCTTATCTTTTTATAATTTTCTTAGTAACTTTAACAATTCAAACAATGCGTGCGTGGTTTCTTCTGGAGTTTAGATATCCCCTTGTGGTTCCCTTTTAAGTTATTAATTAAACAAATTGTTAACAAGAATAACAACAACTAAAAGTATCAGACCAAAAGTATCAGACAAAAGATAAGCAACGGGCAAACTGAGACACCATCAATCTTCCCTTTTCCTGAGCTAATCAGGGCAAACGACCACTCCAAAGCTCAATTCAGCCCTCTCCAAACAATTTCGGCCTTCTTTATTATGGATCTAAGCATAGTCTATTAGCTCCAAAAATATGTGCAACCGTCTCTGGTTCTTTAATTCCCAGGGCAAATCAACCTATCCAGACCCAGTTTCGACCCTTCTCAAGAGGTTTCAGCATGACCAATCACCAATTGCTTGATTCCTTCCTTTTCTAATAATTTTAAGAGGCCAATCTGATGATTCCCCGTGCTTTTGATTCCTTGAATCCATCCATTTTTGTCAAATATTATTGCCCAGCAATTTCGACCCTATTCCAATGGCCCTCTGCTCAAATTATAAGCGTCCTTTTGTTCTGGATCAAAGCTGGTTTGCAACAATCCATTCTCTGATAGGCTTTATGACCGAACTCTTACAGAGATGCAAGTGCTTACCAATTAGATTTACACACTTCCAGATAACCTCCTCAATTACTCAAAGTTAGATGTGCCATGAATCAAGCTATAATACATCGTTGTATATCTGAGTATGGCCCTTATCAGGACCTTACAAAACAAAAGCATGCACCAATTGATAGCATATGCAACCTCAGATAAATCCATAGTACAAACCCCACCTGATAAGAAGATTGATGTAGTCTCTTCAAGCTCTGGCCTCCTCAATGTCTCCAAGCTCTTGCCTCCTCAAAGCTTTCTCCAGAGAATTCCTTCATGAATGGACCTCTGGACCCCTTGCAATTATTTGCGCCTTAAAAGATTGTCTTCTAGCTCCAAGGATTAAATTGCAGAAGAACATACATAGTGCAGTCAATTTTGACCCAGCATCACAATTTCTGTCATAACTTTCACACACTGATGAGTTTCGACCTGATCAAACCCAATACAGAAAGCTTACTTGTAAACCTAACCTTTGCATTAAAAGAAATGTCATCTAAAAAGGATTTTGAACTGCCGAGATATGATGCTTCAAATCTCAGGCTCTAAAACTGCTCAGAATTGCTTCATGCCTTAATGCTCTGCAACAATCCTTCCTCCAAAGAGACAAAACCTTGGACTCATGCTCAGTACATGCCATGTATATGTATATACATATACAAGTACGTATACTAGCCCATCAAGTGGCCAGGTCTGTTACATCATGGCAGACGAAAAGTCCATCCCCAAATATTTGTAAGCAAGCACCACTTCAATAGTTTAGCCATGATAAGTGACGGCTGGGGCCCTTGGCTGGCGTGCAGACGATATGAGGACCACCTTGGTCTTGGCCAAGTTGACGCGCATGTCAGTCACCTGACAAAATATGTCCAGGGCATCGAGATGGCATTGCATTCCGCCTGAGTGTGAGCCAGGAGGTCCACATCATCAGCATAGATCAACTGTCTGGTGATCTGATGTAGAAGTTGAGCCCCATTGCCTCCATTATCAGCAAGCCATCTCTTTAACTGATCAATGTACATGCTAAATAATGTGGGAGAGAGTGGGCATCCCTAGCGGACCCCGATACTACTCTCGAATGGTCGGTCCACTGGTTGCAGCCGGCCTGTGCATGTCTCATATAACCTGTACACTTTGTTCTACAGTTCTGCAAGGACTGTTGCAATCTTGTCCACAGTTTTTCCCGAGGCACAGTGTTAAAAGCCTTGGCGAAGTCTATGAAGTAGCAATATAGATCTTGTCGACGGTTCCTGCTGTCCTCAACTAGAGTCCGCAGCATGAAGATGTGATCAATGGTTGAGTGCCTCGGCCTGGATCCTGCCTGCGTGAGTGCCCGCACTTCTGCTGCCTTTGCCCATCTTGTCAACTGCTGCTCGAAGTTCCCAGCGAGGAGCTTTGCAAACACTGAGCTGATCATGATGGCTTGGCAGTGCCCTACTAGTGGTCCACTGTGGGGGGAAAACCTTCCCGCAATGCCTTGTTGAACATGGCGGTTAGTAACGGTGCCATGGATGGTCATGCCCACTTAACGCCGCCTGCATGCCGTCGAGGTCTGGCGCTTTTCCATTGGCTAGACGTTGCAACCCCTGCACTACCTATCTCTGTGATTTCTAGCACCGGGCCCTGCTCAGGGTTAGGGCCTTTTTCCACAGATGGCTTAAAATATGGATGTCTTAAAACTATAAGACAGCATTTGAGGTGCCATGTCATTCTTGCGACATGTCTTAAGAAAATTACTTTTTCATGGCTTCTTTATAAGAAGTGGCTTATAATAAGAGACATGTCTCATAAAATCTGGTTTTCCACTACTCATCAATCTTTTCGTGGTTTGCTTGCATGTTTTTTCACAGAGAAGCTTGCTTCAACACTGTAACTCCTGCTTAGACTCTGTAATTCGATCAGCAATTCGACCCAACAGGCAATCCGACCTGCAACAAGTAATCTGACAAGCAATCCGACCTGCCAGCTTTGTCCAAATTCAATTTGTGGCAATCCGACCTGCAATTTGATCTGGGCATCCGTTTCGTTCCCTATTTGAAGATTTATTTGAAGATTAAGGTAGAGCTTCGATTCTACTCCAGCGATTACAGTTCGGGCGTTCACGATTCCACTCTAGCCTTTTCTTTTGGACACCCTAAATTTTAGGCAAAGAAAGGCTCTGATTGGATAGGATTAGATGTCTTATTTTGTGGCGGGGGATTTCCCCTGCTGTACGGAACTGGTTTAAGACACCTCTCAAAACAGATCGTGGAAAACCAACACTGACTTATTTGCTTACATGGACCAATCAAATGGCTCAAAAAATAAGACACCTATACCGTGGAAAAAGGGCCTTAATGCTGCCCTGCACTCTCAGGATTGTAGAGTTGCTGTAGATATTGCCCCTACTGCTCTGGCGTGATGTTTCTTGTGGGCCTCCTGAGCACTCTTCGCCACAAGGTCCTAGGATGACGTTCCAAGAGGAAGAACATTTCCTGTTGATGGGCCACAGTGTACCTGGCCTTTCTAGCCTTAAGGAAAGTGCGGTATTGCCTGATCGCGTCCGGGCATAGAGCAGGATCTGTGACTTGACGGAGTCAACGTTTACGTTCCTTGCACTCAGCATCAAACCACTGGTTACGTGGAAAGGTTGTAGCTCCCGAGGTTTGCTGGGGGTGGCTTTTCCCAAAACATCTTTCTGCAGTAGCCCCGAGGATGTCAATGAGCCTGCCTAGCTGGTGCTCCAGTGTTGAGCACTGTGAGATGCTTGCCAAGTCCTCCGTAAGCATCTGGGAGTAAGTATGATCGTGCTCATAGTCCAATCTGAGTTGGGGCATGCGAGGAGGTGTTGTATAGGTGGATGGAGCAACCTGCCAAGCTAGCTGCAAGTAGAGTGGCAGGTGGTCTGAATCCATCTCCTCATCTCTACCATCTGTTCCCATTCAGAAATGCTTGATGAGATGTATGTCTTGCTCGACCACCAATACATAGTTCACTATGCTGGACCCGTCTCCCTGGTTCTCCTGCCTGCAAGTGTGCGAGGATGGCCATTGTGCTAGTCCATTGCAAATCACTAGGTCAAAGATATTGCAAAGCAACAACAGCTGCCTCCGATAGCACGCGACCTGAATGTCAGCTGATGCTCGTGGCCAAGCTCCATCTGAAGGGCTCAGTTGCAACACATCATCTGCCAAAGGGTCAAATCTCATTGGTTGTTCTGTGCCAGTGCGTGCATTGAAGTCTCCAACGAGCATGACACTACCCCACTGCTTGTGCTGCCGTATGTCATCGTATAGATCGACATAGGGCTCCAACCTATCCACATCCGAGTGGGTGTGATAGAAGTTGCTCTAGGCATGTGGGAAGTAACAGGCCGCTATAAGCAGAGTGCTACCATTGTAGTTCTGCAAGCGCATCCACATATACCTGTTATGCTTGTCTGTCTTGCACTTGCACAGGGAAACTGACTATGCCAAGGCTGCCCGGTAGTAGCAGGTGACCCCTTTATGTCCTCGCTTTCCTGTGCATTCATTGAAGACAGAGTAGCGCTAGTATCCTGACAAGTCGGGTAGCCTATGTCCAGCATGCTCCCATGTTTCTATGAGGAAGATGAGGTCCATATCTGCGGCAACCGAGTTGAGACTGTCTCCCTTCTGCCATGGGAAGCCCCGACAATTCCAAGAAACCACGCGCAGGTACAATCCCTATTTGCTGGCAGGGGCTGCAACTGTAGGTTTGGTGGTGGCCGTACAAGGGACGGTGGTGGAGGTGGAGGCAACATGTGGTATGCCAGCAGTAGCAGGTGGGACCATTGTAGCAGGATGTGCGAGTCACAATGGCACTTCCCATGTCTATATATTCCCTTCTACCTTTAGCTCATGTCTGGGCTTTATCTGACAACTCTTTCTTCAAATTCATGGTTTACCTACTACCACGATTAAGTATGTTATTCCTCTATTCATCTTCTTCTTCTTCATTATCCACAAGATGGATAACATTGTTCAATCTTGGCCAATCAATTCTTCAATCTACCATAATTTAAGCGAATATCATTCTCTAAATGTAAATGCTTAACCTGACTATTTTGTTCCATTAAGTGCTTTCTTATACTCCAAGAACTTTTCAAGGCTATTGCCGACTATTCTAGCCATAACCCTAGGGCCAACAACTTTAGTTTTAGACCTCAAGTAGGACCATGATGTAGTCATGACATTTCCTTCTACATCACACACACATGAGCTTCGAATCTAACTATCATGTCAATCTTATTTTATAACCATATCTAAGCATACTCAAAACTTGTCTTACAACCACCTTGTTGTAACCTTATCCAACCATAAGCTGAATGCTATCAACTTAGCAACCTATTGTTATTTTACCATTGGATACCAATATATGGATGCTACCTGGTTTTCTCAATTTTAGCTTCAAAAGGACGCACCTAACATCACATCAAGAACTTATTCATCCCACATGGTGAGATGAACCTTCCCTGGATATCATAGGCATTATATGTCATGCACTGCTTATTCCAAAATTTCTTGCCACCAGAGTATACTACTACGAGATCACATCTACAATATAAGGAGTGGTTACCGAAGTGAAACGCAATACCTATATCTTAATCTCCCTCAACTGCCATTTCCATGCTATGCGCACATTGGCAACCCTAAATCAAAGTTAGCCCCTTGATGAAGTACATTTGTCTAGCTTATCTGCTTTGCAGGATATAAAATCAACCAAGATTATAGAAATACCATGTAATCAACTTCACATACCTTCATAAATCGATTTGTCACGCCTCCTCTGAGGCCGTCATCTCCACATATATTCAATTGAATACTATTAGCATAATCCATCAACCTCAACTTGAATTAAGACTTCGCTATCATATACCTAAGAATCCAACCATGCTCTGATACCAACTATGACGGGCCTAGTCAGTTAAACTTTATGGCAATTGGAGATCCCATTAATCTCGACCATTGGATCTGTTTAAGCCTAAAAACTTAAGAAATTAACTCATGCATTTGCAACAATAACACTTAGGTAAAGAATTTAATCCCTATATTAAGGTCCCAGAAACTATTCTTCCATAATCAATAATAATATTCTCACGCTACATCCATGAACTTAGCAATTATAGCTTCAAGCCAGTTCTTATAATAATCAACAAGTTTATTTATTTGCAATCCAATTCCTACTCTCGCCTTCCCGAAGCTTGGCTACACTCCGGAGCCTCTTGCATGCCTACTTACCCTATCAACAACGGAGCTAGTCACAAGGACTAAGTGGGGATCAAGGTTCTAGGACATGCCTAAGCATCAACAACATAATGCATGCATCCAGAAACAATAACTTAACCTTACCGTAGCCTCGCCCCTGAAACTCAAGTTAGTAATCCATACAAGCATGTCCCACAATGCACAATTTACCCATGAATGTCTACTACATACTACAACCATTGCAATTCAATACAAGACGTCCCAATTAACATAATAATAACTTAGCAACCATAGCAACATAGACAACAACCAATATTCCTCTGGGTCTGAGTATGGTCAACTCGGCTGATCAGGCCAGTGACATAGAGGCGGGGTAAACTACGTGTGTACAAACCCATCCACGTTGCGTCCAGCATTGGAGGACCACTTAACTGTGCAAGACGTTGTACCCTAAGGTACCAACGCCCGATGTTTCAAATAAACCATTCACATATCATTGTGCAATAACCGCGAGTCTAGACCATCGCACTTAGACTCCAACCCCAGAGGATTATATCACAGAGCATTCCAATACTATTATAGCACTTTGCATAAAAATATATCATAGCATATTCCAACAAGGGATTCTCAATGTCAACCAAATTATGTAGCTGACCATAATGCCATATTAGTGGGTAACCAGCCACACCATGATACATCCCAAAAACATGCTTTTAACAATAATCCATGCATGCATAACTGTACTTTACTAAGCCAACCAAATAAGAGATATGACAAATCATAATTCCTTTAATTAAATGCAAACATTAACAACAAGCTACATTGACAATAGTAAGTATGATCCCATGCTCCTAGAACGATTAGATCACCAACATGATATACCTTTAAGGACCAACAACCTAAGAGAATTTAATAACATCATCCAACCGTAATACAATTATGTGTGTTAAACTCATCAATTTCCTAGCTATTCAGAATCAATCTCCACTATCTGATTATATAAAAACCATAGATGATAATCTAAAAGCACTACTTTTCCTTCTCTTTTACATTCAAGAATCTATCTTTGATTATGTTAATTCAAGATCGTGCCTCAATCCATTAAATCTACAAACCATCATCAAAGCTCATTAAGCTTTCCCAAAACTACGTCAACCAAAATATAGATATCACAAGAACCCCAGTTGTAAGACTTGACCCCCACCTGCTTGGTTCAATTTTGATCAATCTGGTGCAAGCGCATCCTCCACAACAAAAAAGGCTTCTTTCCCATGGAAAACTCCTTCCCATGGGAGTTTTCATGCCTTCCAACAAGTGTTGAAGTCCTTTTACTCTATCTCTGGGGTTGGGCTGAATCACGCTAAGTGTGAGATCGTATGGCCTTTTGAAGAAGACATTGATACAAGGGTTAGGGCATGGAACTACATGGAGACTACTAAGCTTTTGGGTATGCCACTCAACCTTGGAGAAAATTTGAAAGGTCTCTGGTCACCGATCATAGAAAGAATTCGAAAAAAGGTTAACCTCTGGTCCTGCAAGTCCTTGTCCACTATGGGGAGAGTGACAGTAGCCAATGCAATCCTCAACGCTACCCATGTCTATTATTCTTCAGCGATTGTGGCACAAAAGTATATATATGACCAATTACTAGTAGTTATTCGCAAATTCATATGGGGAGGGAAGATAGCTGGGGTTGCGTGGTCTGAAATGTGCCGTGACAAGAAAGATGGGGGATTGGGATGTAAAGACCCAATGGTCCAAGGGAAGGTTCTAGCAGCAAAATTTGTATGGAGGGCTATTCAAGAGGAAGCATCTCCGGCTATTGCCTTTGTGAGTTATTGCCTTTGTGAGTTATTGGCTGAAACAGGGGAAGATAAAGGGGAAACCCTCAACCCCCAGAGATGAGGTTGGTTTCTATTTCTATAAATTTTCAATGGGCCGAGGTACCTCCCCAGTAATGAGGAAAATATTAGAAGCTTGGCAGGATGTGCAGGATCTCTTCTGCTTAGCAGATGCTCAGTGGGAGACGGGGGGGCTAAGCATATTTTGGAACACTAGGATTTGGATGAGGGATATGCTTCCCCTTGCACTTATACACCCTCGTGTGTTCATTAAATGGCGGGCCGCTGGAATCTGCAAGGTAGGGCAGTTGTGGGAAAATGACAGATGGATCACGTGGACAAGATTTAAAGCTTTAGTCCCAGGTGCTGGTGAAGGGGATAAGAAGATCTTTAGGAAGATTATGGTGAATATAAATATGCTTTCGGGTGTTGTGGGGGGGAACGACAGATGGCTATGTGATGATGGAGCAGAGTATAAAGTCAGGAAGTTGTATGGATTGCTAATGCCATAGTCCTTTAAAGGTTGCAGACAGGCTGGGATTAGACCAAACAGAAACCAAGGACCTCTTGGCCAAGTCTTGGTCCTTCCTGTGCTCTAAAAAGATACAATTCTTCCACTGGATCAGTCTACAAGAAGGAGTTTACACTATGACATGGCTAATGAATAAGGGAGTGGTTCAACATGATATTTGCCCTCTCGGATGTGGAGCCTCAGAGACAATGGATCACCTCTTCTTTTGTCCGACCATAGGAGACTTCTGGAGATGGGTTTGTCCAATTATTGGGCTTCAAGTGTGTCAGCTGTCATGGCCGGCCATTCTAGCCAGCATAGGTGCAGACATTATTTGACTCACGTTAACTAATATATCACTGTGGTGCATTTGGAAGCATCGATGTGGTGTAGCTCTTGGTGGGTTGTCTCCTTTGGTAATAAGGATTAAGAGTACTTTCAATGGAGAGGTAGCCCTCATGGCCCTGGCCCATCATCGAAAGTTTGGTCGTAATTACAACAAGAACTTGGATAGAATTGGCAGTCTCAGGGGATTTTACTCTTTCTTTAAGTGCCATTGGGAGTTGGACTTAAACAGTGTGCAGTAGAGGCTGATGGCCTGCCTGTCATCTGTATGTTTGTGGGAGGTTCTTCATCTTTAGACAGGCTTGCTCCTAAGGTCTTGTTGCTTGGAACTGGCTACTTGCTCCATATAGTATCTAAGCCTGGATGAAGACGGCCAATCCTCTAGTGATCCAGAGCTAGGGAAGACTGGAGTGACAGCTTTCGTAGTGACTCTTATGAGTAATGCCCGCTTGGTGACAATTCTTTCTATCAATCCTATGTGGGGATATCATGTGTAAATTATCATATATTAATATATTAGTGCATACTCTTACCCTCAAAAAAAAAAAAAAACTAGCAAAAAGGCACGCCAGAGGCCATATGCAAGGAAATTAGGATAAAGTAATATAAATTGAATTATTCGTAGCAATTCAAGTGCTTGCACTAGTTGAGCATGATGAATAAAGCAAAATTTGTGGGTTTTCCATGAAAGCACATTGCATCTATTTATACATAATAGTTTTTGATATTTTATACGTATTAAGTAAACTTGGACCCTCCTTTTAAGTCTTCTCTAAGGGGCTAGATGGAAAGGAAGATTCCCAGAATAACGGGGCACTTTCTATTGTTGTAATATTGTATACATTGTGTTTGGCTACTTATAAAAAGCATTTTAACCTTATTAAAGTAGCCCTATCCTTGTAGAATACTATAGGAATAACGGGGCACTTTCTACTGTTGTAATATTGTATACATTGTGTTTGGCTACTTATAAAAAGCATTTTAACCTTATTAAAGTAGCCATATCCTTGTAGAATACTATAGCAATACGACATTTTGACGACGTAATTTTTTATCATGATAAACTTGACTTTGCACACTATAGAAATGTGGTCTTAATGTTCTACACATTGCAACATATGTGCAGCAGTATTGAGCTGCAATGGAAGTTCAAGATGAATGCACAGATCTTAATGTATCTATAAAACTAGTATAAGAACTGATCATACATTAAATCAGTAAGAACATGGAGCATGAGAAACACGATTTTGCATAAACAAAAATATTTCTTATGTATGCCCAACTGGGCTCAATTGCGATCAATCGTGGGGAGTAAACTGTTATCCATCTTTTAAGGTTGCCAAATGGGAACTATTGGTGACCTGCCTGCCATTGCATCATGCCATAATGTCATGTGATACAGTAAGAACATGGAACGTAAGACATGATTTTGCAAAGACAAAAATATTTCTTATGCATGCCCAACTGGGATCAATTGCAAGCAACCATTGGGAGTAAACTGTTATCCATCTCTTAAGGTTGCCAAAGGGAACTGTTGATCACCTGCCTACCATAGTGTCATGTGATAGTTATTGTCAGTTAGTAACAAACGAATAACAAACTACCTCAGCAGGTAAAGCACTATCATCAAATCCTCATGTCCTGGATTGGCAAAACCTTGTTATGAAAGCCCGAAAGCACTATCATCAACTACTCATGTCCTGGATTGGCAAACCTTGTTATGATAAGGCTGTTGGAGATGTCGTGTTGAAACTCATCGTGTGGCACTATAGTTGTCCTGCATGTTCCCATGGTTGCCCTCCACTGTTGCGTACCTGTTCCCATGGTTGCCCTCCAAAGTTGCGTACCTGCAAGAAAGCAACTCAAAATATGTGAC
This sequence comes from Isoetes taiwanensis, assembly GCA_021234155.1. Taxonomy (NCBI): domain Eukaryota; kingdom Viridiplantae; phylum Streptophyta; class Lycopodiopsida; order Isoetales; family Isoetaceae; genus Isoetes; species Isoetes taiwanensis. The sequence continues at coordinate 1,903,233 of JAJEKV010000048.1, forward strand.
AATCTTCTATCTCAGTTGTGACTAAACTAAAAAATGAATGACGAATACCCTAGGCACATGTTCAAAACATTATAACCAGTAGTATTCAGACAGAAATATGCAACTGGCATAAGATTGTCCTATTGATGGCTATCGTGTCTTTTATGATAGTTTTGATGAAATAGAAAATACATGAAAATGGATCTAGGATTTGTGGGTTAGGGGAAGATGTCGGTGGCGCAGGGACAGCCGACCAGGGTAACGGCAACAGGGGAAAACCCCACGGTAATGGCACCAGGCGAAAACCCCACAGGCGATCGCTCTGGTAAGAAGATCGGGGGCTCTGAGCCCCTGCTGGGTATCGCTGCACTCAGACCTGCAACAGTGGCTTGTTATGGAACAGAAAAAATCGAGGGCAGAGAGATAGACCGAGGCACAGGTACTTGGGGCTTACAGGGACAGAAGGGACAGAATGAAACGGCTTTGGTGAGGCAGAATGAAGCGGCTATAGTGAAGAATGGCTTGATTGCAGGAGAAAGAACAACGTTGGAGGAGATAGACCAGAAGTTCGGCAAGGATAAAAAAGGGGTAAGCAATTCCACTGATTTTTGTACTGATGGTAAACACGAGGGGCTGGAAAATTGTGGAAACATGGATTCTACCGTAAGCAATAATGAAAATAAAAGATTTAACCACTGGAAATAGGGCAATACTTTAGAAAGAATTATAAGACCCCGGTTTTCTGAATGGATTAAGAAAGGAGTCCCACATGAATCCCGTAGCAGCAGAGTAGAAGAGGCCTTGAATTCTCTGCCCTCTAAAAACTTGTCTGCCAATCTGGAACAGCTTCTTCAAGCAGCAGGTATCAAACCAGAATATGGCAATCTTAAAGTAACAGAGATAAACCACTCAAGGCATATCAGGAATATGGAAAATTTAATTTCTAAGGCAGTGGTGGGATTCTTTACGGGAGGTTTTTTGGACTACAGGAAACTACAAAACTTTCTCACAAGGCATCTTGATGCTCTAAATATGCCGCAGTTCCAGAGCATCAAAGCTATTGGGAGTAATTTTTTCCTAATATTATTTGATGATGAGAAAGCGGTGGAAAAGATAGTCTCCAGGGGAGTAGACCGCTTCGCGGGGGAATTTGTGTTATATCAATACTATACTCCAGGTTTCACCCCAGATAAATTGTCTGCTGTTAAACTTCCTTGTTGGCTTGAGATAGAACAGCTCCCAATGGATATGCTTGACTCAGAATTTTTAATTGCCATAGCAAAGACCTGGGGACATACATAACTCATTCGATTGCAAAGGGGCCAAGGATTTGTGTGGGCATTACAGCAGTGGAAGGCATTCCACAATTCACTCTCGTGCGAAGTGGGACATACTATTCCTTATTTAAGTTAAGACTCATAAACGGATGGGAGATTAGAAGGATGTTCCCCACAATGGAAATTAAGGGTCTGAAAGATTGTTTTGTGTTCGGGAGAGAGTCACAAGGCAATGTCAAAGTAGCAGCAGAAAAGACAACCAAGCCGCACGACAATGTCAAAGTAGCAGATGAAACGGTAATAGAGTTAAATGGGGCAAAAAAGGGAAAGGATCATCTAAATCCAAGTGAAATGGAATGTGATGTTTTTTCACCATCTAAAGGAAACCCAGAACTGGACAAGAAGCAAGAGCGAGAGGTAAACATCGAAAATAGAAAGGAACAGGTGAATGAGGATGGGTGGGCCACAGTACAACACAGAAATGGTGGCAGAATTAAAAATTAGATGCGAAAGAGGTTGCCTAATCCAGGAGGTATCACAAAAAATCTCACAGGTCATAACTATTCCAATGTGCGAGAAACTGTAGAGAATCAAAATGAGGAAGAACCAATTGAGTATATGGCAGTAGAATATCAAGCTGCTAATGAGGAGTTTCCAGTGCATAACAACAGATGGGCGGATTTACCAATGGATGAAAATATAGAAGATCTCATTGATGGAATGCCAAGAAAAAAGAGGGTTATACCAAGATTGGGAGAACAGTGCTATGAGACAACATCATCCAATCAATCAAATGTGCTATCTAATGGAATATAAAATGCTTAGCTGGAATATCAGGGGAGTAAAATCCTCTGAGGCCAAAGGCAGTAGGTTATCTCTAGCGTTGAAAAAAATTTCCCCGGATATCGTTTGTTTTCAAGAACATAAATGTAAGAAGGAAGAAGTTGGGATCCTGCTTAACTTACTAGGAAAAGATTAATATGTAGCATAATAACAGGGGGTTTTCTTTGTGTTTTTGTACGCTTTTCACTAAGGTTTTCCTATGATTTCGTGATGTATTCAAATGGATGTACTAATGCGTACATCTAGAGTGCACCATTTCTGAGCCATTGATTTTAGCCTTTTTTTTCCAATGGTCAATAACCAATGGCTCACAACAAAAGCCCTTTTTTTGTGCGTGTGGTGCATAATGGTCAACAACCAATGGCTCACAACAAAAGCCCTAATGCATACATCTAGAGTGCACCATTTCTGAGCCATTGATTTTAGCCTTTTTTTTTTCCAATGGTCAACAACCAATGGCTCATAACAAAAGCCCTTTTTTTGTGCGTGTGGTGCATGATGGTCAACAACCAATGGCTCACAACAAAAGCCCTCTTTTTGTATGTGTGGTGCATAATGGGCACATGAAGGGCTTGAAGGGCGCATGTAGTGCAGTTTCCCCGCCGGCAACACATTTCTTATCATAACTTTTGATCCAGAGCTCTGTTTGAGATGATTTTTATTGCGTTGGAAAGCTCTCTCTGAGATCCTTTTGATAGTGTATGATATGGATATGTTTGGTTAAGTTATCTATGCTAAAACAGCAATTTTTCGGCCGGGTTTTGTAGGCTTTCACATCCTACCAGCTAATTAATACAGGATTGCGCTATTGGATATTGTTTTATGGCTCATTCCGAATGAAGCTTGCAAAAAATTACCATGCAATTTAGATTTTGAGGCAGTTATTAAGCAAATTCTAAGGCTTCTAGATCCTTGTGCTAACAAGCAAAAAAGTTTCCCACTTTGGTTTCTCACCACAAGAATCCATGGAGGCCAAAGGCTGCTGTTAAATTCTAGTTCAAAAATGTTTGTGTATGGGTGTTGCAAACTTTATGACTTTCAGAATAATGGGATCAATCCGCTCTATCTTTATGGTAACTTTTACTTATGTTCTATTTGTTTTATTGTGATGAAATTCAAAAGCTACAGGTGATGAAAGCCTCAAAGGAATTCTAGTTTTTTTTCTGGTTTGAATTCTAAATTTTTTGTCACACGGGGGGATGTCCCTAAGGCCCCGAAGGGGCCAAAAAAATTTTTTTGCAACACAAACTATTAACATCCAACATATAAAAATTAAATCCCCCAACACATAACAACCATTGACATTAACAACCAACACATAACTACCATTGACATTAATTAACAGAACCATTGTGTCGTCTAGTGGCAGTTCTAGTGCGGGAACTTTTATTGCATGGAGAAAACAATTGAAACTTCTATCGACATATACAGATAATTTTGGGAGGTGCGCAATAGTAACTTGGTATGCTCATGGTAAAAAGTGGGGAGTGATAAATATTTATGCACATAAGTCAAGCCAAGCAAAGAGCTTCCTTATGGGCCAATGTGAAGAACAGACTGAAAAACTATGACAGAGATACACGGTGGATTATGGTTGGGGATTTTAATATGGTAGAAAGTAGTAATGATAGATATGGAGGTGGGATCAAAGTTGTGCATGGATTTGAAAGGGAACAATGGCTGAGCATGCTTAATGAATTGGGATTCACGGAACTACAGGGAGATCCAGGCTTCACATGGTGTAATGGTTGGATTGGCGATGGCAGGGCATATGCACGGCACGACAGGTGCTATGTAAGCTCTCAGGTCTTGCAAGAAAAAAACATGTCACTGTACCGTCGTAATCTTCTAGAGAACTCTATTTCAGATCATAATCCGCAGATTATATGCTCCTCTGGAGTTAGTACCTCTAAACCATTAAAGACAGTCTTCAGACTGAACCCCAGATTTCTGAAGGATGCAGATTTTAAAGATCAATGTAAGCAGATTTGGCCAGCGGCTAGTAGAAATAAACAGGGAATGGAAGCAATGATTGCGTCTTTAGCAGCAATTAAAAATTTTGCTAAGGTGTGGGGTCGTAATAAGGTGGCCGAGGAAAATGCTCTATTGGAGTCACTCTACAAAGAATTGATAGAGCTTAGAAGAACTGATACTGGCTCAGGCGAAAGGGAAAAAAATAGTTCTAGAGAAAATTAAGAGAATGGAACAAATTAAAATTAAACAAGCTAAAGTTAAAGCAGGACTGACATGGATCAAAGAAGGTGACAAATGTACAGGTTTCTTTTTTAGAGTTGCAAAGCAGAGGAAACAAGCAGCCATATTGTCCTCAGTGCAGGTGGAGGATGGATCCATTATCCGGAACCCACAACAGGTGAAGGAGTTTGTTTCTAAACATTTTGAAGATTTCTTCAAGAAGAAAAATATAAATTTTCAAGATTGCTTTGAAGAGCTAATTCTTTCCAAAGTTGTATCTAAAGTATCTTCTATGCAAAGGGAACAACTCGGACAACCGTTGTCCATTGAAGAGATGCGGAGGTTTTCTCAATTGGAACAAATGTGCAACTGTTTGGCCATTAGATGAGCCTCTCCCGATTCATGTTACCACTTTTCCTTGGACCATAATTCCTGTTGGGTCTTCGTCAAAGTTGCTCGGCGTTTCAATCGGGGTATGCACCTTATCTTCGAACATATGGGATGAGATCTTGCTCAGTTTAGACAAACATTTGAGATGGTGGAGGATTAGTAAGCTCTCCATGGCAGGAAGGATTGTTGTAGCTAAGTCAGTGCTTAGCAGTACTCACATTTATGCTGCATCGGTGTTGTTGGCGCCTGATTCAAAGCTAGCAGAGTTATAAAAAATGGTGCGAAACTTTGTCTGGGGTGGAAATGAAGAGGGGGCAAATGTCAAAGTTGCATGGGAAAAGTGTTTGAGATCCAAATTTAATGGGGGACTAGGAATGCTCGACTTCAAGTTGCACAGTAAGATCCTAACCTGCAAATTCATGTGGGAAATTCTTCAGTAGGACTCGAAATCTCCTGGCCTTGAGCTTCTAAAACAATCTCTTACTCATTGTACGCCTTGCGGAAAATCATTTCATAAAGCAGATCTGCCCTGGGCCCTCTTTTATAAATTGAGACCATACGCAGGAGCCTCACCTTTTCTTAAAGGATTGTTAAGAGCTTGGGAGACAGTGAAAGTTCTGTGGCGCCTGGATATCAAAAATTGTACCTCTGTGAAACCAACAGAGGCCGGGTGCCGCTTTTCTCGGTGGTGAACAAAAGAACCCAAAATAGATGGATTGGGGCGGGTTTATCTTGCATTGGAGATTGATATCGATGCGATGTGCAGTGTTCCTGGGAGTCATTCCAAGACAAGTTTAACTTGAGAACGCGAGATAAGAGAATTTGGAACATGGTACGGGACAATATTCTGCCTTATGCGACTCCATAAGTAGGTGCTTTCTGCCTACCTCGCGAAAATCTTAACAAAAAACAGTTTGTTTCAAAGGCATACAAGATTCTGCATGCGAATGAAGTGATAAGTCTCCCCTCTCAATGGGAGTTAACATTAGAAGATGACCAAGTCACTCAAGTGTGGAAAGGGATCTGGAGGAGCCACCTGCCACCAAAGGTATCCACACTATTATGGCAAATTTTCCATAGAGCAATTAGGGTCAACATACTAGTGAGCAGGTTCAACATTGATGTATCACCGAGTTGCCCAATGTGTGGGCAAGAAGTAGAAACAATTGAACACTGTCTCATGGATTGTAGAGAACTCCGCTCAGTATGGGAAAAATTGAAGGATGCGTTTGAGACTTCTATTTCAGAAAAGGAGATCTTGCTAGGTTTATATCCATCATCTTGGCAAACTGGAAAAAGAGTTGCTGTGAACCTATGCAAAGGATGGCTTTCATGGCTAATATGGAAAAGGCGGAGAAAATTTGTGTTCTCCCAAGAATATCTTCACCCTGATAACCTATGGCCCTCTATGAAACAAAAGGCCCGCCAATATCTTGCAGCATTTGAGGAGGAGGAATGGGCTTCCCAAGCCCACGACTTTCTGTCATCACTCTTATAAAAGTTTAGCTTCATAGCCGAGTGGTTATCCTTACATAAACAAATATGATATGTAAGTGCATGATATCACTTGGTGCATGTAAATCATTGATGAGTTCCAATTAATATACATCTGATTTTTCAAAAAAAAATGAAAATGGATCTAGGTTGTGACATAAATACCAGAAGCACATTAGCTGTTAGAAATATGATAAGAAAATAAATTCGACCTTGTCTGAGAAATTGATCCAAGATTTCTTGTGTTTTGCCCTTACTCCTATATAAAAGCTCATAGTTCTGTCACAAGGCTGAACCAAACAATTAATATTCATATTGTTCTAAGTTTGAGAATTATTGACACGTGGCTAATATTAGTGCAACCTCCACAACTAGCAAATTTGTTCCACATCAAACTATTTGTCTATTCTTTTATAGTAATCTCTAGTTAATGTACAGAGACCTCAGTAAGCAAAATTGCTTATTTGCATTTCCTATGCTGATGAGACTTATTTTATTCACTAGCAAGTTATTTACAAGCTCGTGCAAATAAATGCCCTGTGAAATGGAAATGTGGTGTGCACCATGAAGGGTAACTCCTTATACCATGAAAAAACTTTAAAATCTTAAATCTGGAAGTACAGTTTCTTAATGCATTTCTAAAAAGGTGCCTAGAATGACTGTGATAGGAAACAAGGAAACAAATAACAAATTAAATGACACGATAATCCAATCACATCCAAATGACATGATTCTAAGATAATATCTACAGTTCCAATCTATCAAAGATATAAAACATGTATATTGAGCTGATACTTTTCAAGAAAAATAAAGGCGATGAAAATTAGGGCAAGGTAATTCGATGAGTTATGTTTGTATTATGACAAAATTGTATAGAAATTTATTGTCCATGGTTGAAATAGCATATGTTCAAAAGACTTAAAGAAATTAAATTAGGAAAAAATCTAAATATAGCTCTCAAGTTTGCAAATGCTTCAAAATTATCCAAAAACATAGTAGTTCAATGGCAATATCAATTAAACGAACAACTTCAATGAGCGTAAGTTGTGAATTTTGATTGCAAAGAAAAAATGAACAAAAGAAGCCATGAACTTAGGTTTGGATGAATTTGATCTTGTTAGGAACATCTTATTCTAACCTACAATGTTTCAAAGACAACTTTCGAACTTGAGGAGCTTCAAAAACTATATCACGATATTCAAGAAAAAAGCCTCACTATATCACCATTTTTAAAAATAAACCTCTTCATTTGAAATGTATTTTTAGAATACCTGCAATATAGTTAAAACTTGGCCATTAGATATGTGTAATGTGCCATCTCATAGAGCGAGCACTATAAATGACTTAAATATCATCTAGAAGTGTTCCACATCTGCAAATGGTACAAGACTTATCGATCATTAATAATGGTCTTATATAGTGGAATGCCATCCTAAGTCTAAGCATATCAAACGTAAAAGCCTAACAAAATTAAGTCTTGCCTACACCACATCCATAAGTAGAGTTAAGCAAAAACAAATTGGATGTATGGTAGTAAGCAAGGATGCTCAAACTTACGAGCACTTAGTTGATCAATCAACAGGACTGCACTATAGACAGATTTGCTAGGTAAGACAATAAAAATTAAGACAACATTTGCAAAAATTCCTATTTAACCATGTCATGTTTGACTTAAAAATGTCAATACCTATACTATATGCCTCAGATGTGATGTCAGAGTTATACTTTTGATGTGCCTTCCGAATAAAACCGTAACCAAATGAACCATTTACTTTTTGATGTACCCCAAAGATGGGAGAATCACCTGCATAGATAAAAAAAAACATGGATAAAGAAACAATTTTGGGCATCCAACAGAGCATTGCCATAAGATCCGCTATTTGAATGAGCTGGTAGCAGGACCATAAATTATTATCATATATAAAGGTTGCCATCTTCAAACATCAGAACCACATTTACAAAAGCCATAAGCACTAAAGTAGTAATAGTTAATAATAAATAGAATTGGAGAGCAAGGGAAAAACTAACTTAGATGATGAATTGTGTTGTCTGACATGAAATAATAGACTTGACTATTTAGACTAACAATAATAACTAAGAACAAATTCAAAGTTCAAGTTGTACTCTTTATTCCAGGGCAGGCATATCCATGTTTCCATATGCTGAAATTATCACAGTGTATGATAGGTCTACCCATGTATGATTGGCAACTGCATGCATGAACCACTCAGACTTGGGCCACAAAAATTTGAAGCAGGATGGGTGTGACGTTCCAAAGACAAAGATAATGGGTCCCGTGATCGATAATCGCATCGTCGCCACGCTGCATTACCGCCAATCTAACCGACGGGTAATGCCGACGTAGCCAGTGAGTAGCCCTAGGGGGCAACTTGCTAGGTATGTGCATTTCTTATTAATGTGCACATGCACATTTATTAAGGTGCACACATTTCCATGTGGGCACATTTAGGTGCACACATTTCCATGTAGGCACATTTGGCCACCTAGCCATTAAAGGCAAGTGGGCCCATTTCCAATTATCCCACATGCCTAAAGGGATAATTGGAAACCCTAAGCCCCAACCCTTGCCTATTTAAGTAGAAGAACCCTAACTTGCCCATTTTCGCTCCTAGGGTTTTAGAGCCTCGCTTTGGCTGCTTCTATGAGTCAAAATCAGCCCCCCCGCACTGGCCCTCGAGAGAATGGCACCATTAGTTTCCCTTGATTCGAAAGCAAACAAGGGATGGTCGAACTCAGTCGAGGAGCAACTCATGGATCGGGGGAGATGTAGTCGATTTAATGGTCTAAAACCGCTTTTCCGCCATTGTATCAAGAGGTTTTAGCCTATTAAATCGCCTTTTAGCAGCTATCTAGATCTCTAGATGAGTAGATACTGACTCTAACTAAAGAACCTAACTCTATGATATAGATTAGATCTATGTTCTTTAGTTCTTCCGTGATGTATATGGATGATGTATCTCTCGTGAACTCCTTGTATTGGGAAGGGGGTAGAGACTTCAAGCTTGGTAGTAGATGCTCCTAGATTAGCCTCTCTAGCACACCATAGATTCGCCCGTGGTACAAGAACCACACCCGGGTTGTGGGTGAAGGGGCAGACCGGGCTAAGAAGGAGGTTCGTGTTCTCGACTCTTGAAATCCATCCCTCCGTGTGTAAGGCCTACCGGGATCATTGTGACTAGGTCTAATGGCTTACCACCGAAAGTGTGGGTAAGGCATGGGCTCGACACCCGAAGTGGTGTTCATGACTTTCCAAAGGGGTTCAATGAATACGGGCAAAGGCCCTCTAGTCACCTTGAGTCAGCATGTAGATCTCTCGAGGGAGTGATCCCTACCGCCCCATCGAACCGGGATGATGACCCGTGAGTAGCCCTTTGGCTATGCATCCGGGCGGGCTACAAATAGTCCCGACACTTTTCAGCCTACTCGCAAAGTGTGCACAGGAGGGGCGGATGGAGTGGACAACCCTATGCCATGTTCTTATACCAGCCAAATCCATTGCCATGAATTCTGCCTCCCAATGAACTGAGACCCAAGCCGCCGGCCATCCCTTTGAGTCCGAGCCTTGGGTAGATTCCCTATGTGATGTGCCGATCTTTGTCTATGCAGATATGTGGAGGACCATCCTTCGTGATGGTCATATGATGTTGATGTATGTACTACCGACATGTATGTTTACGCCCGCAGCCTAGGTAGGCCCCGAGGGAGACAGGTAAAGGACCCCTTCATTCTTCCCAATCGAACTCTTCAAGGTTGCAAAGTGATACGTGGAGGGCCCTATATTAGCATGGAGCTGGTATGGGGATGAACTCCTGTTTGTATACCTGTGAGTGCACCGTGATATGAGTAGGGGACGCCGCAGTGGTATCGAGCAATGTTCTTGGAGACCAAGAGCAAAGCACCGCCATGCTCCCAAGAGTACTAACTTGATAGGATCCTAAACCCTAAAGTGGGAAATTTTTTTTCTCATTTTTGTAGTTTATGCTAAGCTAGTAACGCTTAAGTGGATTGGAATTTAATATTAGCACGCTTAGGTGAATTGGAACTTAATAAAACTAAAAAGAATGAGCCGTAAGGTGGTCTCACATACCTTGTACCGTTCAATAACTAAACTTTAGTTTTATGACGAGGCGCAAGTCGCGGAGACATTGATGAAAACAAAATTGAAAAGTTATAGAATTTAAAAAGTAACTTGGTAATTCAATCTTAGCCTAGGATCTAGCTAGATTAGTCTAGTTTTTCAATCTCTTTGAACCTCATCTTAAAAGAATTCCCGCCGATAGCGAATTGAACCTCCCACCCACTGTGGTTGAATCCCCCAAACCCCCGTACAACCAATCGAGGGCGGCATCGCTTATGCTTGAATTATAATTTTAATTAGATTTAAGCTTTAATAATGTTAGATAATATTAATGGCTAAGCCTTAGATTTAGAACCAAGGCCCTTAAGCTAGATAGAGACAACATCTCGATAGACACCGTGACTCGACGACATGATGCGCACTAAACGCACCGCCGACTTTCTTCTCGACAAGGCTTAAACAGCCAAGAGGCCAAGGAGGCCAAAGGAAACAAGAAGAGGAGAGGACGTAACGAGAGCGGGAGGCCAAGGCTCAAAAAAAGCCAGAGAGCGTAAGCCGGTCCAACATTTTGAAGACTCAACAAACAAGGCTCATGCGAAGCAGTAACCCTCATGAGGGAAGGCATGTAATTAGCTAGTTTAATTAAGGGAGATCCCCAAGAGATATGTTGTAAATAATCAATAATTTTGTTAATACATGATAATTTTGAGTAGTTTATGTGTCAAATCTTGCTTAATTAGGACGAAAGTTAGCAAGTAGTAGTTTTTATTTTAGTAAAATAGGATACTCTCGCACTAAAAAAAGTGTGATGTCTCAGTCTACCGCTACCGTCGCAAAACAAAAGTTAGTTTTGAAGCGAGGCGCCGTGAGACCTCGGAGACCAAACTTGACCAAAACAGCCCAAATTGACCCAATAAGGGGTCGATTCTCGCCTAATTTGATGAGCCCATCACCCTTACACCATTAGTTTACCCAAATTAGACACCTTTGATCGAAATGAGACTGATGTCTCACAGCTCGCGCCTGGTCGCAAAACAAAAAGTTAGTTTTGAAGCGAGGCGCAAGCTGTGAGACCTCTTACCATTTCTTCACCAGGACTTGTCAAAGTCACCTTCAACCTATACTGGATAGCATCTTTTAGGTAACCTAGCCTTGTTCAAGCATTTCATACCTAGACCATGTCCAAACTAGACCAAAACATCTCCAAATTGACCAAGTAAGGGGTCCATTCTGCCTAACTCGATGAGACTAGCATGATTTGACCCTTAGATCACCCAAATTGGACACGCTTAACCCAATTTATAGTTAATGTTCACAAACGGGTCAAAGAACTAAACTTTAGTTTTTGAGCAGGGCGCAACCTGTGAGACCTCCAAACTTTGAACCTCCATAACTTGAGCTACAGAGCTCCAAATCGTCTGAAAATTGTTGCAATAGGACCATTAGATAGCCTAGAATCCATTTATGACCTCAAATTAGGCTAGAAATGTCAAACCCTAGCCCAAATTGACCAAAATTGCCCAAACCCTTGAATTGTTTTTCCAAACTCAGAAGTTTGTTTGTAGATAGAAGCCTACCCCATTAGTAGCTCGCAAGTATTGCTCTCCTCAAGTTGATACCTTACTCCTAGATAGAAGTGCCCAAGAACACCCCTTTGTTATAGTCATCTAGACCTCAAAGATAGCAACCCAAGTCCAACTGTTTGCACACCACCTCGCTTCATGCCAAAGGCATAAACCTTGACCTAATTCCTCGTCCTTCTAATAGAGTTTGACTTATATAGTCGCCACATTGACACTCCCTATTGCCGTGGTACCTAGAAAGGAGCTAGAGTCTAGAGCTGCCCAAGCCGCCCCATGTGTAGAGATTGACTCCCCTAAACCAACTTTTGTTAGGACCTTAGAGTATGCCTCAAACATCATGGAGGTCTTGCAAAAAACAATCCTCATGTCATGCCATACCACACGCCCCTAATATCCATAGACTTGTAGATTATAGATATGCCTCCAAGAATGCCGCCGAGCCACCTTGCTTGCTTATAGAGCCCGTAATGTTGTAGGAGAGCCCTTCAAGTAGACCTTAGACTCTAGGAAATAATGAAGCAGCTTTCAAGCACGGGCCGAGCCACGTAAGAGCTTGAGGCGCAAACTCCTTGAAGACATCAAGGTCCCAAACATGTACGCATTGATAAGGAGAGGAGACCGAAAGGCGCACCCAAGAGAGGGAAGCACAATGACAAACACCTCAACCGACAAACGGTAGAACAGACACCACCGCCTATCATCAATCTTCATCAAATGGGAAGAATATTTGGTAACCAACGGCATCAAGAATTTTCTAGGTGTCAACCTCCCGCTATCACGACGAGGTCACATCGAAAGAGGATCTCGACGCCTTCACCGACTCAACGCACATAAGTTTCAAATGGAGGAATGCAAGGCAAAGAAAATATAGGTGCAGGAAGACGTTAGACATCGATGCCGCGTTAGCATCACGAAGCTAGGGCCGAGGGCATAACCTTCCGTCGAGGAGAGAAGTCATGGCGACATTACGAGAGCGTAGGAACCGGAGAGAAGACCACCTTAACTTGCAGCCCAAAGAGCTCAAGCAAATGTCGCAACGCCAACAAAAGGAGCGACCAAGCTAGGCAACCACAAAAGCACCTAAGGCTGACCAAGATGAGCTTCCAGCCCCTTTGCACCAAAGCAGGAGACCACGAGGGGGAGGAGACGATATCGTGGAACATCTCCGACTCAAGGCCTATATCAGACACTAGGGACAAGATCAAGGAGGAGAATATTCCGCTCGAACAAGAATTCCGGACCCAGGAACACCTAGAAACCAAAGGAAGATCGGCTTTAATATGTCAGCCAAGGAGTGCGAGACTCGAATGGATAGGACCCAAAGGACGGAGGAGACGACCTAGCCAGCAGATACAAATCACGCAAAGGCTTACCGTAAGGATGGTGGTAAGGGCAATGGAGATGACCACACTTCTAGGCACAGTGAGAGGCACCTCTAATGAAGCAAAGCCCAAGCAACAGAGTCGCGACTCGTAAATTCAACCCATGGAGGAATGACAATGCCCGCCACCGACCATGATCTCAGAGCTTCGAAGACATCCAAGAATGCCCAACTGCAATAGCTAGGTGATCCTACTCAAGCGACCAACGGCACCGCACATCGGCAACCCTGCAACGACACACTGCATGTAGGGACGTTGAGCGGTCACCGCATTCCTCACGACGAATATACACATTAAGGAGGAGCATCTTTCTCAAGGGATCACATCGACGAACACTCTTCGCAACTAGCGTGACGAGCTCGGATCAGACATGAAGCTCAACAATGGTAGCAAAGATCTCAAGGAACCTCGAGTCAACCGTAACGGTAGAAGATGCAAAAAACCAAAGAGTCAAACGCGATAGAAGGAGGGGAAACCCTAAAGGAGTATAAACAACTAAGTAGATCTTCGTAGTTGTTTTGAAAAAGTCGATGAATTAAAATCCCAATGTAAATGCATATATGTCTATTGTATATCTCGGGTGCTCACAGATACAGTGGAGAAACATGAGTTTAGAGTCATGTTTTACGGATTTAGCGCTTAGATCAGGAAGCTCCTTCACTTCGACTACCAAAAGAGGAAGCATAGAAGCACAATTATAGCCCAAAATCAAAATGGAAGAGCAAGTACGAGGGAGAAACGACCGGAGGCCAAGCAAACCTTCGACTCCAAACACTTCCTAAGTGGCCCAAGTAGAAGACAACTCGGCCCACCCAATGTCGAATAAGAGATAATACCGTCATGTCAAGATCATCACACAACCGCACTGTGACATCGCCGACGCAACACTACATCTTGTGGCAAAGCAGCAACACTTGATGAAACTTATGACACGAAAGTGGCCTCAACAATAGAAGAAGGAACGCCCGACATCAATGAGCCAATTAAGAAGGCAACATCTCGACAACCATAATTCCACCTTGTGGTAATATAGGGTGATGCGCTTATGACACGGTATTAGATGGAGATGCACTTACGAAAGGCACCGCGATGAGGAGATATGCCTTCAAGAACTAGGTGATGGCTTCGCCGTAATCCTACCAAAGAATTAGAAGAGAAGAAGCCGATCATATCTCCGACATGTGGCACGCCAAATGCCCAAGGTAGAAGCATTCACACCTTAATGACAAGGATAGCAACTAAAGCACCTTCGCAAAAAGAGAGTTCAAGATAATAGCCGTGCTATTCAACGACAAGAGCATATCTAAGGCGTGTACTTCTCAACTCAAGGGTCAAGTCGCACAGATATAAGGATCCATCATCCCGACAATATCGCCAAAGCAGGGAGAAGAGCCATGAAGCTTTACTTGCCGAGAGGCCGACATGCATAGAGAGACAAAGGTCGAACTCGAAAGTCGGAGAAGTGCTAGCAACCGACTCTTCCACGAGCCCCCTAGAGGCAACAGGAGGATCAAACCGACGAGCACAATCAAAGTCACCGGAGGGTACCTCAAGACAAGAAGACGGCATAGCATGGCGGACGTGACAATGTCCAAGCCATGTGATCGAGGGAGCAAACAAGGAAGATTAGAAGCTCGATGGAGAAGCATCTAGGCGAGGCGAGCCGATGACTTGCACACGGACTTGCATGCAACTTGGTGAACCCAAGGATGGACGATTCAAAGAACAACTACAGAAGAGAACAACCCAAAGGAGTATAGCCAAAGGAATCGCAAGACAAATTTCAAGAGACGCCTCCAAATAGCTCCAAGTATCATGAAGGAAGAACAATTACCGCCGAGAACAGATCGAAGCGACATCGAATGTCGGGCATCAACGACAAGCACACCTTTAGTTGGAATGTGATGCAAAGCGTGTTGTGCCATAGCCGACAAACATCTGAGGGCCCACGATATCAACAAAATACCCCGAGTAAGAGTCAACGCATAAATAGGGAGGATATAGATCGTCAACACCATTGCACCCGAGGAACACCGATGACATCACCAAGGAGTAGGTATGCAACTCAAAGGAGGCACAAGGGGACCTAATAGCTCTAGTAGTAATTGTAATTATGTAAGCTATATGTTTTGCATGTATAGTTCCCTTGTTATTCCTTCCTTTCCATAGCGTAATGATCAAAGGAAGAGATGTCATGCAAGTTGCAGGGGTGAAGCAATCAACATCGCAACACTCTTCGCAACACGATAACGACAAGAGGACTCACATATGAGACATCGATGGAGTCAAGATATCGGATACGAGTCGCCCTTAGCCGCCAAGACAAAGAGTTCAAGATGAAAGATCTTTTTCAACGGGCGCCATCTTCGTGCTTTTGAAAAGCGCATGGAAGATTTCAAGTGATCAACTACACCATCAAGCAATGCGAGGCTTCTAACGAACAAAGTCAACCTCTACATCAAAGAGGAGCCACCGCCAAGGAGACCAAGTATCGAAATTTATTTTAAGAACGCTACCTTGCTACTTCAAGCAGTAACGAGTGGATGAGCTTCTAGCAAGCTCAAGGATCTAAGGCCATGGGGCCTAGTAGGTTAATGTATGGACGGGTAACATCCATATTGGGATTAGAAGGCATTTCCGCATATTCGCTAAAGGATTGCCCCAATATTGAGCTAAGCGTCAAAGGATTGGGAAGGAAATGCATAGGAGTAACTATAATTATACACGATTGTTAATGCACATCCAACGATTGAAACCACTTGGTGAGATTGATCTCCTCGCTAAGAAGGAATCATTACTAGGATAATTGTTGACCATGTATAAATCTAGTACCTCCAAAGAATAATCCAACCGAAAGAAAAGAAGTAATCTAACAAGTCCCACCAACTTGTTACGATGACATCAATTCGATTGGTAGGAATATTCCAAGAGCTAAATAACTAAGAAAGGGGAATCTCTAGAATATAAAAAGAATAATACATGTAAGGTACATCTAAAATAAGAATTATAGTAATCAAATAGTCTTTGAGACAAAAGGAATTGTCATGATGACAAAACCTTGTGGTTTAGAATCGCTCTAACTAAGTAGGTAACCCATAGCTATATTGAAATAAATGATAACATAATATGTGCATCCATCTTAGATGGTTATATATGTTAGCTAAGGCTAGTAAATTAATGTGCTAAGTAAGAAGCATATAACCTCTTAAGGGGAGAGAATAGATATGACGCTGTGTACAACGCCATTGAAGGGGAGGTGACCACTTTTTTTGAAGAAAGTGGGAGGGCTCAATCTTATGATTGAACGTGACTTGCATCGAATTGACTGACCCAGAATAGAGTTCACTTCGCAATGACCGCTTAATAGAGCGTAAGATAGATAGATAGATAGCTCAGAGGCCTTCAACGTATGCGAGACCGACGCAGAGCTATCTACACCAATGAAGTGGAGCAAAACTATGGGGAGCAATGCAAACGACCAAGTCATCTCCAAATTACTCGACGCCGCTCAATGGGTGGATGCATTCTAGCCTAGGTAAGGCGCGACATGCTTATAAGCTTTAATGTGTCTTATAGATAAGTTAAATATAGATCCTAGTAATTGCATGGAATTACCAGACGATATGTATCATGGAAATAAGTTAAATAACAACGATAATGTGAGGTAGCATGTTAATTAATCCTTCGCAAGGATGCGGGTCCTTATAAAAATAGATAGAGAATAGAATTCAAATATACTTAAGTGCATCTTAGGGATATACTTCCAAGGGTAATGCAGAACCCAAGGAAGAGAAATAAGCACATCTAATTCTTGTGTATGATAATTAAAAACCTTGTCTATGTAACAATAGGTCTAAATCAGGTTATTGTTCAAATAATCGCGATCTAAAAGTCGTTAAATATTGCAAAGCTTAGAGTAAATATAATTGTACTATCGGAAGTAAGGTATCCGATACTATGATAATGTTAATTCATAAATATTACCGTAGGGTAATTATGTTAATCACATGCATTAATCCGAGCCAAAGAAAAATCGGCTCGTGCATGTCGCTTTGTGTGTAGATTAAATGCTTGTATAGTTAAGATTAATTCACGCATGCAACCTATGCTAGGTAGGGGTTGCATGCGTTGTTACCGATGATGAGACCACTACAATGATCTCTAGGGCGTGGTGTAATGTCAATGTAGGCATGACCGCGTTTCCGCTTGGACGAGTGGAAGGTAGATTAGAAAGTCTACTTCTGTCCCACGGAAGTAGACGACCTCGAGAGAAAGGAGGTCATTCAGGAATGCATTGATAGGAAAGGCACCTTTAGCCCCATATATGCTTTGATAGGAGGAAGTTATCCTTCACGCCCCCACGCGGGAAGGATATCCTCCACGCTGGGCAACTAGAGGTGTAGGCATGAGCGGCATATAGGCATATAGGCGCTGTCTCCACGGCCATAATGGAAGATTCACCCTCTTCCTACGCCGGGAGATTAGCCATGCATCCATGTAGATAGGTGGGGTGGTCACCATATAACCAAAATTTTATTAATAATTAAAATAGTAATAACGTAGGCCTAATTCCAGCCAATAGAGCCCCCCGGGGCAAGGAGGTCGAAGACAAAACTTGCAACACAAATTTGGTCATAATGTGTTGCAAGGGATGAAGAGTACCTTAGAAGTGTAAATTTTGTATGAAATTGATAAACTTTGATAAACTTAAATGTTGTGTTAAGTAAGGTTAATAATTACCTTGCGTAGATTAAGTTATGAAGTGATAAGTTAATTGGGTAATGAAATAGTACAAGAATGTCTTAAACATTACCTTAGAGTAATTCTAATAATTAAGATAGTAAGTATGTAATTATAGATATTGTAAAATTAATGCAGATTTTATAAAGTGCAGGACCGCAACACAAATTTTGTTGGAATGTGTTGCAAGGAATGAAGAGTACCTTAAATAATAATTGTATATGAAAGTGTTAAATTGTGATAAACTAAATGTTATAATAACGAGGACTAATAAGTACCCCGCTTAATAGAAGTTACGAATTGACAAGTTATTTGATAATGTAATGGCGTAATAATAATTTAAAAATATTACCTTAAGGTAATCTTAATAAATGTGTAAGTATAATAGTAGTATATCGTATGCATCGTTTGATTGCGGTGTTAGAAGATTCCAAGGTGGAGACCTACCTGTCGTGGGACAAAGATCATTTCAAGGGGGAGAATGTGATCGTTTCCGCCCGCGATAGATACGTCCCGTGACGATATCTTGATCGTTCACACGCCGCAGACACGCCACCCAACCGACGCGGTAACGACGACGTAGCCAGTGAGTAGCCCTAGGGGCAACTTGCTAGGTATGTGCATTTTCTTATTAATGTGCACATGCACATTTATTAAGGTGCACACATTTCCATGTGGGCACATTTAGGTGCACACATTTCCATGTAGGCACATTTTGCCACCTAGCCATTAAAGGCAAGTGGGCCCATTTCCACTATCCCACATGCCTAAAGGGATAATTGGAAACCCTAAGCCCCAACCCTTGCCTATTTAAGTAGAAGAACCCTAACTTGCCCATTTTCGCTCCTAGGGTTTTAGAGCTCGCTTTGGTCGCTTCTATGAGTCAAAATCGCCTCCCCTGCACTCCGCCCGAGAGAATGGCACCATTAGTTTCCCTTGATTCGGCAAGCGATGGAGGGATGGTCGAACTCAGTCGAGGAGCAACTCATGGATCGGGGATGTAGTCGATTTAATGGTCTAAACCGCTTTTCCAGTCATTGTATCGAGAGGTTTAGCCTATTAAATCGCTTTTTAGCAGCTATCTAGATCTCTAGATGAGTAGATACCAGACTCTAACTAAAGAACCTAACTCTATGATATAGATTAGATCTATGTTCTTTAGTTCTTTCCGTGATGTATATGGATGATGTATCTCCTGAACTCCTTGTATTGGGAAGGGGGTAGAGACTTCAAGCTTGGTAGTAGATGCTCCTAGATTAGCCTCTAGCACACCATAGATTCGCCTCCTGGTACAAGAACCACACCTGGTTGTGGGTGAAGGGCCAGACCGCTAAGAAGGAGGTTCGTGTTCGACTCTTGAACGATCCTCCGGTGTAAGGCCTACCGGGGATCATTGTGACTAGGTCTAATGGCTTACCACCGAAAGTGTGGGTAAGGCATGGGCTCGACACCCGTGAAGTGGTGTTCATGACTTTCCAAAGGGTTCACGTAATACCGCAAAGGGCCCTCTAGTCACCTTGAGTCAGCATGTAGATCTCTCGAGGGAGGATCCCTACCGCCCCCATCGAACCGATGATGATGACCCGTGAGTAGCCCTTTGGCTATGCATCCGGCTGGCTACAGGCCAGTCCCGACACTTTTCAGCCTACCGCGCAGTGTGCAGGGGGCGATGGAGGGACAACCCTATGCCATGTTTTATACCACCCAAATCCATTGCCATGAATTTGGCCCCGCAATGAACTCGAGACCCAAGCCGCCGGGCCATCCCTTTGAGTCCGAGCCTTAAGGGTAGGATTCCCTATGTGATGTGGCCGATCTTTGTCTATGCAGATATGTGGAGGACCATCCTTCGTGATGGTCATATGATGTTGATGTATGTACCATCGACATGTATGTTTACGCTCCGCGGCCTAGGTAGGCCCCGAGGGAGACAGGTAAAGGACCCTTCATTCTTCCCACCGAACTCTTCAAGGTTGCAGTGATACGTGGAGGGCCCTATATTAGCATGGAGCTGGTATGGGGGATGAACTCCTGTTTGTATACGGTGAGTGCACCGTATATGAGTAGGGGACGTCACAATGGGTTTCTAGATGCAAGCTGTGCCTCCATCATCTAAAGGGAATCGGATGTAAATATCTGCTCGTCTAGACTATTTACCCCAAAAATCAGATGCACGCAACAAAGTTCCACGCAATGGCAAAAGACGGGCCATATGTAAGCAAGAAAAAGACAATTAAAAGCTATTTGTGCATTAAGCTGCACTTTTGCACTAATCTTTCCTCAAGATTGTGAGAGTAGTCTGTCAACATGTTACGCCCTAGCCTTACCCTTGTGGTTTGTATTGCCATATGATTATTACTTTAGTATGGGCTAAATAAAAATAACCCTAAGGTAATTACATAAGCAATGGTATGAAATATCATTAAACTAAAAAGGTTAGCACCCAGAATAGTGGGGATGCCACTTACGATTGGTTGTAACAACAGCGCAGCTGCTGTGGTCGCATAGACCCAGGTTGCAGTTTTTGCTTCCGAAGATGTTCCCAACCTATGGAGCGCCGCCATGTGGGCTTGCCATGTTGGCAGAGGCCCTTCTAAAAGAGGTGGTGCCTCTAGAAAATATACGGATGAGAAAGGCAGAATAGAAGAGGAGAGATCTGCAAAGACTATTGAAGTAAATAGACACTGGATTGAACATTGCCCGTGCTCTTTTTCACGTTAGCTTAGCCTTGTAGTTCGTATTGCCATAACGGCATTAATTCAATATGGGCCAAATAAAAATAACGTTAAAGTAATTATACAAGGAATTTTAATTATATAACGCAATGATACTAAGTATGATTAAACTAAAAAGATGAGCACCCCGAATACTGGGGATCAGTGCTCGAATTTGACGGTCCGCCCTTAATTTTCGAGGGACGGGCAAAATAATTTTACACCTTTCACGTGACAGGAAGTTCCTAAATTCAAGCCTTTCAAATCAATAAGAAAATTTAAAATGACAAGAAACTAGTTTTTTCCCTCGAAAACATAGATAGATACATAAAACAAAGCATATTTCCATTATAAGTTCATCAAATACATAATGAAGTTATTACATAGATACTACTGAAATAAAAATTATAGTTTAAAGTTTAAAATCAATCACAAAAACTTATTCAAGTGGCATTCCTCTCCTTTGCTTCGCTTCATACCAATCCTTGTAACATGCTTGCTAATCTATGCTTTCAAATGGTTCATTCCACAATGATACACACATTGTGGTGTCAAGAGTTTCTAAGTTCATGCTCGATCTTATAGCACTCTTAATAGCATTTTGACGGGAGAAACCTCTCTCGCAAGAGGCCGTGCTTCTAGGAATGACCATACAACATTGCCATAATTTCATCAATGCTGGAAAACTGTCCCACAAACTGTCACACGTTCCATTTTCATCTCTACAAATAGTGCAAGCCACAACCATCCCTTTGTTCTTGGCAGCCTTGAAAAGTATCTCAATGAAGTCCCTCTTCTCACTCAAACATCTAGCCATGCCTACTTTTGAAGCAAACTTTGCAAGCAATTTTCCAACCATTCCTTAGTCTCGTCATCCCTTACAACATCATCCACAGCATATGCAGACGGATTGAAGAATTTCATGGCATTAAATATCTCACTCACATCCACAAATCTCCTAGCAAGCATCCAATACAACATTAATGAAAGATTTTCCAATACGAATACAATATGGAAGTGAACCGCTATCCTCTGGAATCTCATTCAAATCAAGTCCTCCTTCAAAAAGCAAAATCAAGAAAGCAATAAACAGAAGCATTCAAGCAAAAGCTTACCTGGTTCCGGCTCCATGGTTTGCTTGAACTCTGAATCTCTGATTGGGCAGGCGGGCATCAAGATTCCAGGAAAAAAAGTTTGAATTATTAGCATAGATTTTGGCATCTAATTTTCTTGAATTAGCATAAATTTAGGTTCGTTGGTACTTGGTTGTTAATGATGCATCTATAACTATAATGTATAAGAGGTTAAAAAACAGGATGGGGGATCATTGGAAATTTGGGATGTGTAATTGTATCATGTATACTGTATAGAGATATTATAAATTTATAATCAATAATAATACGAATGTTTAAAATTTATAAAGATATATAGCAAGAAAAATGACAGGCATTTCTCTATTCCTAGCCTTTCAAATGACGAGTATGTCTTGTAGTTGCCCTTCTCTATGACGGGCGATTGCCCAACTGTGGCCCTTCATTTGCCATACGAAAAAAAATTTCACCTGTTTTGACGGGTAAAAATCCAAAAAACAGGCATGAAAGCCGTCAAATTTGAGCCCTGCTGGGGATGCCACCTACGGCCAGTAACAATTCCGCCATGTTGGTACAGTATTTTATTTTGTTGTTTATTTTATCCGTTGGGCCTTGCCATGTTGGTACAGGTTTTTCGAAAAGAGGCGATGACTTTGGAAATATACAGGCGAAAAAGCCAAAACAGAAGGGGAGAGATCCAGAAGGCCTCAAAGAAAATAGGCCCTGGACTAAGAATTGCATGTGCTCAATCATTGAAAATATCAGCAGCTTGGTTATATTTCAATTGGGCTTTTGTAAAATCTGAATTCCTGCTCTACATTTCTGTCAGCCGCATTTTGAATCTGAGTTATAAGGGATAATTGCAGATCGGCGGATTTGATGAAGAAAGAGCATGAATTGAAATTTTTTTAAAAACAATTGAGCATTTGGGTGCAAAATAAAGCCCAGAGTATTTAAGTGCATTTGGGCGTATTACAGGCAGTTGCGTCCGATTCTAAATATATCCAAATCCGACATGCTCAAAATGAGCGACTTGATCGATTATGAATTGGTTTTGAAGACTCTGCATCTGTTAGAAACCCAAAAATTTTCTAAACATTTTGAACCACCGGCCATGTGCATATGTAAGAATATTGAATTTGATTACAAAACCAAGCAATAAATATTGAATTGGAGGCTACACCTCTTTATAGAAGCTGGAAAACATCATCAACCAAATTGGATGTGCTCACTAGTATGAATCTACTTTCTTTTTAGAGCTAAGGAAAGGGTGCGTTTGCTTTACACACACGGCTTAGGCTGCAAGCAACTTTCCATGTGCTAGAGCAGAGCTTAGAAGCCCGGCTCTCAAGCTCAAACCAAAATTGAAAACTTGTGGCAGTAAAAATAGTTTATCCCGTTGTGATGTTTCTCCTATTTGTGATCCAACCAAAGGAATCAAACTGGCGCCCTAGAAATGCGCAGAGATCTTCCTTGCCGGATTGAAGATCAAATCTGCATCTTCCAGAGGCCTTTTTCCGGTCTGTTTCAGCATTTGATCATCTTCCGTGCTTGCCAGACTGATTTGTTCGAGATTTTGGTACCCAATTGCTTTCCATATCGGATTCTGTCCATTTTCATCAACCTGAATTTGTATAAATGCCAAACAATTATACAAGATCAAACAACAGATTTTAATGGGTAGCATGAATTAGAAGGGAGAAAGAGCAAACCGGGGCATAGAAAGAACATAGGCAATAGCTTTTGAATAGCTTGAACACGGATTGGAGCTTGTATATCAACCTGGACCTAAAACACAGAAACAAGAACACAGAGAGGATTTGGACATACCACGATATGGGTGCTGGACTTGGAAGCAGAAAAATTGTAGAAAAAGCTTAGTCGGGATCCTTGTAATTTAGAGCTTCCAGAGGAAGGGAAGGGATAAGAGTATCACATATTGCAGCGGCAGTCCAGAGCTCCTGTTCGGAAAATCAGTGCTTGCAGTTTGGGATTGAATCGATGTAGGCACCGCGCCTTCCAACGTCCTTCCAATTCTCCAGCTCAAATTTTAGCCATTTCTAATTTCGATGGCCGTCGATTTAAGAAAATACAGATCCAACGCTTAATGTCATGCCAACTAAGGTTTGGCTGATTTGAACTGCTACGTGGATAGCCTAGAATTGCAAGGAGGGCTGCAAGCTTGGTTAGGCTGGCGTGCTAAAAAAAAAAAAAAACTCCTTCCCAAGAAATCCAGAATAATATTGTTGCGCTTATATAATCTAACAATGACCTTGCATGCATGCACGGTGCATGCACACATTGTATGCATGTATTCCTAGCGCATAATCATTTATTTCACCATTGAAAATGCACTCTTATATAATGGCAACGTTACTTACATCTTCATGTTGGTGCTAAGTTGCTAGGTCCGTTACAGACATCTTGAGTTCTTGATTTTTGCAACGCTGTAATAGCTTGCAAGCTCTTCACTGTAAACTGATTTTTGGATTTTGCTTAAGAGCTGCTAGATTTACAGATTGACGTGTTTGGGCACAAAAATCCCCTGTTTTTGGACAAAAATCGGCTGAGAGGTTGAAATATTTTGGGTATTCTCTGTTCTGCAATTCTAATGCAGCCCCTTTTTGCCTCTCATGCTATTTTACTGAGTCTGAAATATTTCTATAGCGGTATGCATTCGACAGTTCCCGGCTAGAGTAACCTTAACAAACCAGTCTTTGCATGCTTAAAGCTCAACTCTAGCCAATAAATGGAGTGTTTCCTATTTCACTACAAAATTGGACCAACTCAAAATAGATGACAAGCAATTTTACAGATGTATTTTTCCGTCTGCCTCATTCTTTTTTGTCGCGGCCTATCTGCTCCGATTGCATCATCAATTGCAAAGGCAATTTGAAAAACTCTTATGAATGTTATAAGATCATCAAAATGTCATCTAAAATGGGCTTCCCAACTCAGATCTAGATGGACACAGTTCAATACTTCTTTTTTCAAAGATTTTAATAGCATCTGGATGAAATGGGCAACTTTTGTCTTCATCCAACAGGCGACAGAATGAGGCTATATGGAAAACATACCTTTCAAAAGCAGCAATTGAGATCTGAGATCAAACTCTCTTCCACAAATATCCGTGATCCACAGAAACTCCCAAATCATCAGAAATAGCCCTATTTTATGGAATGTGGATTTCCTAACCCTTTGCAGTGAATGTTGTACAATATACATATTCCTAGAATAGGCATCGATCCGAGCCATCGGATCGGCATTCTGGGAAGGGACGAGCAGCTATATATGCACTATTCATTCTCGTGGTTGGTTATCGGCGTCTTCTCACAGCAGCGTCTCTTCCTTGCCCATTGCTTCCCTCCCTACCTGCCCTTTTATATAGCAAACTATATGAAACCCACTTTAGAAACATAGGACATATATCCCTACATAGGCTAGAATAGTATTCAAAACTTCAAGATAAAATCTGAATGGGGAGATGACTATAGGAACAATGTCTAGCTACCCCATAATGAAATAAGAAAATATGCAAAGGCAAGAGAGAGGACAATGGCGACAACTTCTCATCGGGATAAAAAACCCCGCCCTTTCGGGTTTTCGAGGAAAACCCTAATGAGAATTGGCTGCCAATGGCCTCGAGGATGCCTTGAAGAGCAAGGTAGGAAATTGGTGAAGCCAGCCCAAATCAACGCCATGGAATATGTGAAACCTGGAAAAAAAAGGAGAAATGCCTAGAAAGTACCCATTCAACGTTAATAAAATAGGTACAACCATGGCAGGCAAGCACCCCCTAAGAAAATAGTCCCCAGAAAACAAAAACACCCTTTAGACGTTAGAAACCATAAACAAACATATATAGAAATAGAAAACATCACCGAGAAGTGGAAAAAGAAAAATAGCATCACCAACAGGTGGAAATCATCTAGCATCACCCAACGGGTGGAAAAACATAGAGATAGCATCACCCAATGGTGGAAAATAATTTGCATCACCCATCGGGTGGAAAAAAAAGCATCACCCAACGGGTGGTCAGTATTGAACAAAAACATATATAAAAAATAAATGATCATAATCACCATAGCAACACCCAATGAGTGGAGGATAATGGAGTTAGTATTGAAAAGGAAATAAACATGAACATGAAACAAACTCCACTCCATGTCTTGATGTTTCTCGTCCGCGTGGCTTACATAGGAAGTTCTCTGGTTGTCGGCCGGTTTTTGTGTTCTTTGCGAGTCCCTTACCAGAAAGTAGAATATTTTGATCAACAAAAATTAAGACGACATAACAAGGAAAAAAATCCGGTATCGACTAGAAAATCAAAGCTCTTGCTATGGTGAATTTCCTTCCTACCTTTTCTTTTTCAAGCTTTTCCATCAGCATTTACCTATTTTTTCATATCTTGCTTCTTTTTGGAGACCATTCGCCATTATTCACAGTGTGATTTCCATGTTATTGTCTTAAATCGGGCTTTTGAGTGGCGTCTTTCGAAAACTGATTCCCTCCTCTTCACATTCTATGAACTAGGTCACTCGATATGTTGTATAGAATAAATCTTCCTGCCATAGGATGCTAAGCTCAATGCTCCAAAATCTACTTTCGAGTCATGAGCCCACTGGGCACCATCGAATCATTTCCTAGTCATGACAGTATGTAGCTCAGTTTCTTAGTGACTGAGAACAACAGAACTTTTCCATGTTTTGTCTCATAACATAAAAATTAGCAAAATACTGAAAAAAAGGGAAGTTAGCTAGGACAAATTGAAATTCATGGTGAATTTCAAGTAGCTCTGGGCCTCTGCAGATACAAACAAACGAAATTTATCTATTGCCTATTGGTAAGGGAAACTTGAGTTCATACTACCTAGGCCTAGGCCGTGGCTCATAGCAAATTAGTGTCCCTAGTAACAGGCTGGTTTGAGTTCCTAGAAACCAAATTAATTGTTCATTTAATTGGATGCTTAGTTTGATTTTCATGATGTATCTTAACGTTAAAATAAAAATACGCATTATTATCTATAGATAACTTTCGTGCAAAAACAAAGTAAACATGGGAAGTGGTTTTATCGATGACATTATTCATGTTTTATCTATTCTGAATGCAGTCTAGCAATAGGATAAGTATAGGGTATGTGTATTGTTAAATTGTGTATTACGCAATCTAACAAAAATGATACCTCATAGATAGAAAAAAGAAAACGAAAAGCAGTAAGTCCAAGAGTCCAAACAATAATAGCCCGATCCATGCACTGATTCAGGCCATATACAAGACCATTCAAAGTACATATTCAAGTTTTCATGTATGGAATATCTGTCTTTTAGAATGCATCAAGAATCGTATTAATTCTATATCATAAAATTTTTATATAGTAGAGAATATAAAAAATTGAGGCAGTCGTCAAATACAATGGATATGCAAATACATGATGAGCAACATGAAATGATGATGAAAAAAAAGAGGGCGTCCAAGATTAGTAGAACATTTTGATTGTAGTGTAGCGCATCTTCAGAATTTTAGTTTGCTTCTAGAAATGCAAGGTATCTTTTCTGTATAGCAATAACTTCTATTGTTTGTTTATGATCTTTAATTAAATTAGGCGATGTATTTGTTGTTAATAGATATTAAAAGATCTTTGCTTTAATAGGCTGCCTCGGGCGAATTCTGCTACGGATTGAGACAGGTAGATGGGAGCGGCCGCAATTGCCGCGAGAAGCGAGACTATGTGCCTGTTGCCAGTTACAGGTTATTGAAGATGAAAGCCATACTCTTCTGAGTTGCCCTTCTTTTGAGATAGTCCGGAATCATTTTTTGACCTTAGCATTCCATTCCACGCTCCCACAACTTCTCAGAGCACCATCTGTGCATGACTTGGCATTATACATACTTGAGGTTCTAGATAAACGTCTGCAATTACTGAGCCCCCAGTAGTCATTATCTCTGTTTGTCTAGTATCATCATTACTGCAAAGGTTTTTCCCTTGAAAACCTTTCGAGGCAGGGGTTTTTTAATCCTAGTAGTAATGATTGTACTAGCCCATTGTATGGGTCCCATGACGTATTGGTCTCCGTGGACGTTAAAAAAACTATTCTATTCTATTCTATTCTATTCTATTCTATTCTTAGCAGAAGTTTAGATAAATAAAATCCATCAATATCATGAGTGGCAAAAAACTATCGCACTCGAAAAAAATTAAAGACCATTGCACCTCCGATGCCTGAGAGATGAACAAAAAAATGACATTTCATTGTTCGATCAACCAAGCTCCATGGGGATTGTCATTGCAAATCAAATCTCTACGGAGCAACAAACAAAGGCTCCAAATTCCTCAGCTCCAATCTCATCAAATGCCATGTCATTGCCCAATCAAGCAAGCTTCATGGGGATTTGTTAGGTAAAACTCTATATGTATTTGTGCATTGTTAAATTGTGCATTATGCAATCTAACAAAAATGATACCTTATAGATAGAAAAAAGGAAGCGAAAAACAGTGAGTCCAAACAATAATGAGCTCGATCCATGCTCTGATTCCGGCCATATACCACATTATTCAAGGTACATATTCAAGTTTTCAAATATGGAATATCTATCATTTAGAATGCATCAAGAATCATATTAATTCTATATCATAAAATTCGTATATAGAGAATACAAAAAATTGAGGCAGTCGTCAAATACAATGGTATACAAATACATGATGAGCAACATGAAATGATGATCAAGAAAAGAGGGCATCCAAGTCAGTAGAAACATTTTAATTCTAGTGTAGCACATCTTTAGAATTTTGGTTTGCTTCTAATGCAAGATATCTTTTCTGTATAGCAATAACTTCTGTTGTTTGTTTATGATCTTTAATTACATTATACGATGTATTTTTGTTAATAGATATTAAAAGATCCTTGCTTTAATAGGCTGCCTCGACCGAATTCTGAACACCTTAGCGATGTTCAGATAAACAAAATCCTTCAACATCGTGAGTGGCAAAAACTATCGCGCTCGAAAAAAATTAAAGACCACACTGAACCTCCGATACCTGAGAGACAAATATCTGATGAACCAGAAAATGACATTTGATTGTTCGATCAACCAAGCTCCATGGGGATTGTGATTGCAAATCAAATCCCTATAGAGCATTAAACAAAGGGTCCAAATTTGTCAGTTCCAATCTCATCAATCAAGCTCCATGGGGATCATGACTGCAAATCAAATCTCCATGGAGCAACAAATAAGAGCATCAATTTTTTCAGCTACTATCTCATCAAGTGCACGCGATCATTGGCAGAATAGAATTAAGAGGTTGCAGAATTGTTCGAAACCTATAGGCTGTGAACCCGCTAAAGTGGACTAAGACATGTGAAATCGCTACTAGAGGATGGGTTGTTTGCGATGTCAGTTTGCGATGTATATGAAACGTCAACGTCGCAAAAATTGCATACGTTCCCATGACGTTGCACAAAATTTAAACGACGTCGCAGATAGAACGTCCCACGTCGCAGTTGGAACGTCTGGTCAAACTCACAATGGCAAAAATCGAGTACGTTCCTATGACGTTGCACAAAATTCAAACAACGTCGCATGTAGAACGTCAGACGTCACAGTTGGAATGTCTGGCCAGACGTCGCAATGGCCTACTACATGCCACGCCGCACTAACGACGTATCACGTCGCAAGTGGAACGTCATTACAACATAAAACGTCGCAACTGCAATGTCTCATTGCGACTTAAAGAATAAACACAGAATAGATACAAATACGAGTTATTGAGATGTTGGTAAGGCCTCAGGTTTGTTAGCCAGAGGTTAGAGGTTTAAATCCATGAAAAAATACTTTGGGCGCACATATATGTATGTCTTAGCAGCATATGAGCAACGTCTCTAAAACATCATAAGGATATATTTTGTACATATTTGGGACGTCCATGACGTCGCTAATACATTGCACATACAACGTGACGTTGCACATGTGACGTGACATCGCGCTGCGACGAATCCACGGCGACGTCATTTGCGACGAGCGGGAAACGTTTTTAAAGCGTGTGCATGCGACGTTTGATGTCCTCGTTATATCGTTAAGACGTCACAAACGACGTCGCAAACTGCCTATTTTGTAGTAGTACTTCTAAACACCGAGAATTCAGCTTTTTGTTGCAATAATGGCCATCGTTTACTTCCACCTCTTGAGCAACTTCCAGCTCAATTGGAGGAGCTATATTCCATACATAAATTTGCAACAAAGTCACTAGTGATCAATAATTTGTTCTGATTCACTGCACTTGGTGTTAAAGGCGACTTTGTCACTTTAAAAACACCTTCAGCTCTTGCTATTATGGGCCGAACATATCATTACCACCTATCTGCAAATGAGCCAAATAGCACTTTACATTGGTATTATATGATGATGTGTGCCGATATGTAATTGCCACTGATAGACACATACTAGCTGCTTGGATCATGCAAGTTGCTGCAACCCTAGATGCTATCAATCCATATATTAAGGAGTTGCGAACAGTGCAACACTCATGCTCGCAGATGCGACAGCATCAGATGAAATCACCGGTTGCATGCCAACGACAGTATTACAATCAAATTAAGAACTGCAGCAATTTGGATACGAAGTAACCATAAACCAGTATTTATTAGTATCCTTGATCCTACATATAAAACACTCCAATATCCGTAATTCTTTCCACATGGGACCCCAGGATGGCATCCACATAGTGAACACAAAATGTCTCAAATAGATTGGTACCGAACTAGACTATTGCGCAAACCCCGCTTCTCACTATTGGGCTGACTCTGCAACGAATATCTCGTAGACATGTACTCAAAAGTGGAAGAGGAACGTCTCAACTATATTACGACAGAAGGCTACAGACACAACTTGATGCAACACGAAGAAGCCTTCATTGATGACGACGACGAGGATAGTCGATGTGGAATACTACTAGCTTCTTTCTTAGGTTGCAAACGATGGTGCACAGTCCAAATAGCTGAGACACTTGAACTTGCAAGGGTAAAAGGAAAGCTAACTCTATTTATAACTATGGCAACTAATCCTGCTTGGCCAAAAATAAAGTCTAAACTGATTCCTGGACAAAATGCATCAGACGTCCCAATCATTGTCATTCGAGCGTGCCATGAACGAGTGCAACAAATGAAAAGCATCATTCACAAATTTTTTGGTCCACTATCTTACATGATGCATGTCATTGAATTCCAAAAATGCGGTCTTCCGCATGCACATATTGTTGTCAAAACTGAACATGATATCTCTGTCAACATGATTGACCAACTCATTTGTGCTGAACTACCGACAGATCCACTATTGCGAGCGCAGGTGGAAAAATATATGATCTATAGGCATACAAAGCGATGCCTAAAAGAGAATAACAGATGATGTTATAATTATTCAAAGCCCATAAATCCAACATACATCGACGAAAATGGATATGTCTGATATGGAGCAAGCACGGGGGAGTGGTCCACGGCGAATGGGTTATTGGAATTATGGCAAATACTATGTAAATGTTATTCCTAAGGTCACCTAATAATATAAAGGGGCATAGGATAACATAGCATGTGGGTGTGAAGAACATTGATATTTATGGAAGGGTCGAGGCACTACCATTGGGAAGGTTATTGGTTGAGAAAAAGATCATAGTAATGTCCCATATGATAAGTCATATAATCTGATTAAAGGCAAGGAGATATTTTGAGAAAAAGGCAACTGCCTGCTAAAAAAGGCTAAAGTCGCAGAGAGATCTATAAATAGAACCGAAACTTCAGTTGGACATATCTCCGCAACCAGAGCTCCGATTGAAGCGATCCTTACCACGTTGGAACCGGCTCGGAGTCTAGTTTCCGAATTGGGGCTGCACATTCTGTAATTCATCCGGACGAGAGAGTAATGGCCGAAAAGGTGACAAGGGGTCACAGATCACTGCCATAGCGACTTCACAGATCTGCAATCGTATTTATGATATGTGGCTACTTGGAGTAGCTAGATTAGTCTGGAAGGCCAATAAGCCAGATGCCAGAGCTTTGTATTTGCCATAGCACTTGTGTTTTTCCATAACCCAGTGGATCCGGTTGGGTGGTTAATAGTGCTGCCATATCAATTGTGCATAAATAAAGTTTCTTTAGTCCGGTGTTCTATTATTTCATTACGGTTCTATGATTCTTGTTGCTACAACTTTCCAAATATACATGAATTGTATCAATGTCCAATATAGAAGACGAACAGAGACAAACGTAACTGTCGTCCCATATATTCCATTCTTACTACAAGAAATGGACTGTCACATATATGCAAACATCAGATTGACAGTCCATATATTCGCCAACCTTTATGGCTACATCTATAAGGGCCTCGATATCACTTGCTTTCACATCAATGTAGATCATAAACCATGATCATCAACACAAGATACATCTAATATGACACTTCACTCCATAGATCAAGCCAATAAAGCTCAACCACAGTGAAAAAATGAAATTCAAGACTACATTTCCGCACGTTATTTGTCATCCATGGAAGCAGGATGGAGAATCACGTCATACCATATGATTGAGAAACATCCATCAGTCAAATGTCAAATGTCTCCCTTTACATCTCAAGGGACAAAATAGGCCACAATTTGCAAAACCTTCCACAGCAAAATATTGGAATTTCCATATTGGACATGTATTTTCTACGTCCACTCACCCCTGAATTCGATTTGACTACCTATATTGATTACAATGAACATTACACATTTACCAGTTACAAACCAAACACCTTATTACAATCATCCGATCAGCTTGAACAAGAATATCCAGGTGCAACACGAAATGTTGTCCATGAACGATCGAGAGGGCAACTCATCTGCAGGATATGACTACTGCTCCCAAGGGTTGGAGAACCATTCTACTTGAGAACCATTCTTCTCCACAAACCTGGACGTTCTTTGGAAGAGCTCAAAATCCACGATGGCCAATACTATGAGACCTACCAGGAAACTGCTCAAGCTATGGACCTAATTGCGCTAGCAATTGAGGCAATTAAAATAATGGAAGAGGCAATATCGTATCTCCAAACCCCATCGCAATTTAGATTTCTATTTACACTCCTCATACTTGATGGTGGATCAGCTTTACAATTCTGGGAAACCTTTCAACAACAGCTGACAATTGACTTTTTCAATCAATACCACGGGGATAGACTTATTGCTATCATTGAAGCCCTCCTGGCCATCAAAAACATCTTAGTGAACATGCAACTAGCACTACAGCATTTGGCCTACCCATTTGCCATGTACTATATAGAAAGATCCAAAATGAACTCGCAAAATTCCCGCAAAAAGTTCAATCACATTTTAAAACATGAAGCCAACCCAAACATCAGTCTACATCGAAATGCAAAAGCTTCTCTATAACAGGCAACAACTCAAACCCCTCTTCATCTATGGCAAAGCAGGTACTAGAAAGACATATGTGCGTAATGCCTTCTTGCTGCACATACGAGGACTAAGACAAATAGTTCTGCCATGCGCAACAACAGCACTAGCATCATTACTGTACCCTGGTGGAAGAACTGCACATTCACTCTTCCAAATACCTGTAGTAGAAAACAATATCAACCTCCATTCCTAGGATGGATCCTCTGATACAACCAAGTGGCCAGTGAAGTGGTGTTCTCATTGAGCTTTTAAAAATCAGTGAGTACAAATTGACTCCCTTTCTAGGGGTAGAAATGTTTAAAAATATTGAAAACGTGCTCTGAAACTAGACTTTCATCGAGAGCACGATGAAAATGAAGAAAACAAGATAAAGTATGATCCATCCGCTGCTTAAAAAAGTGAGAAAAATTGACGATATGGTCATCAGCATGAAAAGCTTCGCCCTTGTAGATTTTCAAGGAAAACTCTAATAAGAAACGATTGTCAATGCTCTTGAGGAATGCCTGTAGCACCCGTACTAGAATGGAGACCTCGAATACATTGTGCTAAACAAAAAGTTGTAGCACACAAAGGTTGAAACTCGACCCAGCATACATCAGACGAGAAATGCTTTGAAACAAACATGATGGCAAGGCATTCCCAAGAGGCTTCAACAACCGAGAGATCTTCACAAAATAACCTGCAATGAAAAGTGTTGAAAAGAAAAATGACCCGTTAGAAAGTTAGGAGCTACAAGCCATGGCTCGTGCCATAGTGCAATAATATATATAGAGAATAATAAAGCTCAGAGGCTCCAGAGCCACGCCGAGAAAAAAACAACAGCCGACCAATTGGCAACCGTTCGCGGAAAAACCATCGCGGAAAAAAAACATCCGATTAGCGTCAGCTCGAGGCTACAAAATACCACGAGAGAGAGAATGAATAAGAAAATGCCCCCTGATAGCCGCAGCGCCACCGAGAAATAATAAGCCAGCCCCGGAAGGCTATAGTGCCACAATGTAGAAGAAATGGAAAAATAAGAAATACATGCGAGCAAAGAACATCGAAAAGAAATCTCTTGAGGATGTCAAAGGCTACGAGTTTAATTCGAGAAATATAGAAAATAGAGATTAAAACTAAAGACTACAACCTATTAAATAAGAAATGGAGCTTAATTTCCAACAATGGAACGAAATAATGGAAAACAAGAAAAGGACCAATGAGCTCAGATATGACAGAGGGTGAGGGGGGCGGGAAACTTGTGGATCCAAAAGCAGAATGAAAAGGAGCTCAAGAGAACGCCGATAAATGGAAATGAGAAAGGAGGCGATATAAATAGGAGATGCGAGGAAGGGCATCCCCATCCAAAGAAAGTCGGTTCTCTACTCGACCCGCACTCGTCAAGAGCATTGCTCATCAAGGAAGCAAGAGTTATCATATCAGACAAATTCCCAATGGCAAATATAGCAGCTATAGAAGCAGTCGACATATTTTTGCAAACGATCACAGACACAAATCTACCTTTTGGAGGAAAGATAGTCATTGCAGTAGGAGACTTCAGACAACCTGCATCCATTGGAAAAAAAGCATGGAAGACCACAACAATAAATGCGTCTATCATATCCTCACCTCTATGGAACCGCTTCGATGTACCACAACTCAATGAACCAGTAAGAAATGCTACAGACATTGAACTCATACGTTTCGTCAATGCTATCGGCAAAGGAAACCTGCTAGAAAACATTCCACTGACACTATTCAAAACAATTATCACCATCCATGACACCATTGAGTTCCTCTATGATCAAGACATACTTAGCAAACCTGAACTTTGCGAAAAAAAAAGAGAGCCTTCTTATCTCTGAAAAACATCACTGTCGACGCATTCAATAATTGCATTTTACAAATGCTTCCAGGATGTCCAATGTCTTACTTCAGTGTCAATAGACTTACAGAGAATGATCAAGTTATAAAAGACCATCCAATGGCAACAACACAATGGTTACAAATACCCAGCACTCCCTCAACACATACTTCAACTAAAGCCCAACACAATATGCCATTCGATAAAGACACTCGACAGAGATAGAGGATTGGTAAAAAATGCAAGGGTAGTTGTATGTTCAACACATAATAGGTTCGTTATTGTTGCTTACAGATGACCCACAACATTATGGAAACATTCATCCTCTCTCCCAAGTCGACTTTTTCACTCAGCCAGATGACCGACCATGGACAATCCACAGACGACAGCTCCCATTCCGTCCAGCATATTCAACAACCTTAAATAGCTGCCTGGATCCACATTCGACAAATCCTGGACCTACGAACGGAAGTTTTTGCACACGGACAATTGTACGCAGCTCTTACACGTGTACAAAAAAAAAAGAAAATGTACTAATCCTCCATCCTCCTAAATGCCAGGAACCTAATGCAGACTATAACAAATGTCGTCTATAAAGAACTTTTGCCATAAATCAGGTACACACCCAAAAAAAAAACTCCATTCCATTCAACGCCGACAATGTAGGCGGAGCACCAACGTCCTAGGGCATTAATGCTCCCCCTACACTGTCGGCCCCGCATCGTCAGTCGTATCTGGGTTCGACTCCTAGAGGTGCAAGAAAAGCTTGAAAAAGGAAAAAAAAATCAACGACATGCAATTAAAAAGGCCCAGCGCTAAATTCTTGTATATTATATTCTTGAAACCATATCACCTTTTTTGTGACTCTTGAATTTCATGTACAATTCGAGACTGTGCTGAAAGCCTCCAAGAGCACCCTTCGTTTTAGTATGTGTGACTTCCTTGAAAAACTTATGGATATTTGTCTCCATCTTAAAACATAATGCATTTGCTCAAGGAATCCCAAGTTTGCATCGAGAGCTCAAATTGTGTTGCGACTCTTAAAAGCATATTAAATCACAGCTTCTATAAGCATCTTGGGCTCTGAAAGAATCAACTCATTCCATCTAAGACTTTTGACAGGTCTTTAGAGCATTGGGTGATTTTTTGCAAACGTGCCAAAAGTTATCATAACGCATTTGGTCCCAACCCTTTCAGAGATCTTCAAGGACATAAAATCTGGAAAGCATCCTCTTCTGTCATTTATACTAGTATATGTTAAAGCCGTTACATGCCAGGGCGCTGAAGTACAACTCTGGGTAAATCGTGGCATACTCTTTAAAATCAGAAAATCCAAAGTTGTCCTCTTCAGGCACAAGGTCCATCAATTATATTGCATTTCAGTTATGTCCATGCTGCTTCATCTATCTCTCAGCTCTTCCTTTGGCTGTGAAATTAGTGTGGTGTTACATGGTCCATCTCTTTTTTCATGCAAGCTTTAGATGTAGAAGTTAAACCATGGATTATGGCTCACCAGGAATCATGTGTGCAACCCACACCAATCAAACTCAATTGAGCTACATCATCTAGTTCATAAATCATGTTGTTAATATAATCTTCTGCTTCAACTAACTTCCCTGCCCTGCCAAGAAGATCAATGACACAATTGTGGTGATCAATGATTGGTTTGATGGAACAATATTGACTCATTGAGGCGAAATATTGCCAACCTTCAGTTAGTAAGCCGGCATGACTACATGCAGAGAGGACACTTACGAAGGTGACAGTATTCGGTGTAAATCCTTCTAATTGCATCCTTTGGAAAAGCTCGAGTGCTTTCATCGCAGCCCCATTCAGGGCATATCCAGCAATCATAGCATTCCATAAAATAATATCATGTTTCATTATTTTATCAAAGGTATCAGATGCATGCACTAGATCCCCACATTTTGCATACATATTGACGAGACCGCTTGCTAGAATAACATCCAGCTCCATGCCAGTTTTTACAATGTGCAAATGAACTTTCCTGCCCTCTTCTATTGCTGCAACGCTAGCACACGCATCAAGAATTGTAATAATTGTGATTTTGTCAGGTTTCAAGCCATTCTTCTGCATCTTTTCCAATAGTTCAAATGCTTCCTTGCCTATTTTGTTTTGTGCATATAATCCAATCATTGCAGTCCATGAGAATTTGTTCTTCTCGGGCATCAAGTCAAATACTCTACGTGCCTTCTCAAGACTACCACATCTTCCATACATACTAAGAATGGAAGTTGCCACAAGTACATCTGAAACAAATCCGCAACAAATAATGCTTGAATGGATTAGCTTCCCTTCTGCAATGGCTGTTGAATTGGAACAACAACTAAGAGCGCACACAAAGGACACTGCATTTGCATTCAAACTTTCAATATCCATTGTCCTGAGGACTTTCATTGCACCCTTGTTTTGCCCATGTTGTGCATATGCAGTAATCATGGCATTACAAGATATTAAGTCTCTATGACACATCCTGTCAAATATGAACTGGGCATTCTCCAAATTGTTGCATCTGCTATACATATCAAGGAGGGCAGTTTCTATGACAGCGTCTCCTTCAATTTCACTTTTTTGAATAACATGGGAGTGAACCATTTTACCTTCTATTAAAGATGAAAACATCGCACACTCAGAAATCATGGAAATGTATGTCACTTTATCTGCTTTGATACCTTCATATTCCATCTGTTTGAAAAGTATCATCGTGTTTTTGCCATTTCCATTCTGTGGTCCATTTTGTGCATAGGCTGTGAGTAATGAATTCCATGATACCACATTCCTTTCGGGCATCTTATTGAAAATTTCTTGTGCTTTTTCCAAACTTCCACATTTTCCATAAAGATTAATGAGCCCATTACCCACAACAAGCAGAAGTTCCAATCTATGCTTAACAATAAAAGCGTGAATAAATTTTCCATGACCTAATGCTTTTAAGTTGGCACATACACTAAGGATTACCACAAAGCCTTCCTTATCCAGCATCACACCTTCTTGCTGCATTGCTTTGTACAGCTCAAACGCCTCTAAAGCATAACTATGCTGGGCATACACTCTAATCATAGCAGTCCAAGAATACTTGTTTTTCAATGAGATGTTACGGAACACAATACATGCATTCTCCAGACTTTTACATTTCCCATACATCATGATAAGGTGGTTACCCAAAAACGTATTCTCCTTTTTCGCACTCCTGAGGATGTGTTCATGAACACGTCTGCCTTCCTTGAGAGCATGTTTGTTCCCACAAGCCTGTAAAAGACAAGCATAGGTCGCTGAATCCAAGCAAACATCAATTTCATCCACTAAATCCATTGCATTCTTCAATTTCCCTTCTTTGCAAAATGCAATTATCTGCCCATTACAAGTTTTCAACGGAAATTCTTTACTTGACGCATGGTCTTTCTTATCTCTGCAAGCCAGCTGATTTCTATCGCCTGAAATAGGTAAGAATATTATTATTTGAGCTGCAATGTGGAAGCATAGAAGAAGAATAGTACCTCTTCTGAGATCATCCCGCGTTGGTATATGCGAAAGGGTTATCTTAGCGTCTGGTAATTCTGCCAGGACTAACAGCTTTGACATGTCTGGGAGTAAGATTGTATATATCCCATATCATGACAAACTAAACTAAAGCACTTTTGATTCCTCTTAATTTTTAGGGAAAGTTGTTTTTTCACGGTACACATGCCAAAAAATATTCAATATTATGAGCATGCATGCAAATGGATTTGAATTGATTTGAATTGTATTGTATTGACTTTTTTCGTCAAAATATGGGCATGATGAACCGACACCTAAATAATCTAATCTAAATAAAGTATCTGCAACTCAATGCAAATGAAGCTAGTTGGATACTCAAAAACTAGAGAGCAATGCACATTCCTAGCTTTTTATGTCAAAATTTATCTTGGGTCAATTCCCATAGGTCAGATGGTTTCCATGGACGATAAAAATCCATTCAATACAATTCAATTCAAACCATTTCTATTACTTCTACGAGTTTCCAATATAACTGTCAATTAGTGTGTCTGTTTCCCATATTTTGGCTTTCAATGGTAGTGGTCGCGTTGAAAGTGAGTGCTTTTATTCAGTTAGGGTTTGCACTTGTCCTCGTTGGCTTTTATGTACTAGTCGTTTTGGTTCTTGTTGCTTAGATTGCATATGTCTTATGGTCTCTATTCTATTTTCGCTTTGAATCATTATATTGTATTGTGTTTTCACTCTTGTAGTCTATTCCTGACCGAGCTTTGGTCTCTCCCTTGTTGGAGGCTTTTCAATTAATACCTTTTAGTAGTTTGTTGGGTTGTGTTAGAATCCTTTGTTAGCTACTCGTGACGTTGATTGATAGCTGGTAATTTATTTAGGAGTGAGCTAGTATTTAGGTTTTTGATGTTCATGCATTGATGTGATGATGTCTCTTTGCTAGCATTATCGGTTTCCATTCTTTCGATTATTTTATATTTAATCTTTTGCAATGTTTTGCTCCGTTTGTTGTTGTATACCCATTGCTTTTGTCTATGGTTGGTGTTTCCAATTATTGAGCCCTCATAGTCATCATGGTCCACTTTTTTTTATTGATTGTCTAGTATCATCATTATTGCAAAGGTTTTTCCCTTGAAAACATTTCGAGGTAGGGTTTTTTTTAACCTAGTAGTAATGGTTGTACTAGTTCATTATATGGGTCCCATGACCTCTTGGTTTTCGTGGACGTTAAAAAAATCTATTCTATTCTTGTTCAATACTCCGTTTTATGTTGTTGATCCGTTTATTCCATTTTCCAGGGGACACATTCCATTGACACTGTCTGGCACCTATTTCTTAGAGTTATGTTCATCTAGTTTGCTCGCGTTGTTCATTTGATCTTTTTGGTTTCAATATTTCCTATTTGTTCTAATTGTCATGCTTATCTTTGTTCCTCTTTCAGGCCTAATTCGTCCTCCATCACATTGTTTATTAATTCTATTCTCATGAACACTTGTATATTTTGCTCTCCTTGATCCGTTTGTTCTATGATTTATTCATGGGTGAGCTAGTATTTAGGTTTTTCAAGGTTTATTCATTGACATGATGCCGTCTCTTTGCAAGCATTGCCACATTCTTTCAATTATTGTATATTTTATCTTTTGCAATGTCTTGCCCTATTTGTTGTCGTATACCAATTGAGTTCGTCTATGATTGATGTTTTCTTGTTCAATACTTCTTTTTATATTGAGGATGATCATAATGATTCCTTTAATTCCATTTTCATGTTTACTTATTCCATTTTTCTCTATGGGGTGCGCATTTTCTTTATGCTTTGCTTTTAATCTTTGAACTCCTAAGTACTCCTTGTGCACTTGTAATTCGCCCTTTGACCTTGTGAACTCCAAACAACAATGGCCACTTATGTACCCTCCTGCCCAGACCCCCACTTTGATGGAGACATTCCTCAAGCCATAGCCCAGGCCCAGACCCAATCCCAGGCTAGTGCTCAGGCACGCCCCCAAACTACCGGTCTCGGACATGACGAGCCCATCCAGGAGAACCAAGCGGAAAGTCCACTTCCATGAGAGAGGCACGGGCAAAGGGGCCCAGTCAACAAGATCGACCTGAGAGGAAGCTGATTGTTGTTCAGACCTGATGGCAGACCAAGCACAAATGAATGACTTGAAATAACTAGAGCCTGGACTCGAGAGCAACATGACTCGAATTGCGGGCTTGACAGAAGAGATCCAGCCCTTGGCGCGCCATGTTCTCAGAAGACAACTGGCAGCAGGGAAGTAGCGGATTGTAGAGATGGAGACCCGCACACAACAATTAGAAGATGCATGTTTGGCCCACTTTGAAAGACAACAAGAGAAGCAGGATCTTGCTGACCTACGAGCTCGTGTGGACTCTTTCTCCACCATCATAGAGACCATGGCACAAGATAGGCAGTGTGACGTTCCTTCGCCCGACACCGGTTAATACTTAAATACGTGCAGAACCTGCGTATCGACCCACAACCCAAAATAGCATGTTGTGGCATCCCTGAGGTACTGGTCTCTAGCTCATGAGAAAACCTTCATCTAGGTGCAACTTGACATGACCAATGTCAAGTCCTCCCTAGCGAGCTTCATCAGTGCCCACTCGCTGATGTCGAGTGCCTAACACTCATGGCCTCGGTTTCTGCTTTCTCCCTGGAGAGCTGTGGGCAGACCAAGGTGCAACTAGGCTAGCAACATGATAGAAGGTCAAATAATTTAGTATATCTAACTATCAAAATGATATTGCAAAATATCATAATGAATTAATAACCCAAGTTGGCAAAGTATCTAGCTACGTTTGAGACTTATCTTACAAAAAGATTCCCAAGTGAATAACTTAGCTAAATGGATCTTGCCAAATTAAGGTATCTAATATAAATTCGAATGGTCCTATATAAAATGGTTTACCATGTCGTATATTAAAGCTAGATAATTCAGTGAAATAAAAATAATTTATTCGCACAAACCAAGGATTGAACCCTTGACGTTTTAATGAGAGGTATACACCTTAACCAATAAACCACAAATATATCCTATATTAAAAATCGTGGTGTCTTTGTCTGCCCAATCGACGGCTGAGATCGTCCCAACGTCCCTCCACCCCGATCGACGACCCAAATTTATCGTTTTGTCCGTCCGCCCAAATCAATGGCCTAGATCGTGCTGGGTGGCGTGGTCGAGGATCAAACCAAACCAAGAGGCACAAACGATAAAAAGCCATTTGACAAAAATGGCTCTTTCATTTAAAGTGGAATGGCTCTGCCAACGCCAAATCAACGTTGGGGAACTCGTGCAACAAAGCATGTGAAATGTGCAAATTTACAATACACATCATTCTTGGGAAGACTCTTATAGCAAAACAAACAATAATGTATGGCCGAAGTGAAGTGGCTTTCTTATTGAGCGTTCAAAAAACAAGATACAATAGTATAGTAGTAGAAATGATTGGCTAAAAACCATAAAGCCAAATAAACCCCAGAACTAGACAATCACCGAGAGTTTTTAATAAGAAAGGGATAAGCCACAATGAAACTCAGAGTCAGCCCTTTCGGGTTTTCGGGGAAAACCATGGAGATAAATAACGGACTAGGAGCAACGCAAGCGCATAATCCATCCAACATTGACAATAATCTTTGCGTGTACATCGTCTCACATAGCAGGTGTAAACTCTCAATGACCATGAAGCTTGATAGAGTGAAGAAGTAAGAAATAATATTGAAACAATTCATCCATACTCGTAAGGACAAGGTTCCAATTTGAATGCGGCTTGAATTAGATCATGATAGCTTGATAAAATGAAGAAGCAAGAAGCAGCAATGTT
This sequence comes from Isoetes taiwanensis, assembly GCA_021234155.1. NCBI lineage: Eukaryota > Viridiplantae > Streptophyta > Lycopodiopsida > Isoetales > Isoetaceae > Isoetes > Isoetes taiwanensis. Next base: position 1,945,648 of record JAJEKV010000048.1, read on the forward strand.
GAAAATTCGTCCATAGTCATGAAGCCACGGCCCAACTCGAATGCAACTTTAGATCTAAGGGAACAAAAAAACTTTATAATGAAACACGTTAAAAAATCATTAGTCATGTCAAAATCAACAAACAAGCATATATTAGAGCATATTGAGTTCAATATGAATAAGAAATAAGCAAACCACCCATATAAGGGTAAAAGCATGTTAGGGTGTACCACTTTTGGAACCTGCAAAAGTACATACACTAGGTACTTCAGAACTGGGTACTTTCTCATTTTTCTTTTCATTAAAACTAATACAAAAATCCAAAATAAAAGTCAAGAACGTGGTAATATTCAAAGTTAAGATAAAGATAATGCTATCGGAGACCAATATATATATAAAAAGTTCTAAAACATACCTTATATTGAGATATTATACAGGTACCCAGTACCCAGTCCTGGCTACCTTTTTAGGTACCTTTTTAGTCACTAAATAATACTTTTTAAGGGACACCCTAACATGCTTTTACCCATAAAGTGAGCACAAGCCAAGAAACAAATGACCATAACAGTTTGATAGAGTGCATAAGCAAGAAAAATGTTTTAAGGAAAAACATAGTCATGAAGCCATGTTCCAATTCGAACGCGACTTGAATTAGCTCTAAAGGAACAAAAAACTTGAAAATGAAACACGATAAGGAACTGTCAAACATGTCAAAATCAACAAACAAACATATACAAGAACGAATCGAGTAAGAAATAAGCAAAATGCCTATATAAAATGAGGATAAGCCAAGGGATGGGGAAGAACATCTGCCTAGCCAGGAATAACATCTGTAAACTAGTGCGGGAAGAACATCCATCCAATCAACACAATGAAGCAAATAGGATGGGGAAGAACATCTGCCTAGTCAGAAAATATCAAATGCAACTAAGGCAAGGAAGAACATCCGCTTATAAACTACAAATGAAGGAAAAATAAACATCCAAGATGAGAAGAAACACCAACCACAAATTTCAAGTACCTTGCAAAAGGGCATGGGAGGGTGGGAAAGTAGGAAGACAAGACACAAAAGAAGGAACGCTCAAGAGGAAGGCCGATGATGAAAACTTGGAATTGACAAAATATATAAGCTATAAAAAAGGTCTCATGAGAATAAAATAGACGTTCCAAAAAAGGCCCGTTTTCTCCAAGAATGATGGTTCTATGTTGTCATAGAACCATTGCATTCTTGGGAAGACTCTTATAGCAAAACAAACAATAACATATGGCCGAAAGAAGAGGAACACTCCACCCTATAAACCCTAAGTGCAATTGTAGGTGGCAGGAAAAACTAGCGGAAAAGAAAGATAAGATGCAAGGCATAGTAAGTTGAGAAAAATAAGACAACAAACATCAAGAAAGAAAAAAGGAAAGAAAATGAAAAATAAATAAGGAATGCAAATGGGAAAACCCTCCAATGGGACCCCACTCGTAGCCATGAGCACAGATAGAAAAGGTCAATCATTGACCAAAATTCAAAGTACTGTGGAAAAAAAAATAATAAAAATAAACCAAGGAATAGAATAGAATAGAAAAGGTCAATCATTGACCAAAATTCAAAGTACTGTGGAAAAAAAATAATAAAAATAAACCAAGGGACAATTGGATTGTGCCAATTAGACACATCATTTAAGACGTACACATGAGCAAATATTGTATGAAAGAGGTATAGACAATGCAACCTACAAGCTTAAAACCAAATAACTGGTTCGTGGGAGTAGAAAAGTGTGATACAATTTGGGACCGGGTATCGAGTTGTCACAAGAAAAATGCCGACAGACAGACGCATATTATAGCTGCCATACTAAAGATGAGGAAATCCAAGGACATAAGTTACTTTGTAGCTACAGAAAAGCAATGAAGGGAAATCGAAGCAATTCCGTATTGTATAGGCCAATGGACATAGGAAAAAAAATGAATTGTACATAGGCGAAGAAGTTTTGAATTATTTTTGTATTGGTGGCCAATAGACATAGCGAGAAGATTTATAGTACATAGATAAATGCAAAAACAGTTAACAAAACTAATGCAGAGAGTAGATCACAAATAGAGGTAACATGAGGTTGAAGAAACCATTTTGAGGTCAACCAAGCTAGCATAAATTAAGCCATTTGAAATGATATGTGAGGTTCAAATAGTATATGAAGCTGTTAAAAAAGGAAGTCAAATCAAAAGCATAAAATGATATGTGAAAATAATATGCAGAACCGTTCGCCTAAAATGCTGGAGTAACCAAACTTCTTATGCTAGGCCTCCAGGATATGGAATTGTTTGAAATCTGTTGCAGAAAGTCGTGGACAAAGTATTTACTTTGGAAGAAATGCCCAAAGAGCTGCGCAAGTATGTTTCGATTCCCATTCTAGAATACGTTTTTGTATTCAAGAATATGTTTGTGTGTTTATTAAATGTAGTGACCAGAATATGTTTGTGTGTTTATTAGATGTAGTGAGTTGCCTATTTTGCTTTTTGTAGTCTGGAATACTTATGCTGGTTTTCAAACTTCATGCAGCAAAAAAAAAATGTAATCCAGTGCCACACATCTCTAATGGAGTAGCTCATTGTTGATAAATGGGAACACTACAAGAAGCTTTATTCAATAGTAACATTTGATGAGAGGATCATCCAATATGCACCTAATTTTAAGGGCTGGGTATGTACAAAAATGATCATAAAGCACACCTGTCAATTGGTTGGACTTGAAAGAACAGTGTGCTGTCGAGTGTTGCTTGAAATATGACCAAGTGAACAAAAGGGCAACACTTGTAGGGCATGACAATTGGTTCCAACTTACATTTAGGGAGGGAGGGTAAGCTAGTGTGTATTCTAGGATATTGTTGTTAAAGTCTGCCCACTGACATTTTGCTATTATATTAGATCTAGGAGCTACAAAACCAATTTTTTAACATGTTTGAGCATGGTGAGCTTAAAAGTAAAGGTAAGGTCTCTGACAAAAAGAAGGGAAGTGATGTTCCCAAAAAGGAAATGACCATTACAGCTGGAGAGAAGAGCTTGTTGACACTAAATCTCGTCTAATGCATCAGGGCCAAAAAAGGCATCGCCTATCTTAAAAAAGATAGCTTGTTTAGAAAAAGAAAAAGGGAGGGGTGTCCCTTCCAAACTAGGGATTGTTGACAGAAAAATCTGGGGCTCAGAAAAAAGGGGCGGCCCTGTTGTTGCAGCCAAGCATTCATCACAGATGTTATTTGTCACAGAAACTTTAGAAATTAAATTAATGAATCTGTTGTCTCGCCCACCCATCACCGTGATTATCTCATCTATTCCACTTGGCAGATATCCCACCCATCACCGTGATTATCTTATCTTGTGGTAAAAAACACAGTTACATAACTATGTTGTCAGCTGATCAACCAGAAGCTGGAGGCTCAAGATGAGAGAGAGCTTAACAAGCTGCGAGTTCATTGCCATAACTTCACCACCGCATATGTCAAGTTAATAAACATATGCTTCAACATATTTGAGAAATTCTTCACTTTAATGTTCCTGTGAGCTTAACAAGCTGCGAGTTCATTGCCATAACTTCACCACCTTTGGATATGTCAAGTTAATAAACATATGCTTCAACATAATAAACATATGCTTCAACATATTGAAAAAATCTTCACTTTAGTGTTACTGTCTACTATTCTTCTTCGTACAATAACTAAATGCACCAGTATTTACTTGCAACTTAAACATGGATATGGGCCCGGCTGTTGTCTGTGTAGGGCAGTTCAATTACACAATGTTCTGTTGAATATTTAAAACAATGAGTTCATATTGAATGTTACTAGAAGTTCAATGTGTACTTAATGGGCTGGATAATCTTGATGCACAAAGAAGCTTTGTGCGGCAAATAACTTCTACAACATGTGAGTGGATTTGAAAGCAAGCAGACAATGCACTACAACAATGCTACAAGCTCCATGAATGATTCTAGAACCAAAATGCCAACAGAAAGTGGTTACTAGACATATTATAAATGTGGTTATAGGACCAAAATGCCAATAGAAAGAGGTTAATTCTTCTAGACATGCTATCTTCTAGTTTAAACTACAATTTTCACAGATGGTCTTATTTTTGTCAAAAAAATTTGTTTTATCTTTAGCATTGTTTTTTAAAACATAAGTACCTTGCTATCTACTCATGCTCCCCAGTCAGAGTCATCCACATAAAAAGTTGAGCCTTTGCTTTTGGCCAACACAAAGAAGACGGGATTGGCATGCTGGTGCTTAAACCTTTTGTGAATTCACAACTTTGATGAGGTTTGGAGCTTATTAAAGCATGGTGATGATCCACATTAGTAGTTTGAATGAAGTTTGAATTTATATAAAGCAATGCGGTGGTGATGTAGACTTTTCAATATACTAACTTTTGGCACTTGGAGTGCTTGTGTTTGCTGAGCATGCTTTAGATGTTTGGGGTCTCATGGTAGCAATTCCTGCAGCTGTGTTCGTCATTGACTACATAAAGAGGAATTCATGCTATCAAGATGGTTAATGACTTTATACTTGCCGATCCATTTTGTTTGGTTGCAGCTGTAAGGTGTTCTATCTATTTACAAGCTTGGGCAAAAGTTGCAACTGCAAGGATGTTTCTGCAGATAAATTATGCAGTGCCACGCATATACCTGCATCGGATCCAAGTGCAAGCCTTTACAATTGTGGCATTGCTCATAAGCATGTTCATAAACATCCCCGAATGTTGGTGAATCGTGTATTGGAAGTTTTGAAATGCGAGAAATGTCATACACATTGATGAATAAGATTGTGACAGTCATGGAATTCCTACAATTTATAAGAGCTTTGTTAATGGCCCTTTGTTAAGGGGAATTTGTCGTAGGACTTGTCTTAATCATGTTTTTGTTGATGGGAATGGGAACTTGTCGCAGGGCATGCTTGCTTTAATCATGAAGTTCTTGTGGCGATTTCCTACATTGAAATTATTTGTTGTTTATCAGAACAAAAACAAATGGAAGGGGTGGCAATAATATTACCATGGAATACTATCCGAATTTCTTGAATTTTAGGTAAGACAACCTAATTGTACAGCTCTAAGGTCCTTGAGAATATGTATATTAGAAATCAAATGTTCAAGGAACTGGGCGATATTATGCATGGAATTAAGAGTCGTCCAGGTAACAATGATTATGATGAAGAGTACAAGATCTTCAAAGAGGAGGCATTAAGTAAGGTGGAGATTTTGAAAAAGAAGTATCCACAATATCTAGAAGGGGCAGCTGAGGTGCAAACTCTTGACCTACAACATCTTCCCTACTTTGTGAATGGGGCCCATAAGAATTGGGCTAGTTGTAATTGCCCATGGAGTTCCATGGGCAGCTTTGCAAACGCGAAGTGAATATAATAATTGCCAGAATTATGACACAAACTAAAAATAGAAACCCTGATAATAATGACATGATTATTTAAAAGGTTTAGCTTAGATAACTAATAATGGGTTGGCAGTGCTATATTAATATAAGCAGCTTATCCTGAGATTTTTAAGCTCTGAGAGCATTTTTGGCAACTCATTAAATTAAATGAGTGGTGATGAGAAAGGAAGGTTCATTGTAGTAATAGGGTGGCTTCTACTGCAGACTTACTTGTAATTCTAACGTAAGTTTTGAATATGGCATAAGGAAGATCAAATTGAATTATAAAATGCATGTTTCCATTTCATAGACCAACCAAAGACTATCCCCAAAAACTCCCCTAACCATCAGAATCTACTACATTGGTAAATTTTGCAAAAGCTTATAAAGAAAGAGATGAATGCCCAATTTTAACAAAGGCTCCACCCCTAATTATGAAATCCTTCATCACATGATGAAAATCGCTGTTCCTTGAACCCAATTGAAGTCCAACATTTCTGCAGAAAAATGGAAATAGTCAAATTTTAGCTACAACATCTCATTATAGAATATGGCAATACCTATATTTGCCTGTGAAGAATTGCCTACCAAACAAGAAGAACACCGTAACTGAATATAAATTATATAGAGAAACAACAAAGAAGCAAAGAACAAGAGAACGTATTCTAGAAACATAATTGATTTCTTGAGAAGTCACGCTTTTCGTAAATATTACTTGAACTTGTCTTTACCACAACAAGACATACATATATGCTCTTATAGAAGAAGATAAGAACATCCAAGACCACAAACTAACAGGGCAGATTCTAAAGTGGCTTGCTACATTACAAATGCAAACCTTGCCTGGCTGGAAAATCGTTCATGTCACTGGTTGCCACATGAGTAGTCTTAGGCTGAAAATCTTATCTTACAGACAGGAGTTTGAGCAGCCAGTGCCAAATCTGATTCTTACATTTTCTAGTTATTATTCGAAACAGACCAACATTAACTAAAAGCAAATAATAGTGAACAGAGGCCAACGCCATAGAGATTGTTGCTTACCTTAAGATTATTCTGGCTAGATGATCTAGATGCCAGTTTGCTTTAGAGATTTACTCTATATTTCCATGATGTTGCAAGCAGGGACAACAATACCCGGATCTTCCAGACCTATTAAAAGCAAAAATGGAGAGATTTGAGTGCATATTCGAGAGCCACAGCCGGAATGTCACGAAAGTGGAAAAACAGAGTTAAAAAAAAACCAACGAAAAAAAATAAATTAATAAAAAACAAGGCACGTATCTAACCAAAAAATACGTCAGATATGGTACAACACGTATTTCTGGTAACGAATGCGTATTTAACCATCATTGGGATTGTTTATGCTGTAAACTAACTATTTGTACCACCTTGCAATTCCATCATGAGCCAGGAGCAGACCATTTGATACTGAAATCACAGAGCTCAAAAATTATACAAGAGTCTTTAGCAAAGTGTTCTACAAAGGTTCTTGGAAAGATTTAAAATTGGGCGTGTGCCTTGTGAAAATTGGTATTTCACCGCGAACATATAAATCTGGAGATGAGATCCATCTAGTTTTCAAAGTTCCTAAAGTGTAGTAGTAAGACGCAAAAATAGAGACATTCTGCCTTATCACCAATCTGAGAGTGCTATGTGGCGCATATCCTTTTCTAGCATGTTAGAGTATGTTCCCATGAACAATGCAACGCCATTATTTAGAGCTATATCTTCATGAAATTATTGACCTAACAAATAGGACAACGTTGTTTTCTTCCTCTTCTTGACTGGATCAAACCAGTTGACAATGCTAAACAGTGCTAGATGACAGAGCTAGACAATGTTAGAACTAATGTGAATTAGGTAATATTTGTTTAGCTGGTAAGGAAATGTGGATTATATAATTGTTCAGCTAATAACGATATGGAACGTACATTCCAACCAGTTCGCCTTTGACTTTTGGGATAGGGTATAAAAAGACTCAAGCATTTTAACCTAACATATTTTGTATGTAAGGATTAGAATTTCTCTGGTCATGGTGGTTGCAGGTTTTTTGGAGATTTAATCTACATAGATATTGTTTTGCTGCAAAATAAAAGCTCTGCTCATGCACAAGGGTTCTATGTCAATTTGATTTCAGGAGAAATATTGGAATCCTACAACAATTCAGAAGCACCAACTATTTTTATTTGATCTTGTTGCACACTATTATTCCTGGAATACTTTGAAGCAATAAAATAGAAAACATTGTTATATGGATCTATAGACAGCAGGGAAAAAATGTCACAAAATGAAAAGTTTCACGTAAAGAAAAGTCCTTTCTGCAGCTCACACATTGGAGGGCTTTGATTATAACGTCTTCTATAAGAAGGCCTAGAATGTCTGTTCCTAATAAGAAAAATCCTTTTACTTTGGTCAAACATTTTCTATAATAAGGCCTAGACTATCTGTTTCTACTATTTGTACTAGGGCATATCTCTCTAGTACTATTTACTGCATGGAATACTTTTACTGCTGATGTTATATTTTTATTTCTTTTTTAATGTGATAGATTCCAATTTTTCTTTGGGCGATAAAAATCATTCTTTCTTCTTTATATGTCATTAATACATGTAAAGGCATATTTATTGGACAGAGCCCCTCTACTTCCAGACCGATCTTTACTTCTACACCGATGCTTTAGTTCTTCTTTGCTTTTGAATTCATGACTATTAAGGGAGGAGTATTCAAATTAAAAATAAGTTCTTGCCAGGCAAGTCGAGGTTGGTACAATGCCTTGTCGGGGTAAGCGATTGAAAGAGACAAATCATATGGGGAAATAGCATCAAATTTAATCTTAAGGAACAACCAAACAAAAAACATGAAAACACACTCTCGGACCATATAAACGCTTATGGAACCCCTTATCTAATATGTAAGCTATGTGTATAACCATAAGAAATGCATGCCTTCTGTTTAACAATATGTTCAAACAGGATGTGTTTACCTGACAATTATGGGGGAGGGAGGGAGGGAGGGAGGGAGGGAGGGAGGGAGGGAGGGAGGGAGAGAGAGAGCAAGGAAGTGAAGTTTATTATTCCGGCCTTTTGAGACCATCGTGTCTATGAGACGCTTAGAAAAAATATTTTCAAAATCAAAAATCTTCTTGTGATGAAACCTCACAATCGAGAGGCTCATCATCAAGCTCGCTTCTCCTCTTCCTCCTCAAGAATATCTCTAGACATTTTACGTACCGCCTCCCTCAATTGTAACATATCAATTAAGAAGCCGGGTAACCCGAAAGTGGCGTGTAAACCTAAAAAGGAAATAAGATTTGTAACCCCAATCTCAACCTCGTCCCTTAGTGATTGGTATGCCTGACACTTTAGAATCGCATGTTCTTTGTCCTCAACCTCGCTTTGCCCCACATGCTCTCGCAGTATGTTCCCCGCTATTCCCCGGCCCATCTCCCCACTTCCACGCTTAGATGATGTCCGCCAAAATTTCATTCTACAAATAACATGCCTTTTCTTGATAGAAATATTGTCATTGAGATAACTCATCTCCCGCAAAGTAGGGTTCATCTTCTCTCAGAGTGCGACATCTTTGTTCCGTGTCTAGACCAGATCCGGTTGGTTATTGTCTCTCAGAACCCATTCCCTAATTCGATCCTTATTCTCTGCAAGGCCCCATGGGGAGCCCCCATCTCTTTAGCCATACCACACCATCTGCATACCAACCTCGATCAAAAGATCCTTTAATAGCTAGACGAGGAAGACTATCTTCCTTCAAACCCCCTACTTTGCACAAGTAAGTTAAAAACTGGCATATAGCCTCACCATCCAAAGGGCAAAGATACCATATTCAACCAAAGATCATCTCATAAGGGTCCGTGATTTTCACCCCAAGCTCAGCCCAGAAATTTCTTTTTGCACCTTTTCAATTTTCTCCCATAACTCTAATGATAAGCCTGGCCCCCATACCTCACAGCCGTAAAGCACAACTGCCTGCACCAGTGTCTTATATAACATTCTCTTCAAACTAAACTTCCAAATATCCTCCTTAACATATTTTCTCTGCATCGCAAAAAAGGCTTTAAGCCCACCATTTACTCTCTCTGCTCCATCGCTTGATTCCATCTAAAATTCTTATCTATGATAATCCCCAAATATTTGTAAGATGTAGAGATGTCCACTGGTCGCCCTTATAAAAGAATTCATAATTCTTATCCAACGTGGTTCCAAAAATTACCACACTCGCTTTTGCTCAAGCCCTATTATGGTCTGTGGGGGATGGGATAAAGCTTGGAAGCCCCCTAGCATCACAAAAGAAGCTAGGCATCCAAGTTCAAGCTCTCGTGATTCCTCGCTTTTTGATTCTAGGGATCAATACAATATCGCTCACTAGCAGATACAAAAGCGATATATCGCCTCGCTTCTAGAAATGATACAAAAGCAGTGCGAATAACATATCCTGGCTAGAGGAGTTCCTCCCTCCATAATTATGTATCCACCCTTCTAACTCATCAATAAATATGCCAAAGAGGGTTGGCGACATAGGGCACCCCCGCTTAACCCCAATATTATCACCACCACCTCGCCACATTCCTCGACAAAAGGAGTGGATAATTTAATCAACACTTTTTCATACAATAGTCTTACAAAAGATCCCTCAGATTCCCAAGACACCGATGCGCCTCCATGCTATACCAAAGGTTATCCCTACATACCGTATCAAAGGCCTTAGTACACCTATGAATGCAAAGAAATGGGGTTTTCGTGGTCCCTTTGACAAAGATCTATCATAGCCCTAAGGTGACAAGGTGATCCATCGTGGGATTTCACTGTGCCTAAAACCCGCTTGTCCCTTTAGCTCGACATCATGCTTCTCTCGCCCACATACTAATTTTATGTTCAACAATTGTAGCATACAACTTGGCAAACAAAGTTGTCACCATAATCATTCTCAGAGTTGTTTGATCATTTCTCCCGCCTTTATATATGGGAACCACTGATTAACCCGCCATGTTGACTTGAAAGCCTTCTTTGATCGCCGCATTAAACATTAGTGTTATCCCTCTACCACCTCCCCCATTGGACATCCTCACCTGAAAAACCAAATCACTTTATGCGTGCCTCGCAAAACCATCTTGTATACCTTCCACATGATAGAGTCTCTTAACCCGCTTCTAACAAGACATTTGCATTCATATTGGTTTTTTCATGTTTACCTTGCTTGAGCTTTTTCCGTAACTTGTAGGGATCAATCAAAGAACTCGCGACCAGCCCTCCCCTCTATGCTGCAAAAAGCCCTCTTCTTTGTTTTCACAAGAGTTTTGAACTCTCTCGATCAATCGCTCTTACGAGCCCCAATGGCACTCTTTATAACGCTTCTTTTCTCCTTACACTCGTGGTCAAACCAGCCATTACATGGTAGGCCCTTCTGCCCACGCACCAGAAAAAACATCGCCTCAGGCAATGCTCGTGACCATAGAGATCAAGAGATTGCTTATTTTCCCCGCTGCTTCCTGGCCATACTACGTGGCTCATAGCTGCCCCTCAAACAAAGCTTAGATATGAATCTTTTTTCTCTCAACCACATAGATGCTGCCTAGAACTTCTAGAATCGCTTGTTCCTCTACCCATTGCACACTAGTAATTTTGATAGAGACAATGACCGGCGATGATCCGATTCGCTTCTCTCATCCAAAATTTGCAAAGAGGTAACATTATCCACAAAATGTGCCACGCGCAATAAAATAGTCCACCACACTTTGCCTCTACATGTACACTTGGAGGTTTCTCGAAAATTTCTAGTACCATTATACAATACCAAATTCATGCCACTCACATGAGGCAGTTTAATGTGAGCGGGTACCCATGGATGTAGGCCACGAGAGAGAGAGAGAGAGAGAGAGAGAGAGAGAGAGAGAGAGAGAGAGAGAGAGAGAGAGAGAGAGAGAGAGAGAGAGAGAGAGAGAGAGAGAGATGTATTTTTACGTCAGAAGACAAGCCAAAGATCCTTTAGGACATAATGACGCCCCCTCTTCAAGGAGCACCACCCCTACAAGGATACCAGGGCCAAAGGTTCCTAGGATGCCAAGATCCTAGTGAGGTTCAACATGAGACCTCACGCTAGACGAGTGGACTAAATCCACCCACCAACACCCACCAAGAGAGAGAGAGAGAGAGAGAGAGAGAGAGAGAGAGAGAGAGAGAGAGAGAGTATTTAACGCCACGCCACTAGGGCAAAGATCCAACCGACATGTGACTACATTGCTCTGCTGGCCCCGCCCCAACCACCTTACATTGCATCTCAAGTAGGATTTGACCCTCAACAAGACTGAAAGTGCGATTTCGGTGGTCTCAACTCGAGACCACATTGCTAAGGAACTAGTGTGTTACCACTAGACCAAACGCCTGCATTTTGAGAGAGAGAGAGAGAGAGAGAGAGAGAGGGAGAGGGAGAGGAGAGGGAGAGGGAGAGGAGAGAGAGAGATGAATGAAATGAAATGTATTACGTCTGTGGAGGCCTCTCAGGCCTATAAAATAACATTAGTCGGAGTAGAGTAGATATGATTTACTTCTTGCCACCCATCAACTCTTAGAATTGGTGTGAGTCAAGCACATCCATGCTTGTTCATAAGCTTTTAGAAGACAAAATTAAGCTTAGGGAAGTTTTCCAGGACTACCAAATCGAACGGCCTTGAATCATATATCTCCACACGCCTAAAAAGGCTTTGCCCTACCACGTAGATGATCGGGCTCGAGGTCTCAGGCCTATAAGACGACACTTTTTACATATCTTCATAAAAAAGTCAATGAGTTTCAGTTTCCTCATCTAACTCCTCACTCTCACTCTCATCGTCATTTTCATCTAAGAAAATATTTACATTGTGTATACATATCTCTATAGAGCAAAGACTTCTATTATGTATGACCCTATCTTATCACCCTCGAGTAGGAAGAACGCAGAAGATCATTTGCTCTATCCCAAAACGATCTCGCATCATTTTGTATGTCGGGCACCATATCAAAACATGTTCCTCTTCTTCCACATCCCCGCTACCACATACCTTGCATTCTCGTGATCGCTCGGGAATGGATCGCCCCATCTTCCTACCTCAATTCCAAGCCTGGTGAACTTAGACGATCCTACTAATTGCATGTCTTTTTTTGACAGTGATATATCTTCACTCAAGTGTCTTGCAATATCCAACTCGGGTTCATATTTTGCCCTCAGACAGAGCATTTTGGTCAAAGGTCCCCTCGCCATAATTTCCGCTCACCATGTCACATACCCATTGTCTAAGGTCCCCATTATACAGACTGCATCCTCCCAATTGATCTCCCATCTTTTTAACCATTTTTTTACATCCAAAACCATCCTTTTGTTCACTTGCTTGCAGTGGCAAGATGTGGTAGCCTCGGTACATCCATTCTCCTCACCTTCTTAAGGTATCGGATGCATTGGAGTATCGCTCACCCTCAAGGGGCATTAAACCGCATTCACCAAGCATCATTGATATGGCATTTGGATCTTCACTCCCACCCGAAGTCTCGTGAATTTCTTTAGTACTTGTTCTACATCCTCCCATAAGCATTTAGGGTAGCCCCGTCCCCAAATCTCACAGCCCATATAGAACAACACTTTGCACTAATGACCTGAAATAATCATGACTTTTAATTGCCAATTCCAAAGCTTAGATTCTTTTCTCGACATGCTTTGCATAGCATATAAGGATTTCAGACCTCCTTCAATTTTTGTATTATGCAAGTATTCCACCTATGGTTCCTCGCTATGATGAGCCCCAAGTACTTATATGAATCACATGTGTCTATTGTCCCCCCTTGTATTTAAAATTTTCCCCGCTTCGCACCCCAATCGCCATGATATTGGTCTTCAAGATTAACCTCCATGCCATTCACTTCACAAAAGGCAAACAATGAATCTAGATGTTGTTGCATATGTTCTCGTAGCGCCAAGAAGATGACAACGCCGCCAAGATACATGAGCAACCGTGATAACATAGCCATTCTGTGGTTGTGCCTCCTCCATGACATCTAAGCCACTCCTCCGTGACTTATCAATGAACAGCCCAAATAGTGTTGGAGACATCTGCACCCCCTGCTTTCAATTCTACATTGCTATCCACACACCGATCTCCAATACAAGAGGCATGGATAGTTGCACCAAAAACTTTTTCATATAATACCCAGACGATCCCGTAAGTCTTTAGGCACATTCATCTTTTCCATTCTTTTCCCAAATTTGTTTCTTGGCACCTTTATCAAATGCTTTCTTGAAATCAACAAACAAGATGTATGTACTGCCTTTGTACCTTTCAATCAATCCATGATGGTTTTTAGGACAAGTGGTCCATTGTGGACCTATTAGTCTGAACCCAAATTTTGTTTTTCAGCCCTTACCTTCTTTTTTCAGCCCAACCACTTATCTTTCTTTCTATAATTGTAACAAAAAAATTTCAAAATAAACTACTCACCATAAGCCGCTTCAGAATTATTTGCATCCTGCTTTCACCCACTTTTATGAATTGGGACCACTCTATTCACTGCCATATCCCGGGGAACCCTTATACCATAGCCGCATTGAACATTTGGGTAATCTTGCTATAAAGTGTCTCCCCGCCCACTTCAGTGCTCAAAGACATAACTGCGGGACATCTCTAGCTTTGCAAGGTGTTTTATACCTTCAACACATCCTCATCACTAATTATCATTTTTTATTCCAATTTCATTTCACCCAAGATTCTTCATCATGGTAAAGTTTTTAATTGCTTCCACAACTCACTTGAAAAGGGGAACCGCTTTGTTTTATGGTGCCTTTCAACCTATTCCGTATCATTTTTGTTCTTGGCATATTGGTCTACCAATACTATCTCACCGACTTTATAAACTTCCCTTTCTTTTTTTCTCATTAATCTTATGGTATTCCTTTTATTCCGGTCTCGCCTTTCCCTATGCTATTTCTGAATTTTCTCTTTGCAAGCCTACATTCGTGAATCAAACCAGAATTGCATTTCATACCTTTTTTTGCACACGAGATGTGAAACTTCCGGGTGGATGCCTTGGTAAGATCTCATGTACAAATTTTGCTAATTTCACTTACATCATCCGGCCCATTTGGTGTTTGGTAACTAGATCTTCCACTATATGCCCATAGTAGTCCCGCTTTGGGGTTTAATTCACCCCCAAGTTACATACCATGACAGTAGCTTGATGGCCAATGTGACATGATATGATTCGTTTGCTCATCCATAAATGAAAAATTCCAAATGATTTATAGTTTCATTGAGGTAATCACATAGTCTACAACACTTCCGGGTTCTACATGTACACCGGAGGTAGAAGGGGACTTTACTAATACCATTACATATTAGTAAAACCCGCATCGCAGTAGAGAGAGATGGAAAAGTCGGGTTCGGCCCGTGATCGGGTGATTATCCCATCATTAGACTCTCTATACCATCCTTCCTGCTTTAACTCAACATCACTCATGGTATCTAACCAGAGTGGATCATGCTCTCCCCGTAAGCAAAGGGCTTGCTTTTTTCCACTCGCTATTAAAATCTCCGCTAAGATAACTTCTCCTTTTCTTGAAACCGCATTATGTCTTGCTCAAGTTCAAAGTATAGGTCCTCACCAGAAGCTTCACTATTCTGATATATCCCTTTGTGCCTCGGGGCATAATAGCACACTGCTAAATAAAAAGGGCTCTTTACCCCTTGGATTGCAAGCCACATATACTGGTTGTTTGAATCTTTTTTTTATCCCCTGGACCAAATGACAAAAGGCATGTCGCATATAATGTGCAACTCCTCCATTACCATTATCTCCCCGCTTAAATCGATTATTTCAACCTAATATATTTTATTAAAACCATCAACTGCAGATCATACAGTTCATGTTCTTCGTCTCTACAAAGCATATCACATCAGCAACTTGTAATATCTCCCCGCATACTTGTAATCTTTGTTTCACACTCCATCGATATTCCAGATACTATTCTAAGAGCCTCCACACACCCCTATGTATCACCGACTCGCCTTTTACCCTTAACCTACGCACCTTTTGTTGATTTTGTTTTGGCCTCTTTAAACTTAGCAATCTCTTCTTTCAGCGATAAACAAAATCCTTCAACATGCATTGAGGTGGCAAAAACTATGGCGCTCGAAAAAAAATTAAAGACCACGAACCTCCGTTACGAGAGACAAATATCGATGAACGAAATGACGCATTTGATTGTTGATCAACCAAACTCCGTAGGGGTTGTGATTTACCAAAATCAAATCCCGCCAGAGCTTGATGAAACAAGGGTCCAAATTTGTGGGTTCAATCTCATCCAATCCAAGCTCCATGGGGATCATGACGCAAATCAAATCTCCATGAACAACGAGTAAGGCATCAATTTTAGGCTACTATCATCAAGTGCCTTGATCATTGGCGAGAATAGAAATTAGAGGTTCTGGAAATTATTCCGAAACCACATAGAGGTACGTGAACAGCTAAAGTGGACTAAGACATGTGAAATGCGCTACTAGAGGGATGGGTTGTTTTCGCGATGTGGTTTCTGCGATAATATGAAGCGTCAGCGTGCGTAGCATACGGTTCCCATGACGTTACGCAAAATTTAGCGGCCCGTCGCGAATAGAGAGAGCGATACGTCGCCCGATTGGAACGTCGGTCAAACTCCACGATGGCAAAAATGCGATACGTTCCTATGGCGTTACACAAAATTAAACAACGTCGCATGCGAAACGTCCAGGCGATACGGTTGGAATACGGCGGGCGATACGCGGCCTACCAGCCACCCGCAGCGCTGCCAACGGCGTATCAAATGCGAGTAAACATCATTACAACGTAAGCGTGCATGGCGCAATGTCACCATTGCGACTTAAAGTAAACGGAATGAATGCAAAATGCGAGGTTATTAGAGATGTTGGTAAAGGCCTGGGGTTTGTTAGCCGAGGTTGAGGTTTTAAAATCCGTGAAAAATACTTTGAGCACATATATGTATGTCTTAGCGAGCATATGGCGAAACGTCTCGGCTATCAAAAGACATATTTTGTACATATTTGGGGCGATGCGCTTATTCGCTAATATTACATTAGCGTGGCGTTGCACATGTGGCATTGACATCGGCTGCGGCGAATCCCCACCCGGCGTCATTTCGCGGCGGCGGAAGCGTTTTTAAGCGTGTGCATCGCGACGTTTGATGTCCTGCGTTATATGGTTAAGGCGTCTAAGCGGCGTGTAAGTACACCTATTTTGTAGTAGTACTTCTAAACAGAATTCGACTTTTGTTGCAATAATGGCCATCGTTTACTTTACCACTATAACCGAGCAGCTTCCGACTCCGTTGAGACCTCAGTGCCATAGAATTTGCAGCAAAGTCACTGAAATTGATCCAGTAATTTATTCGATTCAAAGCGCGGAGTGTTACGCTTCGCTACAAATACTTGCTATTATAAATTGCGGTATATCGCCTACCTATCACACCAAATAAGGCAAATAGCACTTTACATTGGTATTATATGATGATGATGATAGCAGATGCCAATTACCAGCGATAGACACATACTGGCTGCTTGGATCGTACGAGTTAACGCGGCCTAGATGCTATCGAATCCATATTGGGGAGTTGCCGAGCGATTGCAACACTCATGCTGTGATCACGGCGACATCGAGATAGAAATCCGTTAGGTTGCATGCTAGCTTGACGATTATTACAATCAAATTAAGAGCTGCGGCAATTTGGATGCGGTAACCATAAAACTGATATTTATTAGTATCCCTTGATCCTACATATAAAACACTCCAATATCAGTAATTCTTTTTCTACATGGGACCCGGGGATATCATCCACACCAAAGTGAACACAAAATGTCTCAAATAGATTGGTGAACTGAACTATTGCATAAACCAGCTTCTCACTATTGGAAACTACTTGAATATCGTGGGCTTATGTACTCAAAGAGATTGGAAGAGGGCGATCTCAACTATATTCTGACCGAGGGCTACGGACACAGCTTGATGCAATACGAAGAAGCCTTCGTGATGGCGGCGGCGAGGGATAGTCGATGTGGAATACTACTACTTCTTTCTTAGGTTGCAAGCGATGGTTACCTGATCAAATATTTGAGACACTTGAACTTGCAAGGGTAAAAGGAAGCTAACTCTATTTATAACTATGGCAACTAATCTGCTTAGCCAAAATAAAGTCTAAGCCCGATTCTGGACAAAATGCATCGGGCGTCCCAATCATTGTCATTGGTGCCATGAGCGAGTGCAACAAATGAAAACATCATTCACAAATTTTTGGTCCACTATCTTACATGATACATGTCAGCCCAAATTAAAATACGGTCTTATATGCACATGTGTTGTCAAAGCGAACACCGCAATATCTATCAACATGATTAACCAACTCATTTAATGCTTGAACTAAAACAGATCCACTATTGTAGCAGTGGGGAAAAATATATATGATCTATGGGCATGCAAGCGTGCCTAAAGAGAATATGAGATGATGTTATGGTATTCGAAAGCCCATAAATCCCAACATACATGCGGCCGAAAATGGTTAGTAATACGTTATGGAGCAAGCTTGCGGTGATTCGCGTGAATGGTTGTGGAATTATGGCAGAAATACTATGTAAATGTTATTCCTAAGGTCACTAATAATATAAAGGGGCATAGGATGGCACTTGTGTGGAGTGTGAAACATTGAAATATTTATGGAAGGGTGGGCACTACCATTGGAGGAAGGTTATTGGTTGAGAAAAAGATCCATAGTAATGTCCCATATGATAAGTCATATAATCGATTAAAGGCAAGAATATTTTTGAAAAGGCAAGCACACACACTAAAAGGCTAAAGTCATGAAGATCTGTAAATGGAACCCGAGAATCCGGTTGAATATATCTCACTTAACCATAGCTTTCAGATTGAAGCGATCCTTACTGCGTTGGAACCGACAGGGTCTAGTTTCGAGGTGAGCTGCACATTACGTATTTCATCCGGACGAGAAGAGTAATGGCCGAAAAAAGGTGACAAGGGTCTGAATCAACATATAGCGACTTCCTGAACCTACAATCATTATTTATGATATGTATACAAATAGCTAGATTGGTCTGGGCCAATGAAGCCCGGATGCGAGCTTTGTATTTGCCATATGCTTGTGTTTTCCATGGCCAGTGGATCGGTTGGGTGGTTATGAATGGCGCCATATCAATTGTGCATAAATAAAAGTTTCTTTGGTCCGTTGTTCTATTATTTCATTACGGTTCTATGATTCTTGTTACTTCCACAACTTTCCAAATATACATGAATTGTATCAATGTCCAATATAGAAGACGAAGCGAGACAAGCGTAGCTGTAGATCCCATATATATTCCATTCTTACAAATGGTGTCACGCTTAGCAATACAAACATCCAGTTAATGGGTCCATATATTAAGCCAACCTTTATGGCTACATCTATAAGGAATTTCGATATCACTTGCTTCACATCAATGTAGATCATAAACCTGATCATCAACACAAAGATACATCTAATATGACACTTCACTCCATAAGTCAAGCCAATAAAAGCTCAACCAGTGAAAAATGAAATTCAAGACTACATTTCCATACGTTATTTGTCATCCATGGAGGCGGATGGAGAATCACGTCATACCATATGATTGAGAAACATCCATCGGTCAAATGTCCAAATGTCTCCTTTACATCTCCAAGGGACAAAATAGGCCACAATTTGCAAAACCTTCCCGCGACAAAACTGTTGGAATTTCCATGGACATGTATTTTTCGATCCACTCACCCACGAGGCCGATTTGACTACCTATATTGATTACAATAGACATTACACATTTACCGGTTACAAACCAAACACCTTATTACAATCATCCGTCAGCTTGAACAAGAATATCGAGGTGCAACACGCGAAATGTTACGTCCATGAGCGTCGAGAGGGGCAACTCATCTGCCGGGATATGACTACTTGCTCCCGAGGGTTGGAGAGAACCATTCTACCGAGAACCATTCTTCTCCACAAACACGGGCCACGTTCTTTGGAAAACTCAAAATCACGATGGCCAATACTATGAGACCTACGAAGCACTCAAACTATGAACTAAAATGCGCTAACAGTAGAGTAAATAAAATAATAAAATGACCTCGTCTCCAAACTATGTAATTTAGATTTCTATTGCACTCCTCATACTTGATGGTGGATCGGCTTTGCAGTTACACGGAAACCTTTCAACAACGGTTGACAGTGACTTTCAGTCAATGCCACTTTGAGGGATAGACTTGTGCTGTCATTTGAAGCCCTCCGGCCATCAAAAACATCTTGGTGAACATGCAGCTAGCACTCGACACATTTGCGCCCTACCATTACCATATTACTATATAGAAAAGATCAAAATAGACTTCATAAAAATTCCATAAAAAAGTTCAAATCACATTTTAAAACATGGAAACCAGCAAACATCAGTCTACATCCGGTAAAGCTTCTCTATAGCGAGGCCAACAACTCAAAACCCTCTTCATCTATGGCAAGCGGTACTAAGAAAGACATGTAATGCGTAATGCCTTCTTCTTTTTTATCACGAGGACTAAAGACAAATAGTTACGCCGTGCGCAACAACGACCTTAGCATCATGCGTACCACGGTGGAAGAGCGCGCATTCACTCTTCCAAATACACCGTAGAAACAGTATCGGCCTCCGTTTCCTGGGATGGATCCTGCGATTATTAGGTGTGGGTTGTGGTTTTAGCAAATTTGGGGCTTTTAAAAAGTGGGTGAGGTACGGAATTGACTCCCTTTCACAGGGGGTGAGAAGTGTTTTGAGTATTTGGCGTGCTGAAACTAGACTTTCGCCGAGAGCGATGAAATGAAAAGAAAAACAAAGATAAAAAGTATAATCCATCGGCCTTAAAAGTGAGAAAAGTGCCAGCGATATGGTCATCGGCGTAACTTAAGCCCTTGTAGATTTTTCAAGGAAAACTCTAATAAAGCGATTGTCCGATACTCTTGAGGAATACGTAACACCGTACTAAGAATGGAGACCCTCCCGAATACATTGTACTAAGCAAAAAAGTTGGCAGCACACAAGGGTTGAAGCTCGACCCGACATATCGAGGCAATGCTAGAAACAAACTTATGATAGCAAGGAGCATTCCCCAAAGGAAGCCTAACAATAGAGATCTTCTAAAATAACCTATGATAGAAAAGTGTTGAAAAAGAAAAATGACAGATTAGAAGTTAGAACTACAAACGTAGCTTCGTCTCAGATACAATAATATATATAAGAGAATAATAAAATTTCAGGCTCAATGAGAATACCTTAGAAAAACAATGGAATAGTGTAGCGGATTACATTGTGAACCATCCCATGGAAAAAACATCAGATTAGTCTTTGCCAATTTGGTATGGCGAGAGAGAATGAATAAGAAAAAATGCCTCGGAGGAATTTGCGGTATGCAATAGAGAAATAATAAACCGACCAAAGACTATAGTGCCAATGAAGAAATGGAAAAATAAGAATTTCCCATCTGATATAGGCTATAATCTGGAAGGATCAAAGGCCGAAGCGGCTTAAAAATATAAACAATAAAACGGATATGCGTCATCATGGAAGCGGCAATGCGACAAAATAATAAATAAAGGATAATAAACTGAATGAAGTGAAGTGAGAAAACAATGAATCAAAAGAATAAACTCAAAAGAAATATGCGTCATCGTAAAATCATCGGAAGAGAATCGAGAAGAACATATCAAGTCGGTTCTCTTTCGACCCTTTTCGTCAAAACATTAACTCATCAAAGGCTCGCAAGGATTATCATATCGGATCGTGTCTAAAATATAGCGACTATAGAAGCGATCGACATATTTTTGCAAACGATCACGGACACAAATCTACCTTTTGGAGAGAAAGATAGTCATTCTTGTTAGGAGACTTGAACAACACATCCATTGGAAAAAGCATGAAGAACCACAACAACCATCATTATCAATGTCCTCACCTCATGGGCGGCCGATGTACCACAACTCGATGAACGGTAAAGAATGCTACAGGGCATTGAACTCATGCGTTTTGGAATTGATGCTATGCGTGAGAGCACGCTGAAAACATTCCAGCGACGCTATTGGCTTGATTATCATAATCCGGCGACACCGTTCAGGTTCCCTCATGATCCGAGAGACATACTTAAACACGAACTTTCTTGAGAAAAACTGCTGTCTGCGAGAAAACATCAGCGTGGGCGTTCGGTAATTTGCGTTTTCACCGTGCTTCCCGGGGATGTCCAGTAATGCGCGATTATTGATGGACTTTGCAGAGAATGATCAAGTTATAAAGGGCCATCCAGTAGCGGCAACACCGTGGTTTGCAAATGCCGGCGCCACTCGGCGCATTGCTTCGGCTAAGAGCCCGTACCCTGATATACCCATTCGATAAAGACACTTCGGCAGAGATATTAGAGATTAGTAAAAATGCAAAAATTGGTTGCATATTCAACACATATGGGATTACATTCTTATTGCTACAGATGACCCACAACATTATGAAACATTCATCCTCTCCAAATAGAAACTTTTCACTCAGCCAGAATAGCCAAACCATATAGACAATCCACGAAGGCAAGCAGCTCAATAGTCAGACATATTCAGCAACCTTAAATAGGCGCGGATCACGTTAGATAGATCACGAGACGAGCGGAAGTTTTGCACCGCAGGACAATTGTCGCGGCTCTTACGTGTTACAAAAAGAAAATGTACTAATCCTCCATCCTCTAAATGCCGGGGAACTAATGCGGACTATAACAAATGTCGATACATAAAGAACTTTTGCCGCCATCCCGATTTACCAAAAAAAAACTCCATTCCGATCAAGCCTTAGGCAATGTAGGGCCCGGGGAGCACCAGATCCCTAGAGGCATTAATGCTCCCCTACTGCTATCGACCCCGCATGCGTCGGTCATTGGCAGGTTCGACTCTAGAGGTCGCGAAAAAGCTTGAAAAGAAAAAATCAACGACATGCAATTAAAAGGCAGCGCTAAATTCTTGTATATTATATTCTTGAAACCATATCACCTTTTTGTGACTCTTGAATTTTCTGCAATTCGAGAGACTGGCTCAAAGACACTTACTTTAGTATGTGTGACTTCCTTGAAAACATGGATGACATATACATCTTAAAAGAACATAATGCATTTACTCCAAGGAAATACAAGTTTGCATCGAGAGCTCAAATTGTGTTGCGACTCTTAAAACATATTAAATCCCACAGCTTCTATAAGCATCTTGGGCTCTGAAGATCCAGCTCATTCCATCTGGACTTTTGACAGGTCTTTCAGAGCATTGGGTGATTTTGCAAACTGATGCCAAAGTTATCATAACGCATTTGGTCCCAACCCTTTCAGAGATCTTCAAGGACATAATACCATCTGGAGCTTGTCCTCTTCTCATTTATACTAGTATATGTTAAAAGCCGTTTACATGGGAGCGCTGAAGTACAACTGGGTAAATCGTGGCATACTCTTTTAAAAATCCAGAAATCCCAAGTTGTCCTCTTCAGGCACAAGGTCCATCCAATTATATTTGCATTTTCGGTTATGTCCCATGCTGCTTCATCTATCTCTCAGCTCTTCCTTTGGCTGTGAGGAGTAGTGTGGTGTTATGAGTTATCTCTTTTCATGCAAGCTTTAGATGTAAGTTAAACCATGGATTATGAAACCACCGGGAATCATGTGTTGCAACCCACATAATCAAACTCAGATTGAGGGCTACATCATCTAGTTCATAAATCAAATTTTAGCTATGATCTTCTGCTTCAGCTAGCTTCCTGCCCTGCCAAGGAGATCCAGCTGACGCAATTGTTCGGTAGTTGGTTTGATGGAACAATATTATTGACTGTTGAGTGAGAAATATTGCCAGCCTTCAGGTTAGTAAGGCGGGCGTGACTGCGTGGGGGACGCTACGGGGTGACGGTGTTGAGTGTAAAGTCGCTGGTGCGTCGCTTTGGAGGAAACAGGGGTCTTTCCGCCGCCCAACCCTTCAGGGCATATCAACAATCATAACATTCCATAAGAAATAATATCATGTTTCGGTATTAACATCAAAGGGAAATTATCAGATAAATACACCTAAATCCCCACGTTTTGCATGCATGATTGGCGAGACAGCTTTGGCAGGCCAACATCCCAGCTCCACATGCCCGGTTTTGTGTGCAAATGAACTTTCCTGCCCTCTTGCCTGGTAACGCAGCGTAACTGCGCATCAAATTGTATTGGTGTGGTTTTTGTTCGGGTTCAAACCATTCTTCATCTTTTCCAATAGTTTAAAATGCTTCCCTTGCCTATTTTGTTTTGTGCATATAATCCAATCATTGCAGTCCATGAGAATTTGTTCTTCGGGCATCAAGTCAAATACTCTCGTGCCTTCCTCAAGACTACCACATCTTCCATACATACTAAGAATGGAAGTTGCCACAAAACCCATCCTGAAACAAATCCCGCAACGAAATATGTACTTGAATGGATTAACTTCCCTTCTACCACAATGGCTGTTGGTGGAACCCAACAGCTAGGCTACTTACACAAAGGACATACATTTTGCATTCAAACTTTCATATCCATTGTCCTGAGGGACTTTCATTTGCACCCTTGTTTTATACATGTTGTGCATATGCAGTAATCATGGCATTACAAAGAGATATTAAGTCTCTATGACACATCCTGTCAAATATGAACTGGGCATTCTCCAAATTGTTGCATCTGCTATACATATCAAGGAGGGGCAGTTTCTATGACAACGTCTCCCATCCATTTCGCTTTTTGAGATAACGTGGGGTGAACATTTTACCTTCTATTAAAGAGATGAAAACCTCCTTTTACTCAGAAATCGTAGATGTATGTCACTTTTATCTGCTTTGATACCTTCATATTCCATCTGTTTGAAAAGGTATCATGGGTGTTTTTGCCATTTCCGTTCTGGCTGATACATCCCAATTATTATAAACTGTAGTAATAATTCCTTATTATTCCCTTTCAGACATCTTATTAAAAATTCTTAATGCCTAAACTTTCAATTTCTGCCGATATAGGCCCATTACCCACAACAAGCAGAAGTTCCAATCTATGCTTAACAATAAGCGTGAATAAATTTTCCATGACCTAATGCTTTTAAGTTTGGCATACACTGGGATTACCACCAAAGCCTTCCTTATCCAGCATCACCTTCTTGCTGCATTTAACATTTTCAGCTCAAACGCCTCTAAAACGCCAACATGCTGGGCATACACTCTAATCATAACGGTCCAAGAATACTTGTTTTTCAATGAAGTGTTACGGAACACAATACATTACATTCTCCAGACTTTTACATTTCCTTTACATCATGATAGTGGTTACCAAAAGCCCAGTATTCTCCTTTTTTCGCACTCTGAGGATGTGTTCATGAACACGTCTACCTTCCCTTAGTATGTTTGTTCCACAAATACCAGCAAGAGACGAAGGCATGGGTCGCTCAGATCAAGCAAACATCAATTTCATCCACTAAATCCATTTGCATTTCTTCAATTCCCTTCTTTTGAAATGCAATTATCTGCCAATACAAGTTTTCAACGGAAGTGCACAGCGACGCGTAGTTCTTTCTTGTCTCTGCAAACCAGCTGCGTTTCTATCTTTTGAAATAGGTAAGAATATTATTGTTGAGCTGCAATGTGGAAGCATGAAGAATGGTACCTCTTCTGAGATCGTCCCGCGTTTGGTGGCCCACGTGCGAAGGTTGTCATCAACATCTAATATTCTAGGACTACAGCTTTGACATGTCTGGGGTAAAGATTGTATATATCCATATCATGACAGGCTAAACTAAAGAAAGCACTTTTGATTCCTCTTAATTTTTGGGGAAGTTGTTTTCACGGTACACATGCCAAGAAATATTCAATATTATGAGCATGCATGCAAATGGTTGAATTGATTTGAATTGTATTGTATTGACTTTTTCGTCAAAATATGGGCATGATGAGACCTAAATAATCACAATCTAAATAAAGTATCTGCAATACTCTCAGTACAGAGTAGGCTGGTTGGATACTCAAAACTAGAGAGCAATGCACATTCTAGCTTTTATGTCAAAATTTATCTTGGAATTCAATTCCCATACGGTCGAGATGGGTTTCCATGGACGATAAAGAATCCATTCAATACAATTCAATTCAAACTTCTTCTATTACTTCTACGAGTTTCAATATAGCGTCAATTAGTGTGTGCGGTTTCTGCATATTTTGGCTTTCAATGGTGGTGGTCGCGTTGAGAGAAGTGAGGTGCTTTATTCAGTTAGGGTTTGCACTTGTCCTCGTTGGCTTTTATGTACTAGTCGTTTTAGTTCTTGTTGCTTAGATTGCATATGTCTTTATGGTCTCTATTCTATTTTTCTAGCTTTGAATCATTATATTGTGTTGTTTTCCACTCTTGTAGTCTATTCCTGATGAGCTTTGGTCTCTCCCTTGTTGGAGGCTTTTCAATTAATACCTTTTAGTAGTTTGTTGGGTTGTGTTAGAATCCCTTTATTGCTACTCATGACGTTGATTGATAGCTGGTAATTTATTTAGGAGTGAAGGAGCTAGTATTTAGGTTTTGATGTTCAGCCATTGATGTGATGATGTCTCTTTGCTAGCATTATCGGTTTCCATTCTTTCGATGGCCCACATATTTAATCTTTGCAATGTTTTGCTCCGTTTGTTGTTGTACCCATTGCTTTTGTCTATGGTTGGTGTTTTAGTGTGAGAGCCCTCTCATAGTCATCATGGTCCACTTTTTTTTATTGATTGTCCCAGTATCATCCATTATTGCAAAAGGTTTTCCACTTGAAAAGCGGTATTCAGTAGGAGTTTTAACCTAGTAGTGATGGTTTGTCTTGGTTAAATTTATATGGTCAGTGACACCTTTGGTTTTAATTGAATGCGTTAAAAAGTCTATTCTATTTTCTTGTTCCAGTATGGTTTTGTATTTTGTTGATGGTTTATTCCGTTTTCCGGGGACGCATTTCCATTGACATTTGTGAAACTTACTATTTCTTGAAGTTATGTTCATCTAGTTTACTCGCGTTGTTCATTTGATCTTTTGGTTTCAATGGCTACCTATTTGTTCCTGGTGTCATGCCCATCTTTGTTCCTCTTCGGAGCCTAATTAGTCCTCCATCGTTTATTAATTCTATTCTCGCGAACACTTGTATACACGCTCTCCTTGATCCGTTTGTTCTATGATTTATTCATGGGTTGAGCTGGTATTTGGGTTTTCTAAGGTTTATTCATTGACATGATGCCGTCTCTTTGCAAACATTACCCACATTCTTTCAATTATTGTATATTTTATCTTTGCGATGTCTTGCCTATTGTTGTCATTATACCAATTGGGTTTGGGTCCTTGATTACGATTGTACGTTTCCATTTTAACATGTTGGGGATGATCATGTGGTTCATTTTGATTCCGTTTCATGTTTGCTTATTCCGTTTTATATTGAGTTGGCGTTTTGGCACGTAACGGCTTTGATGCTTTGGATACTGGGGTATGCGTCATCGCTGGCGGTGCGTGAGGATAATATTTAGCCCTTATGTACCCTCCACGCGAACCCACTTTGTGGGAGACATTCCTCAAACCATAGCCAGACGGACCAATCAATTAGATGCACCGAACGCCTTAAACTCTGGGTCGGACATAGCCAGCGAGCCATCCGGAAGAACAAGCGGAAAGTCCACTTCCATGAGAGAACTTACGGGCAAAGGGCGGTCAGCAAGGTCGACTGAAGGAAGCGGTGTTGGTTCCGGACACGATGGCGGACAAAGCACAAATAGATGGCACAGAAATAACTAGAAACTGAACTCAGAGCAACATGACTGGTGGGGCGTGAGGATCGACCCTTGGCCATGTTCTCGAGACAATGAGGGAAGTAGCGGTTGTAGAGATGGAACCCGCGCACAACGGGTAGAAGATGCATGTTTGGCCCTTTTGAGAGACGGCAAGGCGGGGATCACTGGCGACCTACTGACCGTGTGGACTCTTTCTCCCACCATCATAGAGACCATAGCACAAAGATAGGCGGTGTAGCGTTCCGCCGCCCGGAACGGTTATGCCATCACGTGCGAGAACACAACGTATGGAGCCACCACAACCCAAAATAGCATGTTGCCCAGCCTTGGCATCCACGAAGATGCTTGGTCTCTGCTCATGAAAACCTTCATCTAGGTGCGGCGACGTGTGATGGCGGTCATCCCTAGCGACTTCATGCGATTGCCCGCCGTGTCGGTGCAGCACCTCATAGCCCTCGGTTTTACGCGCTTTCTCCACAGGCTGTTAAAATGGAACCAAGGTGCAACTAGGCTAGCAACATGATAGAAGGTCAAATAATTTGGTATATCTAACTATCAAAATGATATTTTTAAAATATCATAATGAATTAATAACAAGTTGGCAGTATCTAGCTACGTTTGGGACTTATCTTACAAAAAGATTCCAAGTGAATAACTTAGCTAAATGATCTTACGAAATTAAAGATTATCTAATATAAATTGAATGGTCCTATATAAAATGGTTTTACCATGTCGTATATTAAAAGCTAGATAATTGATGAAATAAAAAATAATTTATTAGCACAAACCAAGGATTGAACCATGACGTTTTAATGAGAGGTATACACCTTAACCAATAAACCTAAAATATATCCTATATTAAAAAATAGGTGGTGTCTTTCAATACGCTGTCGGCCGGTGAGATCGTCCCCAACGTCCCTCACGTCGTCTGACATTTAAAATTTATCGTTTTGTGGTAAAAGCCCAAATCAATGCCCTGGAGGGGTGGCGTGCTGGATCAAACCCAAACCGGGGACAAGGGCAGGGCCATTTGACAAAATGGCTCTTTCATTTAAAGTGGAATGGCTACGCCAGCAGCCAAATCAACGTTGGGGAACTTCGTGCAACAAAAGCATGTGAAATGATGCAAATTTGCAATACATCATTCTTGGGAAGACTCTTATAGCAAAACAAACAATAATGTATGGTAAGTGAAGTGGCTTTCTTATTGAGCGTTCAAAAACAAGATACAATAGTATAGTAGTAGAAATGATTGGCTAAAACCATAAAACCAAATAAACCCCGAACTAGACAATCCTTAGAGAGTTTTTTTAATAAGAAAGGGATAAGCCACAATGAAACTCAGGAGTCGACCCTTTGAGGGTTTTGGAAAACCATGGAGATAAATAACGGACTAGAACATATGGCGCATAATCCATCAACATTGACAATAATCTTTGCGTGTACATCGTCTCATAGCGGTGTAAACTCTCAATGACCATGAAGCTTGATAGAGTGAAGAAGTAGAAATAATATTGAAACAATTCATCCATACTCGTGGGACAAGGTTCCAATTTGAATGCGGCTTGAATTAGATCATGATAGCTTGATAAAATGAAGAAGCAAGCAATGTTGAAAATTCGTCCAATGTTGAAAACTTTAGATCTAAAGGAACAAAAACTTTATAATGAAACGCGTTAAAAAATCATTAGTCATGTTCGCATATATTAGAGCATATTGAGTTTTGAATAAATCAAACCACCCATAAAGGGAACAAAAACTTTTTTACTAATGAAATTTTTCTTTTCATTAAAAAATCATTAGATATTCAAATGTTAAGATAAATAATGCAACAAAAAGTTCTAAACATATATTAGAGAGATATATTGAGTTCAATACCTTTTGAATAATAAATAAGGGACAAACTTTTTACCCATATAAAGTGAGCACAAACCAAGAAACAAATGACCATAGGTTTGATAGAGTGCATAAGCAAGAAAAATGTTTTAAGGAAAACATAGTCGTGAAGCCATGTTCCAATTCGAACGCGACTTGAATTAGCTCCTAAAAGGGAACAAAAAACTTGAAAATGAAACACGATAAGGAACATCAAACATGTCAAAATCAACAAACAAACATATATGAAGAGCGAATCGGTAAGAAATAAGCAAAATGCCTATATAAAAAAAAAGGATAAGCCAAGGGATGGGGAAGAACATCGCCTAGCCGGGGAATAACATTCGTAAACTAGTCTTGGGGAAGAACATCCATCCAATCAACACAATGAAACAAATAGGATGGGGAAGAACATGCGCCTAGTGGAAAATATCAAATGCAACTAAGGCAAAAGGAAGAACATCCGCTTATAAACTACAAAATGAAGGAAAAATAAACATCAAGATGAGAAGAAACACCAACCACAAATTTCAAGTACCTTGCAAAAGGGCATGGGAGGGTGGGAAAGTAGGAAGACAAGACACAAAAGAAGGAACGCTCAAGAGGAAGGCCGATGATGAAAACTTGGAATTGACAAAATATATAAGCTATAAAAAAGGTCTCATGAGAATAAAATAAGGCGTTAAAAAGGCGGATTTTCTCCAAAGAATGATGGTTCTATGTTGTCATAGAACCATTGCATTCTTAAGGGAAGACTCTTTATAGCAAAACAAACAATAACATATGGCGAAAGAAGAGGAACACTCCACCCTATAAACCCTAAGTGCAATTGTAGGTGGCAGGAAAAACTAGCGGAAAAGAAAGATAAGATGCAAGGCATAGTAAGTTGAGAAAAATAAGACAACAAACATCAAGAAAGAAAAAAGGAAAGAAAATGAAAAATAAATAAGGAATGCAAATGGGAAAACCCTCCAATGGGACCCCACTCGTAGCCATGAGCACAGATAGAAAAGGTCAATCATTGATCTTTGTGGAAAAAAAATTAAAAATAAACCAAGGAATAGAATAGAATAGAATAGGAAAAAATGGGCTAGTACAATCATTAAACTAGGATTAAAAAACCTCGAAAAGGTTTAAAATAAACCAGGGCTCGATAATTGCGGGCGTTTTATCAGATTGGATTGTGCCAATTAGACACATCATTTAAGACGTACACATGAGCAAATATTGTATGAAAGAGGTATAGACAATGCAACCTACAAGCTTAAAACCAAATAAGCGGTTCGTGGGAGTAGAAAAGTGTGATACAATTTGGAAAAGTGACATCGAAGTTGTCACAAGAAAATCTTAAATAGACAGGCGCATATTATAGCGCCATACTAAAGATGAGGAAATCCAAGGACATAAGTTACTTTGTAGCTCTGAGAAAAGCAATGAAGGAAATCGAAACAAAGGTATTGTATAGGCCAATGGACATAGGAAAAAAAAATGAATTGTACATAGGCGAAGAAGTTTTGAATTATTTTTGTATTGGTGGCCAATAGACATAGCGAGAAGATTTATAGTACATAGATAAATGCAAAAACAGTTAACAAAACTAATGCAGAGAGTAGATCACAAATAGAGGTAACATGAGGTTGAAGAAACCATTTTGAGGTCAACCAAGCTAGCATAAATTAAGCCATTTGAAATGATATGTGAGGTTCAAATAGTATATGAAGCTGTTAAAAAAGGAAGTCAAATCAAAAGCATAAAATGATATGTGAAAATAATATGCAGAACCGTTGCCTAAAATGCTGGAGTAACCAAACTTCTTATGCTAGGCCTCCGAGGATATGGAATTGTTTGAAATGCTGAGTAAAGTCGTGGACAAAAAAGTATTTACTTTGGAAGAAATGCCCAAAGAGTAGCATAAGTATGTTTTGATTCCCATTCTAGAATACGTTTTGTATTCAAAGAATATGTTTGTGTGTTTATTAAATGTAGTGACCAGAATATGTTTGTGTGTTTATTAGATGTAGTGAGTTGCCTATTTTGCTTTTTTGTAGTCCGGAATACTTATCTTTGGTTTTCAAACTTCATCATTAAAAAAAAAAAATGTAATCGGTGCCACACATCTCTAATGGAGTAGCTCATTGTTGATAAATGGGAACACTACAAGAAGCTTTATTCAATAGTAACATTTGATGAGAGGATCATCCAATATGCACCTAATTTTAAGGGCTGGGTATGTACAAAAATGATCATAAAGCACACACATCAATTGGTTGGACTTGAAAGAACATGTCTTTGTCGAGTGTTGCTTGAAATATGACCAAGTGAACAAAAGGGCAACACTTGTAGGGCATGACAATTGGTTCCAACTTACATTTAGGGAGGGAGGGTAAGCTAGTGTGTATTCTAGGATATTGTTGTTAAAAGTCTTACTTGACATTTTGCTATTATATTAGATCTAGGAGCTACAAAACCAATTTTTAACATGTTTGAGCATGGTGAGCTTAAAAGTAAAGGTAAGGGTCTCGACAAAAAAGGGAAGTGATGTTCCCAAAAAAGGAAATGACCATTCTGATTTGGAGAGAAGAGCTTGTTGACACTAAATCTCGTCTAATGCATCGGGGCCAAAAAGGCATCGCCTATCTTAAAAAGATAGCTTGTTTAGAAAAAGAAAAAAGGAGGGGTGTCCCTTCCAAACTAGGGATTGTTAATGAGAAAAAAATGGGGCTCGAAAAAAGGCATGACCTGTTGTTGCAGCCAAGCATTCATCACAGATGTTATTTGTCACAGAAACTTTAGAAATTAAATTAATGAATCTGTTGTCTCGCCCACCCATCACCGTGATTATCTCATCTATTCCACTTGGCAGATATCCCACCCATCACCGTGATTATCTTATCTTGTGGTAAAAAACACAGTTACATAACTATGTTGTCAGCTGATCAACCAGAAGCTGGAGGCTCAAGATGAGAGAGAGCTTAACAAGCTGCGAGTTCATTGCCATAACTTCACCACCGCATATGTCAAGTTAATAAACATATGCTTCAACATATTTGAGAAATTCTTCACTTTAATGTTCCTGTGAGCTTAACAAGCTGCGAGTTCATTGCCATAACTTCACCACCTTTGGATATGTTTCAACATATTGAAAAAATCTTCACTTTAGTGTTACTGTCTACTATTCTTCTTCGTACAATAACTAAATGCACCAGTATTTACTTGCAACTTAAACATGGATATGGGCATTTACATTTGTGCGTGTAGGGCAGTTCAATTACACAATGTTCTGTTGAATATTTAAAACAATGAGTTCATATTGAATGTTACTAGAAGTTCAATGTGTACTTAATGGGCTGGATAATCTTGATGCACAAAGAAGCTTTGTGCGGCAAATAACTTCTACAACATGTGAGTGGATTTGAAAGCAAGCAGACAATGCACTACAACAATGCTACAAGCTCCATGAATGATTCTAGAACCAAAATGCCAACAGAAAGTGGTTACTAGACATACTATAAATGTGGTTATAGGACCAAAATGCCAATAGAAAGAGGTTAATTCTTCTAGACATGCTATCTTCTGGTTTAAACTACAATTTTCACAGATGGTCTTATTTTTGTCAAAATAATTTGTTTTATCTTTAGCATTGTTTTTTAAAACATAAGTACCTTGCTATCTACTCATGCTCCCCAGTCAGAGTCATCCCATAAAAAAGTTGAGCCTTTGCTTTTGGCCAACACAAAGAAGGCCAGGGATTGGCATCTTTGGTGCTTAAACCTTTTGTGAATTCACAACTTTGATGAGGTTTGGAGCTTATTAAAGCATGGTGATGATCCACATTAGTAGTTTGAATGAAGTTTGAATTTATATAAAGCAAATGCGGTGGTGATGTAGACTTTTTCAATATACTAACTTTTGGCACTTGGAGTGCTTGTGTTTGCTGAGCATGCTTTAGATGTTTGGGGTCTCATGGTAGCAATTCCTGCAGCTGTGTTCGTCATTGACTACATAAAGAGGAATTCATGCTATCAAGATGGTTAATGACTTTATACTTGCCGATCCATTTTGTTTTGGTTCTGTTGTAAGGTGTTCTATCTATTTACAAGCTTGGGCAAAAGTTGCAAGCTGCAAGGATGTTTTAGATAAATTATCGATTACCCGCGCATATACCTGCATCGGATCCAAGTGCAAGCCTTTACAATTGTGGCATTGCTCATAAGCATGTTCATAAACATCCCCGAATGTTGGTGAATCGTGTATTGGAAGTTTTGAAATGCGAGAAATGTCATACACATTGATGAATAAGATTGTGACAGTCATGGAATTCCTACAATTTATAAGAGCTTTGTTAATGGCCCTTTGTTAAGGGGAATTTGTCGTAGGACTTGTCTTAATCATGTTTTTGTTGATGGGAATGGGAACTTGTCGCAGGGCATGCTTGCTTTAATCATGAAGTTCTTGTGGCGATTTCCTACATTGAAATTATTTGTTGTTTATCAGAACAAAAACAAATGGAAGGGGTGGCAATAATATTACCATGGAATACTATCCGAATTTCTTGAATTTTAGGTAAGACAACCTAATTGTACAGCTCTAAGGTCCTTGAGAATATGTATATTAGAAATCAAATGTTCAAGGAACTGGGCGATATTATGCATGGAATTAAGAGTCGTCCAGGTAACAATGATTATGATGAAGAGTACAAGATCTTCAAAGAGGAGGCATTAAGTAAGGTGGAGATTTTGAAAAAGAAGTATCCACAATATCTAGAAGGGGCAGCTGAGGTGCAAACTCTTGACCTACAACATCTTCCCTACTTTGTGAATGGGGCCCATAAGAATTGGGCTAGTTGTAATTGCCCATGGAGTTCCATGGGCAGCTTTGCAAACGCGAAGTGAATATAATAATTGCCAGAATTATGACACAAACTAAAAATAGAAACCCTGATAATAATGACATGATTATTTAAAAGGTTTAGCTTAGATAACTAATAATGGGTTGGCAGTGCTATATTAATATAAGCAGCTTATCCTGAGATTTTTAAGCTCTGAGAGCATTTTTGGCAACTCATTAAATTAAATGAGTGGTGATGAGAAAGGAAGGTTCATTGTAGTAATAGGGTGGCTTCTACTGCAGACTTACTTGTAATTCTAACGTAAGTTTTGAATATGGCATAAGGAAGATCAAATTGAATTATAAAATGCATGTTTCCATTTCATAGACCAACCAAAGACTATCCCCAAAAAACTCCTGAACTACTGTAACGACTACATTGGTAAATTTTGCAAAAGCTTATAAAGAAAGAGATGAATGCCCAATTTTAACAAAGGCTCCACCCTGAATTATGAAATCCTTCATCACATGATGAAAATCGTTGCCCTTGAACCCAATTGGAAGTCCAACATTTCTGCAGAAAAATGGAAATAGTCAAATTTTAGCTACAACATCTCATTATAGAATATGGCAATACCTATATTTGCCTGTGAAGAATTGCCTACCAAACAAGAAGAACACCGTAACTGAATATAAATTATATAGAGAAACAACAAAGAAGCAAAGAACAAGAGAACGTATTCTAGAAACATAATTGATTTCTTGAGAAGTCACGCCGCCTTCAGAAATATTACTTGAACTTGTCTTTACCACAACAAGACATACATATATGCTCTTATAGAAGAAGATAAGAACATCCAAGACCACAAACTAACAGGGCAGATTCTAAAGTGGCTTGCTACATTACAAATGCAAACCTTGCCTGGCTGGAAAATCGTTCATGTCACTGGTTGCCACATGAGTAGTCTTAGGCTGAAAATCTTATCTTACAGACAGGAGTTTGAGCAGCCAGTGCCAAATCTGATTCTTACATTTTCTAGTTATTATTCGAAACAGACCAACATTAACTAAAAGCAAATAATAGTGAACAGAGGCCAACGCCATAGAGATTGTTGCTTACCTTAAGATTATTCTGGCTAGATGATCTAGATGCCAGTTTGCTTTAGAGATTTACTCTATATTTCCATGATGTTGCAAGCAGGGACAACAATATCCGGATCTTCCAGACCTATTAAAAGCAAAAATGGAGAGATTTGAGTGCATATTCGAGAGCCACAGCCGGAATGTCACGAAAGTGGAAAAACAGAGTAAAAAAAAAACCAACGAAAAAAAATAAATTAATAAAAAACAAGGCACGTATCTAACCAAAAAATACGTCAGATATGGTACAACACGTATTTCTGGTAACGAATGCGTATTTAACCATCATTGGGATTGTTTATGCTGTAAACTAACTATTTGTACCACCTTGCAATTCCATCATGAGCCAGGAGCAGACCATTTGATACTGAAATCACAGAGCTCAAAAATTATACAAGAGTCTTTAGCAAAGTGTTCTACAAAGGTTCTTGGAAAGATTTAAAATTGGGCGTGTGCCTTGTGAAAATTGGTATTTCACCGCGAACATATAAATCTGGAGATGAGATCCATCTAGTTTTCAAAGTTCCTAAAGTGTAGTAGTAAGACGCAAAAATAGAGACGATACGCCTTTATCACCAATCTGAGAGTGCTATGTGGCGCATATCCTTTTCTAGCATGTTAGAGTATGTTCCCATGAACAATGCAACGCCATTATTTAGAGCTATATCTTCATGAAATTATTGACCTAACAAATAGGACAACGTTGTTTTCTTCCTCTTCTTGACTGGATCAAACCGGTTGACAATGCTAAAGCGATTGCTAGATGATGAGCTAGACAATGTTAGAACTAATGTGAATTAGGTAATATTTGTTTAGCTGGTAAGGAAATATGGATTATATAATTGTTCAGCTAATAACGATATGGAACGTACATTCCAACCAGTTCGCCTTTGACTTTTGGGATAGGGTATAAAAAGACTCAAGCATTTTAACTTTAACATATTTTTATGGGATCATGGTGGTAGTTTTTGGAGATTTAAAATAGACTTGCCAAAATAAAATTTTCAACCTAGGGTTCTATGTCAATTTTTTATGAAATATTGGAATTACAACAATTCAGAAGCACCAACTATTTTTATTTGATCTTGTTGCACACTATTATTCCTGGAATACTTTGAAGCAATAAAATAGAAAACATTGTTATATGGATCTATAGACAGCAGGGAAAAAATGTCACAAAATGAAAAGTTTCACGTAAAGAAAAGTCCTTTCTGCAGCTCACACATTGGAGGGCTTTGATTATAACGTCTTCTATAAGAAGGCCTAGACTGTCTGTTCCTAATAAGAAAAATCCTTTTACTTTGGTCAAACATTTTCTATAATAAGGCCTAGACTATCTGTTTCTACTATTTGTACTAGGGCATATCTCTCTAGTACTATTTACTGCATGGAATACTTTTACTGCTGATGTTATATTTTTATTTCTTTTTTAATGTGATAGATTCCAATTTTTCTTTGGGCGATAAAAATCATTCTTTCTTCTTTATATGTCATTAATACATGTAAAGGCATATTTATTGGACAGAAGCCCCTCTACTTCCAATCCGATCTTTACTTCTACACCGATGCTTTAGTTCTTCTTTGCTTTTGAATTCATGACTATTAAGGGAGGAGTATTCAAATTAAAAATAAGTTCTTGCCAGGCAAGTCGAGGTTGGTACAATGCCTTGTCGGGGTAAGCGATTGAAAGAGACAAATCATATGGGGAAATAGCATCAAATTTAATCTTAAGGAACAACCAAACAAAAAACATGAAAACACACTCTCGGACCATATAAATGCTTATGGAACCCCTTATCTAATATGTAAGCTATGTGTATAACCATAAGAAATGCATGCCTTCTGTTTAACAATATGTTCAAGCAGGATGTGTTTTACTG
Source organism: Isoetes taiwanensis (assembly GCA_021234155.1). Lineage (NCBI taxonomy): Eukaryota > Viridiplantae > Streptophyta > Lycopodiopsida > Isoetales > Isoetaceae > Isoetes > Isoetes taiwanensis. The sequence goes on from JAJEKV010000048.1 coordinate 1,982,630, forward strand.
GACAATTATGGGGGGGAGGGAGGGAGGGAGGGAGGGAGGGAGGGAGGGAGGGAGTGAAGTGAAGTGAAGTGAAGTTTATTATTCCGTCTTTTTGAGACCATCAGGTCTATGAGACGTTTAGAAAAATATTTTCAAAATCAAAAACATCTTCTTGTGATGAAACCTCACAATCGAGAGGCTCATCATCAAGCTCGCTCTCCTCTTCCTCCTCAAGAATATCTCTAGACATTTTTACAGCCGTCTCCCTCAATTGTAACATATCAATTAAGAAGGCGGGCAACCCGAAAAGTGGCGTGTAAACGAAAAAAGGAAATAAGATTTGTAACCCCAATCTCGAACCTGTCCCTTAGTGATTGGTATGCCGGACACTTTAGAATCGCATGTTCTTTGTCCTCAACCTCGTTTGCCCCACATGCTCTGCAGAGTATGTTCCCGTGCTATTCCTGTCCATCTCCCCACTTCCACGTTTAGATGATGTCCGCTCAGCCTCATTCTACAAATAACATGCCTTTTCTTGATAGAAATATTGTCATTGAGATAACTCATCTCCCGCAAAGTAGGGTTCATCTTCTCTCTGTAGTGCGACATCTTTGTTCCAGGTCTAGACCAGATCCGGTTGGTTATTGTCTCTGTAACCCATTCCCTAATTCGATCCTTATTCTGTGCAAGGCCCTCGATGGGGAGCCCCCATCTCTTTAGCCATACCACACCATCTGCATACCAACCTCGATCAAAAGATCCTTTAATAGCTAGACGAGGAAGACTATCTTCCTTCAAACCCCCTACTTTGCACAAGTAAGTTAAAAACTGGCATATAGCCTCACCATCCAGTGGCAGCATACCATATTCAACCAGCATCATCTCATAAGGGGTCTGCATTTTCACCCCAAGCTCAGCCCGTAGAAATTTCTTTTGCACCTTTTCAATTTTCTGCCATAACTCTAATGATAAGCCTGGCCCCCATACCTCCGGCGGTAAGTAACAACTGGCTGCACCGGTGTCTTATATAACATTCTCTTCAAACTAAACTTCCAAATATCCTCCTTAACATATTTTTCTCAGACTTCATAAAAAGGCTTTTAAGCCCACCATTTACTCTGCTCCTTTGCTTGATTCCATCTAAAATTCTTATCTATGATAATCCCCAAATATTTGTAAGATGTAGAGATGTCCTTTGGGTCGATCCTTATAAAAGAATTCATAATTCTTATCCAGCGTGGTTCCAAAAATTACCACTCGTTTTGCTCAAGTTTCGTTTTGCTATGGTGCGTGGGGTTTACTTGGAAAGGTTGGGGCCCATTGGCAAGCCCCTAGCATCACAAAAGAAGCTAGGGCATCCAAGTCTTCGCATTCGCCTTGGCAACATTGGTGGATAAAGCACCCGAGGAGGGAGTATAGTGCCTTGGAAGGTTGGGGGCCCATTTAATGATTTCCTTTGCTTCTAGAAATCAATACAATATCGTGCGCGCATACAAAAGCTTCGATAAATCTACGCGACACAAAAGCGTGCGAATAACATATCCGGCTAGAGGAGTTCCCTCCCCTCCATAATTATGTATCCACCCTTCTAACTCATCAATAAATATGCCAAAGAGGGTTGGCGACATAGGGCACCCCTGCTTAACCCCAATATTACTGACCACCACCTCGTCACATTCCTCGACAAAAGGAGTGGATAATTTAATCAACACTTTTTCATACAATAGTCTTACAGCATCCCTGTATTCCCTCGGCACACTGATGCGCTCCATGCTATACCAAAGGTTATCCCTACATACCGTATCAAAGGCCTTAGTACAATCTATGAATGCAGCAAACAGGGGTTTTCGTGTCCCTTTGACAGCATCTATCATAGCCCGGAAGGTGACAAGGTGATCCATCGTGGATTTCACAGGCCTAAAACCTGCTTGTCCCTTAGCTCTGACATCATGCTTCTCTGCCCACATACTAATTTTATGTTCAACAATTGTAGCATACAACTTGGCAAACAGGTTGCTGACCATAATCATTCTGTAGTTGTTTGGATCATTTCTCCCGCCTTATATATGGGAACCACTCGATTAACCTGCCATGTTGACGGAAAGCCTTCTTTGATCGCTGCATTAAACATTAGTGTTATCCCCTCTACCACCTCCCCCATTGGACATCCTCACCTGAAAAAACCAAATCACTTTGCGTGCCCTGCAAACCATCTTGTATACCTTCCACATGATAGAGTCTCTTAACCTGCTCTAACAAGACATTTGCATTCATATTGGTTTTTTCATGTTTACCTTGCTTGAGCTTTTTCCAGAACTTGTAGGGATCAATCAGCAACTCTGCGACCAGCTCCTCCTGTTTGCGTTGCAAAAAAGCCCTCTTCTTTGTTTTCACAAGAGTTTTGAACTCTCTGATCAACTGCCCCTTACGAGCCCCAATGGCACTCTTATACTGCCTTCTTTTCTCCTTACACTCTGTGTCAAACCAGCCATTACATGGTAGGCCCTTCCGCCTCACGACCAGAAAAAAAACACGCCATTGCAATGCTCGTGACCATAGAGATCAAGAGATTGCTTATTTTCCTCAAGGCTTTCCGGGTCATACTACGTGCTCATAGCGTTCCTCAAACAGGCTTAGATATGAATCTTTTTTCCTCTCAACCACATAGATGCGTCTAGAACTTCTAGAATACGCTTGTTCCTCTACCCATTGCACACTAGTAATTTTGATAGAGACAATGATCGGCATGATCCGATTCGCTTCTCTCATCCAAAATTTGCAAAGAGGTAACATTATCCACAAAATGTGCTGCTGCAATAAAATAGTCCACCACACTTTTGCCTCTACATGTACACTTGGAGGTTTTCGGAAAATTTCTAGTACCATTATACAATACCAAATTCATGCCTTCGCACATGTTTTTACCCATGGATGTAGGCCCATGGATGAGAGAGAGAGAGAGAGAGAGAGAGAGAGAGAGAGAGAGAGAGAGAGAGAGAGAGAGAGAGAGAGAGAGAGAGAGAGAGAGAGAGAGAGAGAGAGAGAGAGAGATGTATTTTTACGTCAGAGACAAGCCAACATCCTTTAGGACATACGACGCCCTCTTCAAGGAGCACCACCCCTACAAGGATACCGAGGGCCAAAGGTCCTAGGATGCCAAGATCCTAGTGAGGTTCGAACATGAGACCTCAATGTGCTGAGGACGAAAGTGGACTAACCACAACCAACACCCACCAAGAGAGAGAGAGAGAGAGAGAGAGAGAGAGAGAGAGAGAGAGAGAGTATTTTAACGCCACGCCACTAGGCAAAGATCCAACCGGACATGTGACTACATTGCTAAATTGGGCCCCCCCCCCAACCACCTTACATTGCATCCAAGTAGGATTTGACCCCAACAAGACGAGTGCGAGCCTCTGGGGTGGTCTCGAACGAGACCACATTGCTAAGGAACTAGTGTGTTACCACTCAGACCAAACGCCTGCAGAGAGAGAGAGAGAGAGAGAGAGAGAGAGAGGGAGAGGGAGAGGGAGAGGGAGAGGGAGAGGAGAGGGATGAATGAAATGAAATGAGAGAGCCCTGGTGGAGGAGCCTATAAAATAACATTAGAGAGAGAGATATGATTTACTTGCCACCCATCAATAGAATTGGTGTGAGTGACATCCATGCTTGTTCATAAGCTTTTAGAAGACAAAAATTAAGCTTGGGGGCCATCTAACGGCCTTGAATCTCTCGGGCCGAGGTCCTCAGCCTATAAGACGACACTTTTTACATATCTTCATAAAAAAGTCAATGAGTTTCAGTTTCCTCATCTAACTCCTCACTCTCACTCTCATCGTCATTTTCATCTAAGAAAATATTTACATTGTGTATACATATCTCTCTATAGAGCAGCACTTCTATTATGTATGACCCTATCTTATCACCCTGGAGTAGGAAGAACGCAGTAAGATCATTTGCCTCTATCCCAAAACGATCTCGCATCATTTTGTATGATGGGCACCATATCAAAACATGTTCCTCTTCTTCCACATCCCCGCTACCACATACCTTGCATTCTCGCATCGTTCTGGGAATGGACTGCCCCCATCTTCCTACCTCAATTCCAAGTCGGTGTGAACTTAGACGTATCCTACTAATTGCATGTCTTTTTTTGACAGATATATCTTCACTCAAGTGTCTTGCAATATCCAATCCTGGGTTCATATTTTGCCTGTACAGGAGCATTTTGGTCAAAGGTCCCTGCCATAATTTCCGCTTCACCATGTCACATACCCATTGTCTAAGGTCCCCATTATACAGGACTGCATCCTCCCAATTGATCTCCCATCTTTTTAACCATTTTTTTACATCTGAAAACCATCCTTTTTGTTCACTTGCTTGCAGGGCAAGATGTGGTAGCCTGGTACCATCCATTCTCCTCACCTTCTTAAGGTATCGGATGCATTGGAGTATCGCTTCACCCTCAAGGGGCATTAAACCGCATTCAGCTAGCATCATTGGATATGGCATTTGGATCTTCACTCCCAATTCGAGTCTCAGGAATTTCTTTAGTACTTGTTCTACATCCTCCCATAAGCATTTAGGTAGCCCCGGTCCCCAAATCTCACAGCCATATAGAACAACACTTTGCACTAATGACTGAAATAATCTGCTTTTTAATTGCCAATTCCAAAGCGAGATTCTTCTGCACATGCTTTGCATAGCATATAAGGATTTCAGACCTCCTTCAATTCTTTGTATTATGCAAGTATTCCACCTATGGTTCCTGCTTATGATGAGCCCCAAGTACTTATATGAATCACATGTGTCTATTGTCCTCCCCTTGTATTTAAAATTTTCCTGTTTCAGTGCACCCACTGTCATGATATTGGTCTTCTCAAGATTAACCTCCATGCCATTCACTTCACAAAAGGCAGCCAATGAATCTAGATGTTGTTGCATATGTTCTCGTGTGCGCGCAAAGATGACAACGTCGTCAGCATACATGAGCAACCGTATAACATAGCCATTCAGGGTTGTGCCTCCTCTCCCATGACATCTAAGCCACTCCTCCAGACTATCAATGAACAGCCCAAATAGTGTTGGAGACATCGGGCACCCCTGTTTCACTCCTACATTGCTATCCACACAGTCCGGGATCTCCAATACAAGAGGCATGGATAGTTGCACCAAAACTTTTTCATATAATACCCGTATCGCATCCTGTAAGTCTTTAGGCACATTCATCTTTTCCATTCTTTCCCAAATTTGTTTCCTTGGCACCTTATCAAATGCTTTCTTGAAATCAACAAACAAGATGTATGCAGCTGTCTTTGTACCTTTCACCGAATCCATGATGGTTTTTAGGACAAGTGGTCCATTGTGGACCTATTGGGTCTGAACCCAGCTTGTGTTTCAGCCCTTACCTTCTTTTTTTCAGCCCAACCACTTATCTTTCTTTCTATAATTGTAACAAAAAATTTCGAAAATAAACTACTCACCATAAGCGTTCTGTAATTATTTGCATCTGTTTTCACTCCACTTTTATGAATTGGGACCACTCTATTCAGTTGCCATTCCTGGGGGAACCCTTATACCATAGCTGCATTGAACATTTGGGTAATCTTGCTATAAAGTGTCTCTCCTGCCCACTTCAGGTGCTCAGCACATAATCCGTGGACATCTCTAGCTTTCCCATTTGCAAGGTGTTTTATACCTTCAGCCACATCCTCATCACTAATTATCATTTTTTATTCCAATTTCATTTCACCCGGTATCTCTTCATCATGGTAAAGTTTTTTTACCTGTTTCCACAACTCACTCGCGGAAAGGGGAACTGCTTGTTTTATGGTGCCTTTCAACCTATTCCAGAATAATTTTGGTTCTTGCAGATATTGGTCTACCAATACTATCTGCCGATCTCTTATAAACTTCCTTTTCTTTTTCGACAATCTTATGGTATTCCTTTTTATTCTGGTCTCGTCTTTCCCCTATGCTATTTCTGAATTTTCTCTTTGCAAGCCTACATTCAGAATCAAACCAGGAATTGCATTTCATACCTTTTTGCACACGCTGAGATGTGAAACTTCTGGTGGATGCCTCGGTTAAGATCTCATGTACAGCTTTGCTAATTTCACTTACATCATCTGTCCATTTGGTGTTTGCAACTAGATCTTCCACTATATGCCCATAGTAGTCTGCTTTCTTGGGGTTTAATCTCACCCCCAAGTTACATACCATGACAGGTAGCTTGATGGCCAGCGGGACATGATATGATTCGGTTTGCTCATCCATAACAGAAAATTCCAAATGATTTATAGTTTCATTGGAGGTAATCACATAGTCTACAACACTTCTGGTTCTACATGTACACTGGGAGGTAGAAGGGGACTTACTAATACCATTACATATTAGTAAACCCGTACTGCAGTAGAGATGGAAAAGCTGTCGTCCAGATCGGGTGATTATCCCATCATTAGACTCTCTATACCATCCTTCCTGCTTTAACTCAACATCACTCATGGTATCTAACCAGAGTGGATCATGCTCTCCTGTGTAAGCAGTGGCTTGCTTTTTTCCAGTTCTGCTATTAAAATCTCCAGTTAAGATAACTTCTCCTTTTTCTTGAAACTGCATTATGTCTTGCTCAAGTTCAAAGTATAGGTCCTCACCAGAAGCTTCACTATTCTGATATATCCCTTTGTGCCTCGGGGCATAATAGCACACTGCTAAATAAAAAGGGCTCTTTACCCCTTGGATTGCAAGCCACATATACTGGTTGTTTGAATCTTTTTTTTATCCCCTGGACCAAATGACAAAAGGCATGTCGTACATAACAGGCAACTCCTCCATTACCATTATCTCCCTGTTTAAATCGATTATTTCTTACCGAATATATTTTATTAAAACCATCAATCTGTGGCAGATCATACAGTTCATGTTCTTTCGTCTCTACAAAGCATATCACATCAGCAACTTGTAATATCTCCTGCATACTTGTAATCTTTGTTTCCGTCAATCTACTGATATTCCAGATTACTATTCTAAGAGCCTCCACACACCCCTATGTATCAATGACTGCCTTACCCTTAACCTAGCGCACCTTTTGTTGATTTTGTTTGGCCTCTTTAAACTTAGCAATCTCTTCTTTCTTCTCACGCATTTGATCTCTTGTGAGGTCTTCATTCACCCAAATAAACTTCCCCTTTAATTTAAAGTTGTTTTTGAGAACCTGGAATCGGTTATCCCTGTTAGAAAATCTGACTACAATGTGTCGTGTACCTGCATCCTTCCTCCCAATGCGAAATGCTTCTATGATTCCTGAGTTCACAATTCCCATTTCATCACAAAACAGTTTTTCTACATTGCATTTGGTATCTTCATTCTCATGTTCAGGCAGTCCTACTATTCTTAAATTCAAGGCTCTCTGTTTTCTTTCTTGACTTTCAATGTACTGTTCCATTTTGTTATTCAATTCGGCCATGCTCTCTGTTTTCTTTCTTGACTTTCAATGTACTGTTCCATTTTGTTATTCAATTCGGCCATCAACGGTTCAGATGCTACTGCTTCCGTTTGGATTTTCAATTCCGCTATTTCTTCCTTAACCGCAGAGAGTTGGTTACTTAGTCCTTCAACACATGAATTCAGCTGACCTGTTTCCGCTCTCCCATCTTGTTTTTTGAGTTGTTCCAATTCACCTCTGAGTTGGTTCAGATGATCCATGATCTCGACCTTCATTTTACGTAACTCAAGATTGATTTGGGGGGTCATGGAAGTTTTCAGCTCTTGTAGCAAGCTCGCAACATGTTTTGGAAAACTCTTCCATGAATGAAACTTTAAAATCATCAAAGATGATCTTCATAGTAGAGATGCGGTAATCCCCGAATCGGATGTAATAGATGCGGGAATCTTTCCTCGAAGTAGAATGGACTGAGTGCGGGTCGAGAATCGACATGTGGAGACTTACCCGTTACTAGTTTAAATCCAGATTTCGTCTGCTCCTTTTTCGCACACACAGCTGTCTTCGTCCCACCATCCGAGTTTGTGGACCTAGTAATCGCTGCCTGAGTCGCGACAGGACTCACAGTCACATCTCCTCCACGGTTCTTTTTTTGCCCTATTTTATCATTCTTGTGCGCCATAGAGAGAGAGAGAGGGAGAGGGAGAGGGAGGGAGAGAGAGAGAGAGAGAGAGAGGATTATTGGTATGTGTGGTGCATACATCTTGCATTTTGAGCCTACGATAATTGGGTTTCACATTTTCTTGCGAGGTTTGGAGTGAGGTTTGGAGTTAGGCTATACATCAATGTTTCATTCCTCTACAAAACCTGCTCCTCAGATGTTTGAAGCTCTCCATTACAAAAAATCGATCAGAGGTCTTCAAGGAGTTCTCTCATTTCTATGCTAACAAAACATGTATTTCCATTCTCTGCTCTATTACACTTGTTCATATGCTTCTGCAATACTTCTTCCATGCCAAGCACCAAAGATTTTTTCAGGCCAATTCCCATAAAGCCACGATATCAAATATTCTATCGTCAAGAAATAGCAATTTGAATTGATTGTCAAAACATGACTTTGAACTATGATTTAAGCCACTTCACCCTCTGGCCATGAAGGGCAACCCTCCATGCGCAGCACCTTGTTTTTCTCTGTCTCCCCATATATATTTCTATGTCACCTTGTTTTTCTCTGTCTCCCCATATATATTTCTATGTCTCCCCATAGATATGTATGTAATCGGATTTTGAAACGTTACCTCCACACAATTTGTTGTGTTATGATCACCAAATCCATAACAAAGACTTGTGGATGCCATGATGGCGCCATTTTTGTTTGTTGTTGCGTTGGAAAAAAAAAAGTGGGAAATTGGTTTATGTACGTTGGTAATTTGAGATACATATATGAATAACGTATTTTAGGCAGGGGTTTTGAAACATGTAACTCAATACAATAGACTTATAGTGGTATTTTGTTAGTTTTGCCTTAATACTAGAGTTGTCTCAAGGACCTGTTTGGGTTCATCAACCCGTATGGGTCCCTCAATCCCTTCTCCATATTAGGGACTAGTGCTTCATGATACTTATGAGATTTTAAATATGAACACCTAAATTATAAGACTAACTCGAAGTTGTACCACCATATTCAATGGCAAAATAAAATTCTTCACAAGCTTGGCACAATCGCACCTTGAAATACACTCAATTCAATGGTTTCGATGATATGATATAATCTCATGGAATACAAATTTCAAGGTAACATTAATTTTCTATGAACGTAGCCTATGAATGCTACTCATTTTTCAAATTTCATGTGATTTCATAAAAAAATGATGTATCAATGAGCAAATCATAATTCCAATCCTTGAGAGACCCAGTCAGGTCCCTAAGGAATTTCTGAAAAACAGACATCCAGGAACCATTTCATATCCATGATATTTGAAATAGAATAAGAATGTGAAGGTACTATTTACTAAGTACTACACGTCTTGCTAAATGGATCTCATTTTTTCAAAATGTGGAGTAGTACTATGAATTTTTAAAATTTTAACCCTCGGGAGACCTAACTGGGTCCATAAATAACTTCTGAATTTCAAACTTTAAGGAATTATTTCTTGAAAATTCTACCATAGATTTTTCTAATTCTTCTTGTGATAGATTTCTCATATCATGATTTACAAGAAGGAAGAATTAGAATTCCTAGGAAAAATTATATTTGCAAAATAATGTGAGAAATGTTAAAGACTTTGAGAATAAACTTGAACCCTTTGTATTCGGCTCCACATTATGCTTGGTAATAGAAGCTTCCTATATTTTTCATAAATTTTTCCTTATATGTACACTCATGGAGGACAACATATTGTGAGTATGTAGACAAATTCTTTATCTTGGAGCTATAATAGAATTTCAAAAAAAGTGTATGAATGAACCCATTTGGGTTCATCATAGGACAACTCTAGTGTTAAAATGGACTGGTTCTCATTCTTTAAATCGTCTAATACTACACATGTTCAAAGAAAAGAATATATAACCCAAATGTAACGGCCTTATTTGGATGGAGGGATCTTTTAAAGATAGAAATAATCCTTTGCTTGAGTGTCTTTTCTTTTGTGAGGTTGCATCTTACACGACTTCTTCAATGGTTCTTGGACATTGCTGCGATAGCAGCAAATCCTGTTGTGTTTTTCTGCTGGGTTCTTGACGCTTTATATTAGTCCAAGTGTTGTTTTTCCTAGTTGTCTATACAAGGGATTCTACACATTTCCAAGTATCTAATGCACCACGTTGGGAGTATAACAGGTAATTTCAGTCTTGTTATTTATGTTGACTATTATTATATATCAAAAAAATACTGGAGAATGCTCACTGGCAAATGCCATTTAAACAGAGATGTCAGGCCATGCCATTCTTTTTGTCGAGAGAAAGCTAAATCATAGGCTTTTTCAAGTTGGGACTCGTATGATGCTTCCAGATCAACATATAGTTCTCTTCGAAGGAGTGTCTTAGCCGGAAAAAGCTTCTAAACAAGAATGGACCTGGTTTCAAGCTACTATGAACTTATAGCTTTCAACCAAGCAGCAGAATGGATGCAAGGAAATGGTGATCTATGGTGATTAGAACAAGACTATGGACAAGGCTAAAATTGCAATATGCTTACAAATTGTTAAAAGAAGTACTTCAAGCTACCTAGGTGTTTTTTATACTATAAATTATCTAATTACTAGTGACAAAAAACGAAAGAAAACAGTAAACATACCCTCAATTTTTTTTGTCTGTATTATACATGTCAAGTCACTGAGCTTGCAGACGAACCAAATGGCATGATAAGGCATATGAGAGAATCTTCTCGTTGTGGCCCAACGCCTAGCAACTCACAAGCCTCAGATGACCAAGGGAGAATATACAGCATGCGTGACCAGAGCGCACGTGCTGAAGGCAGTTTTACTACCCCTGCACGGTCCCGTTGCTTTAGATAATCTATAAATTGGATAAACTGCACCAATAGATAATGTGTTATAGAAGTACAGTAGTCTATGAAACTTCAACATATAAATATGTCAAAAAGAAATAATTATCAAAAGATACCCACTCCATTATAGTTCGCAGTTCCAGATGAAGGTGAAGCAAATAGCCTACATACTTCCCTCTGCAATAAGTTATAGTTGCATAAGATCCAAACTACATGAAACAAATGCTTGGAATATATATTCTAACCCTATAAGCTCAAACTAATGCACAATCCTTCTTATTGAAGTTTACCTGATATGGAGAAGATAAGTTGAATGTTTGTTTTACAGACTTGAAATCAGCTCGCTTTGTCACATCTAGCTTTTCAGGCCACCTAAGTCAGCAGGTAAGATTAAGTTTCTAATAGTTTTAATTAAGGAATACCTACTACTAAAATAAAAAACATACCCTACTGGCTCATGCATGTTGATCGTGTATTGACTGGAGCTCGTGCTGATACTTTCAGCCACTACAACACAATACTGCATGCCACTCTTGCACAATGGACCCTGCCAGTTCTGTGTTTCTCTTTTCCCTCTGCTTTCCGTCAGACTAACTTGGGAGGGTGGAGATGGCAAGGGAGGTGGAGGAGAGCTTGGAGGTGGAGGCAGTGGTGGAGGTGAAAGTGGAGGTGGTGGTGGAGTTTCGCTTGGGAGAGGGGGGAGCGGAGATGCAGGAGGAAGGGGAGGAAGCGGCATTCCATATTCAACGGGATGTGGGATGTTTGCAGACAAATCTGTGAGAGGAGTGACTGGAGATGGCATGACAACTGGGGCATAGGAAGTACCTGCATCAAGTTTTCCAGATGCATAGACAGCATTTGCCATAGGGGAAGTCATAAGTGCTTTGTGCAAAGATGTGGATGGAGATATTTGATCCAAGGGAGAAGGAGGAAGCACAGGACCTGCCCAAGAATTTGCAGAGGGGACCCTATCAACTTGTATCTTTGCCACTGGTAATGGAGCTAGGCTTGCCCCATGTGGCAATCCCCGAACTGATAAGGATGCAGAAGCTGCTGCATCGAAGCTGTGCTTGGAGCCAATTAAAGTTGACTGTGATACCACTGGACTTCCAATTGTGCTGTTTACACTGTCTGCATGCCCTCCAGCATTTGGGGACAACATTGTCGCATCATTAGTCCTTTTGAAAGAATTATCATTCCTCTTTTCATCCTTCAAGTCACGAGGACTTTCATAGATAACATGTCTATGATCTCCATAGTAACTTTCACCTGCCAAATTCTTCTCTGGAAATGCATTCCATCCATGGGGATTTACGTGATGTCTTGTTCTACACCGAACTTCAGAATATTCTAATGGAGTAGGAGATTCAGGCTCTTGTTCCCATTCCCATGTACGTCCTACAGCACGGTGTTTTTCACGCCAAGGACGGTATGGAACTTCATCAAACTGCTGTAAGTGAGGGTTCCCCACGTGTCCATGAATATGGGGTTGCTCAGCTTGTTGTAATGAGATTGCAGAATTGCTAAAAGGAATGCATAAAACACAAGGTTAAGGAATAGAAATAGAAACTAACATCATAGAAGAAATGCACCAGTTTGCATATGATAGATCAGGAAAGAAAATGCACCTGAATTCTATTTGGATGCTGGGATCAAGGTGTCCCGCTATATTATGAAGGGCGGTAGCTGCTGTTTCAACCCCATCAAATTCAACAAACCGGCATGGACCTCTACTAGTGCGTGCACTCCGGACTTTTGTTACTGTTCCTATACCGGCTGCAGCTAAAGTGAAGAGAGTTCTCAACTCGCCTTCATTCATAAAACTGGGGCCAACAATGTCCGGTAAGCCAATCCACAATGTATTGGTTGGAACTCTCTCTGTTCCTTCCCTTGCAAAGCCAGATCTGGCGCCCCTTGGCTTTCCACATAAAGATGCAGCATTTCCAGTTGAAGTAATCAGAAACTTGCTACATAAATTTGCTAAAGCCGAAGACAAGGAACCTTCACCAGCTGCTCTTCCACCTGAGGTAATAGATGATGGTGAATGAAATGTTGCATTTCCAGGAGGAGAATTCAATATAGGTCCACTTGCATTCTTCTGTGGATTGTTCTTGTGTTCCACTATAATGCATTGGTTCCCAAATCTCATGCCATTTAGCTGGGCCTTTGCAAGCTCTGCTGACTCAGGTGCTCGAAAGTCAATAAAACAGCATCCACTTTGTCTGATAAATTTCCATCCAGTAAGCTCTCCAAACTGTGAGAATGCAGAAAGCAACTCATCCTCCTGAAGGATGGGATCTACTCTCCCTACCCATAAATGACGACCGCCAATGCTTCCGCCTCCATCCCCTGAAGCACATCCCCTTGGCATAAAAGCACACCTTGCCTCTCTGCGCCGCTGTCTAATATGAAGCATAACAGCCGCTGCTTCTTCAGGAGCATCAAATTCCATTAATATAGAGTTTGAACTAAGTGAAGCAAACACTGTACGAGGTCCCTTTAACCCTGTAGCAATAAGGTCCTTCAGAATTTCATCTTTGGCACTTTGCGAGGGAACGCTACCAACCCACACGTGGGAGCTGCCACCTAGTGCCGCACCACCAAATACACCCCGACTACCTAAGCTTGCATCTAAAAATTTTATTTGCAGTGGCTTCCCCCAAATCGGTGAAAATTGCATTGATTCACGTGCTTTTACAGCATCTCTAATGTCATGGTACTCCATCAATGCAAACCCTTGCTCAGGAAAAACTGATATTCCATCAACAGGACCAAACTTTGCAAACTGGCTTCTTAAATTATTTTCAGTTACAGCTGAAGACAACGATCCTATCCATAGACGTTCTGACGCGGCAAAGACGTCCATAGCAGCAGGGTCGCCATCTCGATACCAACCAATTGGACCTTGGTTGGGAGATGATAGTCGGGATTTTGGCGTTGTCGATTGCTGTGGCGATGGGACGTAAACATTGGATTCTTTTCTATAATTACTTGGGTAATCTCGAGTCCTAGACCAAGCATCTCCTTCGTTGCCCCCTGGTCTCTCAAAATTCCTATCTGCAACTTTTCCACCTCGCCAAACATTAGACCATGAACGATCCTCCATTTTGTTAAAACTAGCATTCCAACCCTCTCTGTCTTTAATCCGCATGTCTGCATTGTCTGACACAAAATATCTATCAGAATCTTTCAAAGTCTTGAATGCCCGCCTGCTTGTCTCACGAGATGAAGAGATACCTTCACCCTTACCAAAAGATGACATATTTGTCTCTCTCTGAGAGCTTGCTGACCAATGTTCTTTATCCTTATACCAAACATCTGGATCGGTAATATTACTCCTCACTCTTGACCTCCTTTCGGGGGTGCCTAAATTTCCAGGATGTCTAGTTCTAGTTGGCATACTTGGTTTATCTTCTTCCATAGCTTCTTCCACTGATAGCTCAAGGTCAGATAGGACAAAAGTCCGCAGGGATCGTAACAGTCTGAAAAGCGTAGAAAGGGCCTCTGCCACTGCTTCATGAGCTGCTGATCTCCGATATTTGTGGACTGCTGAAACAATCCACCTTTCCAACGCAGGCTTTGGATGTATCACCTTTAAGAATATTCACACTTTCAATAAACATGAAGAGAGGAGGATTATACCTAACCTAGAATGTGCAGCAGTTCGTTACTAAATGCTTTATATCGCAATTGCATTTTCATATAATACTCTCTGTGCTTGGGACCACATCGATTCAAATTCATTTGAGCCCAGCTCCATAATCGTTGGCACACCATTAACCATTTGCATTTTGTTTACAATCAAATATTAAATAGAAATTCAAAGAAATATTAAATAGAAATGCAAAGAAAGGCACCTATTCCCATCTAAAATACTCTTCATTTATAATATTCATTAAACCCGCCAGACTTTGCATTTCCCATGCCTACGAAAGCAGCTTAAGATAAGTAATAGAACGTTTCCACAGTAAGTCAAAAAGTTAATGTCGTACCTTTGTAATCAAGTTTGCAGATTCTTGAGAAGGCTTCTCGTCAGACTGACTAGACTCCTTCTCTAACTGATCCTTCTCTTGAGAGTTCTTACTGCCAGAAGGCTCAGGAATGGCGTTGTTATGCCCTTCATTTGATGGAATAGTTTTGCTGGAGTCTTCATGTAACAAAATCTGGTTAATGAAATGAAGGCCACTCTTATGCTGGTCACGGTTATCTGAGTGAAGCAAGTGAAAGCATGCACCCACAACATTTTCTGGGTCACAGCAGAAAAGTTTAAGAAGATTAGAAGCTACTAGCATTCTTAACTTGTTTATTGAACAGATATCCGAGGACTGTTCCTCGAAGCTATTGTGTGGTACTAATTCTTGATCCCCGAGCTGACAAAGCAAGTAAATAGCCACATCTTGACACACCACTTTGCATGTGTTATTCAGACTTGATATGGAAGATGCTATAGTGGTTGCAGCAACTGAAAGTTCTACGAGGCCACAGAGGCATGTCTCAGCTGTCTGTGTTAAAACCTCATCACAATTTTCTCCCTGCACGACAATAGAGCTGCTCCATTCACAAAGCTGCAGCACTACTCTTGACGCTGCTTGAAGAGCACTCGGGCAAAAAACTGCATAACGTGGAATAAGTTCTGCAACAATTCGCCGTATGCTGACACACCCTGAGCTCAGGCAACAGTCACAAATTAGCCCTAAAGGAAACCTAGACACTGAACCAAATGAAGTGGATATATAGATATACACAACTGTATCTTGCTGAACCTACACCTAAACCACATGTAAGGATTTTAACTAACGATTCAATATTAGTCCATGTGCATAGGGAAGGCAAGCCCATACGATGTCTTAAAATAAGATATTTTGCCTAAATTGCATGCCAATTCAAAGGAATCATTTAAAAACTCAAAATCCATCCCCTACGTTCTACAATATAAAGGCCTTCTAAGAAATATGCCGTAATCAAAGGGCACAGACGGTAGTACCCTGTATATATGGCGAATTCTTATACTCATGCTTGTCCAGGAGCAGGTGGCATAATTGTGGGTCCTGGCAAACCTCGCAAAAAAATGTGCCAATATGCTTTCTAAGTCCAGCATTCATGGAAGGAAAGCATCCATGGATGCGCCATAATAGTCTTCCCAATAACGCTTATAATGTGTCTAAGAAAAGGGCTTACCGTTTGAAAGCTTCAGCATCCCAAAATAAGCATCTTCCAGCTCTTCAGCCAGCTCCGATGTTCCCAGACGTGGGTTTTTCGATAAACAAGCTTTAAGCCGCCTATAAGCTTTGTAGAAACACATAATTTCTTCCCTATTCCGCTTCTTTTGCTGTTTTTCTTCATCATTTTCACCAGAACAAGGTTCAGTTCCCATTTGTTTCAAGTTCATTTCCTCCGGGACTCCAACGCATGCTCTATCATCCGAAGGCACCACAGTAATATTGCTTCTGTCAATTTGCCTTACGTCAGGGCTCATGTCCATGTCCTGCTCTTCCATGTAATCCGGCATTTCTACAAGGATTGGAGGGGGAGGCTGGGTACGTCGTCTCTTGAAGGACTCGAAAGTCGCCATAGCTGCGGGGTTAGGGTTCAAAGGAATTGTTTGTCTAGGACTTCTTTTGAAATTGAAATTACACAATTTCTAAATTACTAATACAGTATATGGTATACCTATGCAATACCGTTGAATAGTAATATGGTTACATAATAATGCAGTTACTAGGTGCGCGCACGAGGGGTTGCCCTTTCGTGGCCCGAGAGTATGTTTTTATGTTTTTTGTTTGTTCAATCATAACAAACATATCTAATTCCATTTTTTTAATTGCAGCAGGGTAAGCAGATACCAGAACTTACACAACTCATAACACAAAGTATCTAAATGTTGCTCAACAGATAAGGCCTGTAATTTTTCTTGCTAGAACCTTGCTTTTTGCCATCAACAATTAAGTCTTTTGTAGCCAACATAGCTCATCTTTTAAACCGCCGTGCATTCCTTAACTTTGAACTAAGCTGAATAGGCTTCTATTTCTAAGCTGAGCCAAATTTTTCCTAAGAGCCAGAGTAAACTCTGCTCAGGGAGTATATTTTTCCTTAGTATCAAACAATAGAAGTTACATACTCGCAGCAAGAAGAGCCGGAGTAGAAATCTGAGAAGCAAGCGATGTTTTCTGCCATTAGCTTGGGGAAGGAAAACAACGGGATCTCGGTTCGGAGAAGATCATTCGTGAAGATTCAGTCTTTAGGGCTTCGGCCTGCATTAAACCTAGAAGCTTGATCCTTGCGCAGCATCAAAGTTCATGCCGGTTGGGCGATTCGAACAGCAGTGACGGGCAACAAGGCTGACCGGCAAATTACTGGCAACAACTAGTTTGGAGCAATTTTCGGCATATTGCATATGCCGACATATGCCTGGAATACGTCAAAAACCCATATGAGCAAGGGTTTGCACCCTAGGGGCAACCCAAAAAATCGAGCTTTCACATCGAGAGGATTGACTCTATGTCTTAGATTTTCCTTCTTTTATTCATTTTCTACTTAAATATATTCCTGCAAGAAGTCTTTTGTCTCCAAGCACAATGCTTTTAAATTAGCTGAAACAAGAGCTAAATTGAACGCTAAGATAGGCTGATGCAATTTTCCACATGAAGATACTCTTTTTCAAGATCACATGATTTATAGAAGAAGTTTGGAAAACCTGCATCATAAATTTCCCTCCAACAAAAACCTTGAAAGCATAAGAGAATGTAAAGCTTTAATGGAAACATATGCTTCATTAAATGTATGCATCCAACAGCTTCACAAAGAAGAACAGATTTCAAGGCAAGAACAAACACATATGTAGTGTGGAATATTAGGGGATGGGATAGGATGCATGGGTGAAAGGAATATAAAAATATATATCAAAAGATAAATGTTGAAATAAACATGTTCACTCTTATATAAAGCAGCCATCGCGGTAAATGTCAGACGTGGGCATGTTATAGCCAGCCTTAAATGGCAAAAAATCCGCTAAGTCCACAAAAACGCCCGTGTAATTTTTTTTTTTGTGTGACTATAACATGTCAAAGACACGGATATACTATAGATATGCCTGTGTCTATAACATGACGGCATTCGATATATACGGCGCTATAGAGTAGAGGAAAATTTAGTTGTGAAAACTACCAATATACCCCCATGAGTTTATGTAATTACCAAAATGCCCTTATGAGTTTCAAAATTACCAAAATGCCTCTGGCTCAAATAAATACATTGTATAAAATAAACATACAAACAAATTACCAATTTGCCCCTACACACCAAACTTAATTATCAAAATACCCCTACACAACAAACTTAATTACAAAAATGCCATTACATACCAATTTTGATTAATCTACGTCAAACTAATCACTAAAATGCTCTGCAGACCAATCTTAATTACCAAAATATCCCTTACATACCAAACTTAATTACCAAAATGCCCTTACATACTTATCCTACTCAATCTATACTAAATGCCTCAAGAATAGAAGTTTAAATTCAACAAAAGAATTACAGAAGTCACAATCATCACTGAATTGGAGCCCTAGAACTGCATGCATGGTGTCTCTTCCATTACACCTTCCATAAATATATTCCTTTTCTCTACATATTCTTTTCCTGTGCGCATGCCTTTAGGTTTCGGATGCCCAAGATGTTTGCGTATGGCTAGCGGTAACATGCCTCCAATAGCATCATCGTGCGCTAAAAGCAAGGAAACACTGGCTCCTTGTGGGTGTCACAACAAGACTGTGTAGGGGTATTTTGATAATTAAGTTTGATGTGTAGGGGTATTTTGGTAATTAAATTTGGTGTAAATTTATAAAAATTAGTATGTAATACCATTTTGGTAATTAAGTTTGGTGTGTAGGGCAAATTGGTAATTTATTTGTATATTTATTTGAGTCAGGGGCATTTTAGTTGAAACTCATAAGGGCATTGTGGTAATTACATAAACTCATAGGGGCATTTTGGTAGTTTTCCCAATTTTGTTTGCGTTTTATTTTGTTTGAGGTATTTTGTTTGAAGCATTTTGGAGCTGACACGTGGTTCCCTCTTACAACAATCCTGGCAGAGCATTGATAGCTATACGGCACCATAGCCGTTCTGCAAGCAAGTTTAGGGTTTTTATTCAGGTCGGACTTGGTCGCACCTGCTGCAGAAAGGAAAGTGACGAGCTATTTCATGCTTCAATTTGAAGCTTTGAGCTTGCAGAATGCACAATGCTCCACCCTGCCATATAAAGCACACAACTGCCAAACACACACTCAGAGCTAGCAGAAAGTAGAAGGAACGAGGCCGAACAAACAGGTATGCCATTGCTCGACCCATTTTCGAAGATTGCTTTCAATTCTATGCATCAGGGAAACTGTGCCTAATTTTGGTCTGATTGAATGATTTCACACTATTGCTCTGTTAAAATTTCTACTAGAGTTTGAGTTTTTGCACAAAAAAAAAAAAACAGTTCAAAGGTAAAATTTGCAGACCAAATGTTGGAAACCCTTGCTGGTTTATATCTTCATTTTTTCCTTTGCATCTGTATCTGCCATAGCCAAGCTTACGCTTTATTGCAAGGTTTGATTTTGAGATATTATTCGACTTGATGGGTGCCCTCAAATCTTCAGCGGCTTATTCTTAACCATGGTCATTTTGCCAGAGAAATCCCTATGAAGCCATTGCCAAAACCTGAGAATTCCTGAAGACAAGAAGCTCGGTTGACAATTTTGAACCACACAACCATACGTTTTAATTGCCACAGACCATGTTTTTTGTCAGAAATGTTCTAATTCGGTGGTTGTGAGCTATTCCGACTCTCTCCTTTGCTAGAAGGATTTGGCACAGATTCAAGCCTCCACTTTGCATAAATTGCAAGGCGATTTACCTCTGTAATGAATTAGGCAGTTTGTTCGTATATCAAACTATGCTCTGTAGGGGCGTTCAACATTCGTTCGATATTCTGTACGACATGCTGCCGCACAAGCATAAAAATTTCCCAGACCTGGTCCACTGTTGCTGGATCTGTATTGCCCGAGGATGCCATATTTGGATTGCTTGACACATTTGTCATATTATCTATGGAAGGCATGGAGAGGCCATATTATTATCCTTGACTGGCAGATATCCCTCAGTAGCATCGCCGCCACAATCCTCCCAAATAATCTCAATGTCACAGCCGTTTCACCAGCTGAGAAGGAACGTGGCTGCGATCAATCTCTGTCAGCGAACCTGCTAAGCAACATTGGGACTGTTCGGGAGAATCGCCATGGTGATCTTGGCGACCTTCAAAGTCGCAATCTAGACCTCTATGCCTGTTTTGCTTTAAGCAAGAGCTTAAAAAACACAAAAAACATACATGTGCGCGGCGGCCAGACACTTAATCGGGTTTGACTTGCATTTTTAGGCGGCGGCTTGAAATTTCTAACGCTGGTCAAGCATTAAAATCGGGTTGTGGGACCATCAACGTAAGCGGTCACAATTAATAGGCCATAATGTCGTCATACGTATCATAAATACCACCAGTGCATTAATTATAGATGGTTGTATTTATGGGCTTGGATATGGCGCCAATCAGAATTCGGCAGAATCACCGGCATGAAGTGTTTGGTGGTCGTTCGAGAGGATCGCCATGCCGATCCTCCCACGCCCAAACAAGGATAAGCTTTAATCTAATGCTTAAAAATATCCAAGAAACATACCTTTTCGTGTGCTTTTTCCTGGCGTCATCGGCAGCTGGAGAGGGCAGGCGCTCATGAAGTTTAGAATGGGTTGGCGCTAGCTTGGCCAGGCAAGCGCTTGCTGAATTTGCAGAGTGCATGTGAGATGAAATGAAGAATATATGGCTAAATGGAGGATAGGACCACAACAAGGCAGATGAATATGGATGGAAGAAGAGTGCTCCTGCAGATGACACTTGACAAATCATTAGTAGAAATCCTTGTCTTGGAATTGTTTGATAATATGTCCTTTACTCTGGCTAGCTGCAAATATGAACTCAATGAAAACATTAATGCTAAAAATCAAGACAAAGTGAAATCCAACCTATCTAATCTTAACTCTAATTTTAGCTTTTCTAAATTCTAGAGCATAAAAAGGGACAAGCATATATGCTGATCCCAGTACCTTTTCAAGTGGATAGTGTTGATGGGATTTGGAAGTGGCACCCTTGAAGTTAATTCCTTTAGCCAATAAGAGTTGGTGCCTGCAGGTTCCAATACCTCATAGGGACCTTCCCAAAGATTTTCAAACTTACTAGCTGAGTCTTCCCTTGATTTATTCCATTTTGGAACTAGCTCTCCTGTCTTGAAAGTCCCATGTATTTTGTGAGCAGCTTTGAAAGCAGCCAAATCCTTGGCTTTCTTTAGCAGATTGGCATTCTCAGCTTCCATCCTATATTCTTCTAAATGCAAAAGGGTGTCCAGTCTTTCCTGCAAGGCATATTCAAAAGGTAAACATAGCTTGTGAGCTAACCTTAGAGATGGGAGCTCAAGCTCTACTGGAAGCACGGCTTCAATGCCATAAACTAAGTTGAAGGGTGTATGAGTGGTTGCTGCTTTAATATTGACTCTATAAGCCCAAAGAGCATCCACCAATTTGACATGCCAGTCCTTTTGGTTATCATCCACTGTTTTCTGCAAAATGCCTTTCAAAACTTTTATTAGTAGCTTCTGCTTGACCATTACCTTGGGGATAGTAGGAAGAACTCTTGGTATGTTTGACCTTAAAAATAGTCAACAGATTAGCAATAACTTCATTCACAAATGGAGTACCTCTATCAGAGTGCAATTGTAGAGGGATACCAAACCGTGCACAGATATATTCATGTAAAAACTTTGATGTTGTAATAGCATTGGCCTGTCTTAAAGGAATAGCTTCTGCCCACTTAGTAAAATAATCTGTAGCTACAATAATGTGCTGATGTTGTCCTGCAGAAGGGGGGTTAATACCTTCAATTAAAAAAAAAAAAAGAAGGGGGGTTAATATGGCCAATATAATCCAATCCCCATATTTGGAAGGGTCCTAAAGAAATAATGGGATTTAATGCAGCTGGAAGGAGGATCCTTTTGCCAAATATCTGGCACTTGCGGCAAGACCTTATAGCAGTATAACAATCTTTAAATACTGTAGGCCAATAATAACCTGACCTGAGAATTTTCTTGGCAGTGGTGTCTCCAGCAATATGACCTCCACATACTCCTTCATGAATTTCTCTAATGATCAGAGCGGATTCTTCTTCATTGACACACCTCAGTAATAGTCCATCCCTGTTGACTTTACATAGAACATCATTAATCATTTTAAATTGCCTACATTTTTCTTTAAATCTCCTTTGCAGGCTCGAAGTCAGGCCTGAGGGCATCTCTTTGAATTGTAGAAAATTCTTAATAGGTTGCTGCCAATCCTGTTGGACCTGCTCTTCATTATCTGCCTGCAAATAAGCTAAGGCATCCACAAAGTCAATAACCTCTACTGCATCCTCATGGTCAAAGAATGTGTAAGGTAAATAAAGACTGGGACTCTTTACATGATGTAATTCTTTAATCGAAATATCAAAAGTTTGTAGCTTACAAGCCCACCTTTGAATTTTTGGTTTGGAAGTGGCTTTACCAAATAACAATCCCATTGGATTTTGTTTCATAAAAACTTGAACAGAACTCTTTAATAGCATGTGACCTTGTCTGTCAATGAGGAACATAAGAGCAGCAGCACTCTTTTCCAATCTGGTGTACTTTTCTTCAGTTGAGCTCCATTGTTTGCTAGCAAAAGCTATGGTATGTTTGTCCTGTAGAATAGCTAAACCTATAGCCTTCTTAGTGATGGTAATATAAACCTCAAATGGCATATCCAAATCAGGCTTTTTTAAAAGAGTGGCTTCACAAATGGACTTTATGAGAAACTCAAAAGACTCTTGGCAATCTGATGACCATGTGACATGGACATACTTGCTCTCAGATTTAGAGATCTTGCCTATTCTTGTCAGTTTGGAAATAGGACTTATAATATGAGCAAAGTTAGGAATACACATTCTAAGGAAACTAGTCATGCCAATAAAACTTTTGACTTGCTTCAAACTCCTAGGGGGTACCAGTTTTTTGAGAGCTTCAACCTTTTCTTGTGCCACTTGTATACCATTGTTGGACACCTCATGCCCCAAAAGTTGCCCTTTGGATGCAAAAAAAATACATTTCTTTGGGTTAAGGTTGACTCCAGAGTCCCTGCACAAAGAGCATATTTTTGCAAGCAATTCCAAATGATTAGTAGGATGAGATCCTAAACAAAGATCATCCAAGTAAACTCTGAATTCTTGAGGAGACATAGATCTAAAAATAACATCCATGGCTCTCTGGAAGGTGGCAGGTGCATTCATTAATTCAAAAGGCATCCTCTTCATTGCCAATTTGATCTTCCTCCTTAATGCCAATTTGATTAAATCCTGAAAATCCATCTAAGAATGAGTATACCTCTTTTCCTGCTACAACATATAAGATTTCTTCTAAAAAAGGCAAGGGATAACAGTCCTTGATGGTGGCTTTGTTGAGATCTCGATAATCAATGCAAATTCTTAAGGCACCACTTTTTTTTTCTACAGGTACAATACAAGATACCCATTATGGATTAATGATTTCAATGATAACACCTGCATCTAGCATTTTATCCAACTCATCTTTGATTAGTCCCATTAATGAAGCATTAATTCTTCTCAGTTTTTGAAAAACATGCTTACATCCTTCTTTAATCTTAATTTCAAATTGGCATACCTCAGCTTTAATACCAGTGAGCTCGGAATAATCCCAGGCAAATACATCCTTCCTTTCTTCAAAGAACATTTGTATGTTCTCCCTATTTTGATATTCAAAAAGTATTCCTTAATAGCACACTTGATATCAATATGGCCAATTTCTTTACAAAAAGAACAAATAGGACATTCCTTTCCAAAGTGACCTTTTCTACTGCATTTAGGACACACTTGCCAATAGCAAATTTCTGATGGGTGAGAGTTCCTATTGCAATGAATATATTCAGGGTAAGTTTTACCTGTCCTTGTAGCCTTGAGTTCAACCAATTGTTTGGTTAGTTCTGCTAAAGCCTCAGTAACTTTAGATAGGTCTGCCTTGACCTCTGCAACTTGAGAATTAGCTTCCTCCTCTTTAGATTTCTTCTTTTCCTTCTGTATGGCATAAACTGGAATAGAAGGGTGATGGTCATACTATGCATCAGTAGCATCAGGATAAAAAGGATCATGGTTATGGTGGGAGATATGATGTTTGTCAGGCAAAGTAGAGAGCATCTGAGTCAGGTCAGTGGTTTTGGCAAAAACTTTGTATATGGAATCAAATCCTTCAGCAGCTTGGATCTTGAGCAGCTTCCTTTGGATATCTTGTCTCCTTTCCAAACCATTGATAAAAACAGTGACTAGAAAAAGGGTTGGAATTGTGACTTGAGCTCTTTGGCACCTGCTCATGTATGTACTAAATCTTTCTTTGTACTGATTCACACTTTCTCCTGCATGTATAGAAAAACTTTGCAACTCATTAACCAAATCTTTTGGAGCAGCCAACTTACCAAACCTATCCAAGAACTTTTTGACGAGCTCATCCCATGAGGTGGTTCCCATTAACTTTTCATAAGTTAACCAAGCACCAGCCTCACTCTCTTCTTTGAAGCATTTTTCAAATTCTGAAAGCTTGCATCCTTTTTTAAAACCATAATCCCTGTAATAATCTTCAAATATTCTCAAAAAGTTGTTAGCACTCATGCTGGAATCAAAAGTAGGCAAGGGAACAGGGACATTCAATTCAAATTGATATGGCAGGTTCTGAAGCAGACTAGTTGAGAAACTTGAGGGCAATGGCCTTTCCCTGCAATGATCTGGTGCATCAACATCATCTAATGGTTCTTGCTCTGCTGGAAATTTTTGTTTTGGAGCCATGAGTTCGGAGATCCAGGAAGATCTCGGTATAACCTCCAAGATGTTGACCCTCAACCTGGCTTAGAGAGTCAAACACAGTGGGCCAACTTGAAATTATACTCAAGTTGGGGTTAGAACCTCCAGATCACTTAAGGTGATCAGTCTATACCAGAATTTTTTAGAGAAAAAGCTCAAGTGTCAAATACTCATACCTTTCCCAATTCAGAAATAAGGAGTCTTCACTCAAATCGATGTAGTTAACATAGATGAGTTGATTTCTGAGGTCAAATGATTGTGACTGATGTAGAAAAGTTGTAGGTCTGCATTGGAAAAGATCTTGACCAAGTCTGAGCTCAAATCTGTGAGATATTCAATCTCAAAGTTGAGTCAATTTTTGGTCAATACCAGTCAAAGCCACAAACAGAACTCAGAATTTTGTAACTTGAGTCACAGGTGGAGTTTTTGAGAAATTCAAAGACCAAAGTGAAGTATAGGTATCAAGGGTGTGGGGCAAACAATCAAATCTTGTCTTGAATCACCAAAACTATTTTTTTGGCACTGTTTTGTGA
Organism: Isoetes taiwanensis; assembly: GCA_021234155.1. Classification (NCBI taxonomy): domain Eukaryota; kingdom Viridiplantae; phylum Streptophyta; class Lycopodiopsida; order Isoetales; family Isoetaceae; genus Isoetes; species Isoetes taiwanensis. Next base: position 2,008,051 of record JAJEKV010000048.1, read on the forward strand.
ATAACAATCTAAAATCATGTCAGACAGAATGCAAAAAATCGTAACTTGAGTTTGGAGTGGCTTTTTTTCGAACTTTTTGTGCACACAGGTACAAATATAGCTGGGAATGAGGGGCAAATGATCATATGCAAAAATGGATTGTGGAATATTTTACTGTAAAAATGTTTGTATAGCAAGAATGCTAAAAGAACATGACAGTCAAATTTTTTAACACTTGGCAGGCAATTTTCATTGATGTGAAGGTAATACAAGATGGATATAAGTCATAAGATCATAAATCAATCATCAGAAGATCTCAAAAGGTCATATAATAACATCATAGTAGGATAATCAGTCCAATTTTCTCAAATCGAATTGTGGAATGCTCATAAACTTCATGAACGTCTTCAGATCATGCTCAGCATGTATCAATGTCGAGGTTTGATGCGTCTGGGCCTTCAAAAATCTTCTGTCAATGTTTTCCCAGTATATAGTTTTAGATTTGATGGTTCCGGCATCTTAGAGCTTAAATTTAGGCTTAATGTGATGCTTAAGGGTGGGAATACAAAAATAGATAGTTTTCAAGGCTCAAGGATTCCATTCCGGCGTGATTCGAGCAGTTTTCCAAGTTTAGAGTTGTTCGACAGTACTTTTCCAGAAATCTCGCGATACGGTGGCTGTATTTTTTGGAGTATAAACTAAGAATATGCTGTATTTTGCAATTTTGAGAAGCTGGACTATGGTTTAAAAGATACCCCAAAAAATAATTAGGAAGTTTTGATCATTTGAGGCTATGGCAACCCTAATATTTTAGGAATATGCTAGGTTTAGATACCATGATTGGAATATTCCACGGGGATATATGTGTGACATGGATACTTAGGGCACAATGGTGAATGAAGTATGGGGATATAAGAAATTGCAAACAAGAGTTAGACTAGGGGCATTTGCAAAGGTGTGTGTGACATAGGGAATGAAAATGAGACAAAAGATATGAAATGGGAAGAACATCTCTTGGGAGGAATAAAATGCATTAGGAAAAAGGGTTTAGGCAGAGCATGATATGATTTGCAAAAAGTGAGCAAGGGAGAATATAGGTATAAGGGAAAATGACTAGGAAGAATTCAAAAGGGGTTAAGAATATGGTATAGAAATGGATAAAAAATGGCTAAGGGATGGAACCAAGTACCATGGGACCTTCCAGACTTTAGCTTCCAATCTTCACAAAGCATCTTTCAATCTTCTTAACTCGGGATCTTATAAAGCATCTTTTTGACTAACTTTGACCTCAAATGGAGTACCTTCCATGAAAGTTGACCTTGAATATTTGTGTTGACCTTTGAAGATAGATATTGTTTGACCTCCACATCAATGTTGACTACCAAGCTCTTCTTTGACTTAATCTTCCAAAATGATTTGTCCTAACTTCAATGCATAAATCATCAATTAGTATGTTGCCCTTTGGGGGCAACACCATCTTTTCAAGCGTTTAAGCGCTCTTTCAAGCGCTGGAGCATTGTTCTTCAGGCGCTCAAGCATTTCTCCTCGCGGGCTCATGCATTCTTCTCGATTCATTAGGAAGAATTTTGCAAGGTGAGTTCGAACTCTCCAGATGTTTCGTCCTTACGCTTGAATTGTTCTGAAAGCTTAAGTAGACGACCAATTACTCTTGATGGCTTTCTTTCTCTATAACTTGTATAGGGCTTCTTAGTTGGATTTAGATGCACATAACGACCATCCGTTAAAATGAAAACTTTGTTCGATTAGTGTCAATAATTTGCAGAGTTGCCCATAAAGACCTTGAGTTGGATCAAAGTGCAGATGTGTTCCTGCTGACCACTTGAAGTTTTAATGAATGTGGTAGGGCGTGATCGATACAGAGCTATCCAGGAAGATATTGGTAATGATCCCCTTCAAGCTAGTTGCAGCTGCGATTTTCCAGACTAGAAGCTTGAATGAGCAGCTAGTAGATTATATTGGTAGCTTGGCAATGTAAACAAGAACCAATTCTAGCAAATCGCATAATAATTGATAATCGCCATCGCGATTGTTAGGACCTGATGTTGATATATTTTTATACTCTTGCATCTTCCAGCTGCCTCAGGATCTTTTGTTGAGGGTAACATTTACACTTTCACTAAATATCAATGCTCAAGTGTGTAGTCAAGCCTATGTTGTTTCGGCTAAGCATGCAAAATCGGGTTAAATGAAACCTTTATCTTACACCCTTGCGTCGCTGGAGCTCTGATGCACGTTCATGGTACATGAGCAATAGGCTATTTCTCGGTTGAGTTTTAGTAAGATGTTTCTTTATCATGTATTGAAGGTTGAACCCTAGGATTCTCACTGTGATGGTTAGGTTGGTGCAGTGATGCTTAACAAAATTCATTGAACTGCAACTATTTTAAACATCCTTTATTACATTGATGCATAATATCACAAGTAATTAGAAATTTTATATCTTTTCAATTTCAAGGTTTACCTATGTGGAAATAACAACATAAGATAAGATTATGAATCTAGAGAGCCAACCAATCAGTTTAAATCACCCTTTTTTTCCATCAACACAAAGGATCTCAGTGATCTCAGACTGTTTAATGATATCCATTATGATGAAAATGAGGCTAAAAAGAGATGAGAATGCATGACAGAAAATGATATTAGCCATTTATATATTTGATAAAGCCATCTGCTATCTGCTATTTGTTCCTTTGTTATTCCAGACAAACTTGGATCTCAATGTGCTTCAGGAGGGGCTTCTTTGGCATGCTACTATAGCACCATTATGCTGTAGCAAAAAGCTGCAGAGTGTACTGTTATGATCAATATCTTGAAGCAAGCATACAAGCCAGGTCCTAAATACATGTACACAAAGCCGCCATGCAAATGGTGCTTGTATCTTTAAAGCCCTAGTCAAGCATTACCTGTAGTTAACTTGAGTCCAATGGCTCACCAAATTTGCACACATGAAATACCCCTTTCATAGTGGTGTTATAATTTATAATGAAATATGGTACAAGAAATAACAGCTTCAATATATCCAGATTCAATACCAAATAAGTAAAAGATACTAATTTCACCTTGTATCTTGTTCTGATGTCGGTGCACTGCCAACTTTATAGCTAGAACTAGCTCTCCGACTACTTTAACATGAAATTCACTGAGGGCCAGTGTCTTCATAACTGCCTTCGTACAATAGAACTTGTTAAATTTAGGGAGCGGATGGATGTCACTAGAATAGTTTGAAAGCGATTAGTTGGAGACCAAATTTATGGATCTTAAATAACATGTCATGCTCAGTCTAGAATCTGCGTATTCATCTGGTTTTAATTAGTTCAACCCATGAAGGTGCTAGCATATAATTCCTTATATCTATTAATTAGCGGAATGACAAAATAAAATGTCAATGAGCTACTTTAGGCATCAATAGCAAAGAACGATTGCGCATAAGCAGCCTAAGATAGCCATCTAGGCAAAAAACGAACACTCCACATCTTCTTATAGCTATAACAAACCTTGAAAGTTTGAAAAAAATATAACGCGACCATCAATTACGTGCCCATATTAGAAGCACATGTATATTATAATGGCAAAAAATGACGCCAATATCAGGATATGGATATTTCTCTTGTAGTTTCTTGACTTGGAACATGTCAGTTCGCAAACCCAAAACCAATCTACAGGAAGCAGCAGCCCTCTCCATCCCCTTCGGGTATGTCCTTGGCATTGAGTTTGATCTAATGTATTGCCAAAGTAGTATGTTTAGTAATGGAGAAATATTACAAACAAAACATAAATTGTACCAATATATGGTTATGCCTAAATTATCATAATCTTTGAAATACTCATATCGAGTTTAGAATCAAAGTTTCTCCTTACAATATGTTTATTTAAAACTTTGGTTGCTATCCATCCTATGTATAAATTCCCAATTCCCTAAGACATCCATTAATGAAGGAATGTTTACATTATTGTTCCCAACATCCGTGAACTTGCTAAACTAATTATGTTGTTTGTCATACAAAGCAGTAGGTTTGTGTTTTAAGTATGGTGCACTAGTTTGGAGAGCACAAATGCAAATGTATTAAAAATTATAATATTTTCATTGGAACATGTGCATTGTTGTATTTTGAAGTTGCTTGTTGCTCGTGATACTTGAGTTGTTTTTTCAATGAGATAAATAGCAATGATTTTGGAATTTCTTATTTTCAACGTCGTATAATTTGGTATCCAATGGTCCATTTCAAAACTCCCCTAATGGTGGATATCAAATGATACATTGCTAAAATTAATTTTCAATGGTATTGTTTATTTTTATTTTCCTACCCTCCCTTTGCATAATGAATACCGTGTGTCCTTATACAAATACGCTATTCATAATTTATTTGTACAAAAATCTTAGGTGCACCATGGTGTATTTGGTTATTCTGGCTAGGGGTCTAGTATTCTTATACATTGAATATTTAAAATTAGGGCTTCCATGATCATGCCCAAGATTGTGTATTTTTTGGCATATGTCGTGTTATGCCCTCAGTCAACAACCGAGATTTGCCTATTCTAAAACTACATTGAGTTTTTTTCCAAAGGTATGATATTTGGTTCATTATAATTATGCATTATACCTTTAAACTGCTTTTGTAGGTTTCTATTTCAAGTAATAAATTATGTTGAGTTTGGCATGACTTCAACCCATAACTTTAGATCTAAGTACAAAAAAAGGGGGATATTTTTGTTTATTCATTAACATGTCATGTCATGGGTTTATTTTGAGAAGAAGCTTCATCGACGTGGCCCATTTCTCGATACCATTAGGGTTTTTCTGAGATTAAAAAAGGGCCTTCAAAACATGCCAACTAAGCCAAATGAAGACAAATGAACTACCAAATAGAAATCAGAGCCTGAAGGGTCCAGTCAGCAAAACTGTTATAACTAGCTCATTAGATCACATTTTCTAGCATAACCGTTGATAGAAAAATCCAAATGACCTCTCGTTTAGTGCAATAGATAGATCTCATTGAGATCTTTCCAACCTTGGGTGTTTTCCACATATTTTAACCACGTGATTGTCAAACGCTCCAAAAAAAGGAGTTGTTAACATTTTTTACTATCCTATGGGGTTAAAAGATTTGCGGACCACCCAAGGTTCTTCTCTAGAAGAAGCAGAGGAAAAAAAAATCAGTCGGAGTGATTCAAATGCATCTTTTTGATGGCATCTTGCAGCAAGTATCCTCTAACGAGGATGTGTTATTTGGTGCTTCTGTGCTTTGTCTTTTTAAGAAAGACTTGCCAAAAGGGTAGATCCATCTGGATGCCGCCCTATAAGGCAAACTACAGATTTGCGAGACTAGGTAAAGATGTTTATTTGAGTTCTATTTTCAACAGAGGATACTACAATTCGTTCTTTCGACAAAAACATGTGTAATTGTTCATATCCCAAGGGGCACCTGTCAGAGCTGTTATTACAATACTTAGCCCTATAAATGTGACGCTTCCCGAACCTATGCAATGCTCCAATCATATAAATATGGGAATGTATGTGTGGGATCCACTATGTTCCCGGACACTCGCTTGACTTGTAGATATGTTACACGATATGTATATGTACAATTTGACAACACTCTTATTACTGTCATAACTTTCCCTCCAAAACCTATCAAGGCAGAGGTTTTTTAATCCAGACAGTAATAACTCTGTTGCGCTCTATTATTGGGTCCCATAAGTTGATCGATCTCCGTGGACGATAAAAAGCTCTTCTATTCTATTCTATTCTCAACCACAACTAAAAGGCCTATACGTCGAACATATGACTAATTGATTTCAATACATTTGCACCCATGCTTTGTATACGAGAATCTTTTTTTTTTTTTTTTTTTTGAAGAACTGTGTCATCAATATATTAAAAGAATGGTAATGTTACAAAGCAAGTGAGGAGGAAGGAGAACTGCCTCAAAGAGACAGCGATACCTCGACACTCCACAACAAACTCACAAAAAAATTGCAACTCTACTGCTGTACAAACCGACCATCACTATCTACAACACCCAAGAAGTCCCGCCAAATGGCAAACTTCCGCTCAACTAATCCCGGGAACACCAGAAAGCTTTGAAATAGCTTGTACCTGAGTCGAGGAATCAGAGAGGTCGCAGTCAGCGCCAATCCCCCTCGAAGATCCCAACCGCCCGCCGCTTCCAAATCAACCACACCAAACCCGCGCCACGACGATGCAAGGCTTGTTGCCGCGAGAGCGGCCAAGCACTAGGATACACATGAAGCAGCAACTGCTGGCTAGTCAATCTCACTTGAAACAGAGCCCTGACCCAATCCCAGGTAGCCTGCAAGTGAGGGCATAAAACCAGACAATGCTCCACAGTCTCGCTGATGAAGGCCACAACAAGGGCAAAGAGGGCTCACACCCGCCTAAACCGACTCACAAGGACATTCACCCCGATACATAAATTGCACCACCGCCACATAAGCACCCTAACCTTCGATGGAGGAAGTGAGCTCCATGTCCACGCCCAAACCGAAGCGCCATCGAGAACCCGGAAGTCGCAGAGACCACTTGCCCGAAGGGGGCGAGTGTCATGAATAGCCAACACCCGTAACAAGACCGGACAAAACAAAAGACACAACATCCGGATGAACCTTCCAAACCTCGCACCACCACATCATCCGTAGGGACTATAGGTATGTGTAGCGGAATACTCCCCGCCACTTGTTCCCGTGATAGCTTGGCCACGCCCTTCAGCGAAAAGCGAAGCTCGAAAAGAACTCCCGACGGCTTAGTGACCACCCCAATACCAATCCTCCAAGGTGAGCACAAGCAGCTCGCTTCCAACGAACTGGCGTCCGAAGCATGCATAGTGGCGACCAAAGGGCAAGTGCGCAGGGGTAGAGGAACCCACAAGAAAAGAGAAGAGTGGTGATAAACCGAGGCATAATCTATCCGAAGAGCACACGACATGATCCCAAGCCCGCAACACCCCCGCGGAGAAAAGGGGATGCATGTGGGAAAGGCCGGAGATCATACAACAAAGGCCAAGGCAACTCCACATGCATGACGGGCTTCCCAAACGCCACACAATGGCTTAAGAGATCGAAAACAACAAAGACCGCACTGTGAGAAGAGGCTCCATCTCGCAGCGCCCAAATAAACTTGGAGACCAATACCTTACTATGCAGTGCCAAATCCGTAATGGCCAAGCCCCCATCCTCCCCGGGCTGAGACACTTCCACCAAGCCATTTTCACAACCGCCCCTTCATCATCCCCCCCACACAAAATTTGAACAATCTTATCCAAAGCCCCAGATCTTACCCTCAGGAGCTAACATCACGATGTCAGATACACATGAGTGCTACAAAGCACCGACTTGGCAACCGCGGATCCCACCGCCATGGACAACTTGCTACCCTTCCACCAATTGAGGTGTTTTCGCAACCCCCGCAAAAATCTCATCCCACACCCTCCCCATGGAAACATCCCTCCAAAGGGAATACCCAACAACTTAGTACACACATTACCGGAAGCACCTTCCAAGGGAATAGAGCCAAACAAGGGGAGGCGGAGTCATTTGGGCCCATAATGGGAAGGAGAAAGTATCCAAAGAAACCCTTTACATTCCGCAAATTCCTCTCTTTCGCCACCAAGAAGAGGAAAGTGTCATCACCGAACCGGTTAATAATCTGTGACTACCATCCCGCATCCAAGCCCATCCACCACCCCTCCTCCACCGCAGCCAAAAACAACCGAGACAATAATCGAAAAAAAACGGCGCCAAAGGGCACCCCCGACGCACCCCTCCGCCTAAGGAGAAAAGGCGGAGGGTTCACCTCGCACACCACCGTAGCCCGCGGCCGACCTATGCGACTTCATGATCGTCTCCATAAAGCGTGGACCGCAGCCTCAACGCTAACATCATGGCAGCATAAGAACTCCCCAACGGACACTATCGTAAGCTTTGGCAAAGTCAAGCTTAAGATAGGCAATGCCTTGACTGTTCTCCGCCCAATAAAGGCCCTCATAAGTCTGCGCAATATTAGTCAAAATGTTCCTCCCAGAACAAACCCGATCGCACCTTACTAATGGAAGAAGTCAAAGACCGGCTTCAACTTCTCTCGCCGGGGCTTTCGCAATAATCTTGTAATAATGAGGATAACAAGGATATAGGCCTCCAATCATTAATAGTAGAAGGCTGCTTAACCTTAGGAATCAAGGAAATGCATGCGGTATTCAAGATCCTATCCATTTGAGAAGACTGCAGCAACTCAAGATACACCTGGTACACAGACTCACCAGCCCACTCCCAATAAGTCTGAAAGAACTCCACAGGGATGCCATCCAGCCCAGGACATTTATCCTTGGCCATGCACATACATGCCTCCGCTAAATCCTCTCTGGAGAGTTCCTGCTCCAAGCTCTCACGCTGGTGAGGCAAAATAGATGGCTTAACAGCCCCCAAAACAAGCTCCTGCATCTCCTGCTCATAGGGAAGAGTGCGCTGCGCGAAAAACCCTGAGAAATGAGCATGCACATACCTCTGCAAATCAGCGGGATCCTCCAAAGTCCGGCCATCAGGCAAAGCAAGGGACGCCATAGATGCTGCATATCGCCGCTGCCTAGCTGCTCTGAAGAACACCGACGAACTTGTGTCCCCCTCCTTCAACCAGGTAAGGGCCGCCTTCACACGCGCCTCCCGCACTTTAACCTGCTCCAGAGCAACAATACATTTGCAACTTTGCATTCTCCCTAATGCCATCGAAGGTTGCGCCCGAATCCTCTCCAACTCCCCGAGAGACTATGCAAACCGCCGCTCGCCCGCCGCACACGCCGCCTACCAAAGACCTTTGGCAAAACGCTTCACCTCGCCAACGCAAGTCACCATACCGGATACCCCCGAGGAGATGAAAAGGTATCAAGCCACAACTCCTGGCACTGGGCCGAGAAATCTGCATCAGCCAGAAGTCGGGTGTTCAAACGGAACACCGTCCGAGAGGGCCGAGAGGCAACCGCACCTGACTGGACACAACATGAGGGTAATGATCAGAAATGGAGGTAGACAGAATGTTACTCCGGCAAAAAGGGCACACCATCCAAAGGCGCATGGGGAAGCATAGCAATCGGCCATGCCTAGCATACCGCCCGCACCAATCTGCCTATTACAATGGGTGAAAGACAAGTCCCCGGGGACTTCAACCAAGGCCAAATCCTGCAACAAACGAGACCACTGGTCCCTCTCAAATCCATGCACAACCTGGATTCCAGAACCAGAGCGATCTTCTACTCGCTCTACCATATTGAAGTCCCCTAACAGCAACCAAGCAACCTGCAACCCACCAAGGGCTCGCAACTTATTCCGGACTGTGGCCCATAAAGCACCCCACTGAGAAGGCTGATTAGGGGCATAAACATTAACAATCCCCCACTCTTGCCCTCCCTCCAACCACTTAATTATTGCCCACCGACCAAACCTGTCTGTTGTAGAGTATGTGACCTGCACATCCATCCTCCAAGCAATAAGAGTACCCCCACTAGTCCGCCCAGAAGAAGAAGCAATAGAAACAATTTAGGAGTCTCCAGAATGACCTAGGTAAGGGTCTGTAACTGAATTTTTTACATGTGAACAGATCGAATCTGGAAATGTTAAAGGTTAGATATTCCATCTTGGTTCAAACCAAGTTGAGACAGTCTAAGTTGCAGTACAATCTGCATCATTATCATAGAATATGATAAATCTCAAGCAAAAAGTTGGTATAGGGGAGGGTCGCCACGTGCGAATAACATTTCCACGTCCAATAATATCAATGGCAGGCGGAGGGAAGGATTTTAGTAAAACTTCTGAAGGCAGAGAAGAGGACGGAGCTAACCTCCGATAACTGGCCAAAGGGGATGCTTTTACTGCTCACAACTCAAGAGCAAGTCCGGATGTTTGTGGCTTTCATTTCAAGTAAGCATTTTTGAAGTTTCATGTGAGTTTTTGGCATATTCCAGGTATATACTGATACATGCCAAAAACCCCACGAAACCTTGAACGGAATGACAATGCCATTTTCCATTCCGGAGGCGGAACCAACGACCCACTTTCCATGATGCATGGATGAAAGGAATATAAAAATATATAGTTATGGTGCCCGGCGTTGCCGGGCTCGTAACTATTTGAAGAGGTGGTTGTTTCATTATTGGCTAGAATAGACAATGTGGCTTGGAGGGGGCAAGGATAATATGGAAGAAACTTTTAAGATTCATTGACATAGATTCAATATTTAAATTTTGTGTATGTGTTGGAATTGGTCTCTTTTGAGTAACTCTTCTCACCCATATGGTAGTCAATGGTTTTTGTGCCTTTTAAGTGGTACTCCATCTTAATGGCCCATGGTAGTCGATGGGTTTTTGTCATCCCAATGGCCTAACCACCTAGCCACTTGAGCCTCAGTGGACGATAAAAAAAATCATTCATTCATTCATTATTTTTGAAAACATAGATGTTGATCATGGGTATAGTTAATCAAAAGACTGCGGTCTTTTTGATTGAACATGCATATGCAACATGTAGAACATTTATAATGTATTTGATAGCACGTAAAAGTGTATTCATGCTTTCCTCTTCGGATTTGATGTCCTATGGTTACAGATTAACATAAAGATAAAGACATGTTAGGTTTAGGTGGGGGTAATTGTGTAGGGGTAAGGGAGTGCATACCCACATGGGGGTAATGTTTGGCATCGTAGTTTCATGCAATGTACATGGAGGTAATGTTGGGCCTTGGGAATTGTAGTTATATGCAATTATTAGATGTGAGTGGTGTAATGTATGCATGTTTGTAAGAAATTTGCAAGGATAGTTGTAGGGGAATGTCAATGCAATTATTAGATGTGAGTGATGTAATATATGCATGTTTGTAAAAAATTTGTAAGGATAGTTGTAGAGGGATATCAACATGGAAAATGAGCTTATGTCTATTAACATTATTGATGTTATCCACCTTGCATTGTTTTTGCACACACAAAATGGAACTTCATTGTCGGTTATCGAAAAAGGAGGCTCCTGTACTTTTCCCTGATGTCTATGTATGTTGGACATTCATTAAGCATGTGGCTTTCATCCTCTACTAGATATTTGAACGGCTTGTGATTATTCCTGTTACCAAAAAAGACTATTTTGGTTTTTGTAAGATTCATTGTTATTTTGTCTTTTCACGAGAAGATCTCTAGTAGTTTCAAAGAACTGTGCATTCCCTTGTTCTTTGTGGCCATCATGCCCAAATCATGGCCAGATAACATGATAGGTACCTTGGTTCCCCCGAGTGTAGGGGCGCCCACGCCCCTTGTCATTCGCTATAAAACTCAGAGGGCATCTATATATATTCCAAAGCGATTGTTGGGGATAAGGGACATCCCTGTTTGACTCTCGTGTCGCCATCTATTGCCTTTCCTTCTTCTTCTATTTTTGCATATACATTATAGTACAATCTCAAGAATTGCCCCTACCATGTCTCGGTGCTGCGTGATGTCTATGAGCCTCATGTATGAGCTTTTCCCTTGGTCTTGTGTCAAAGCTTTTCAAGTCCACAAACAAGCATATCACTTTCTTTCCGTGGCCTCTATTATGCTCTATTAGTATCCAGGAGGGTTACTAGATGGTCGTTGTTGAGTGTTCCGTCTCAAGCCCCGCTTTGCCCTGTGCTCTCAAATTCCCCCCGCCTGCCCATTGCTTTAATTTATTGTCTAGGACCTTCCCGCATTACCACTTTGCGAAAATGGAGCTTACCATTATTGTCCTGTGAAGTTTCCGGTTCTGTTTACTCCCCCCTTGTGTAGGGGGTATGATCCTGTTATGCGCCCATCCGTCCTAGGAAGCCCCGCGGTGTATTATACCATTGAATATCTCTCACACCGCTTTACTATAATGATATCGCACATTTTAGTACTTCCACGTTAATCCATATAAGTGGGGCCTTGTTATTGGCCATCCCATTCAATGCTATCATCACTTCTTGTACATTGAAGCATGGTCGGGTCCGGTCATTTTTGATTCTCGTATTGGTCTTTGGAGATGCCCCTGTCTTATATAATTTTTCAAGATATTTCTCCCATCCGGCTGTTCCAATGCTACCTTGTGTGTTTTCACTTCCCCTATTCCCTTGCTTCTTCTCTTCAAATCCACCCCAGAACTTGCGGGGTTGTTTTTTTATTAGCTTGGCCAGTCCCCATTGATGCTGCATCAGATTCTTATTCCTCTTTGCTTTCAGTAATTTCAGATATATCGCTCTTTCCTTTTGATATGTTTCCTTACCTCTGAGCGCCTTGACTTTCCTTCTCTGTTCCTTACATTCATCGTCATACCATATTGAAGATTTAAAGGCATTATTTTCCTTTCTCTTCCTTCTTTTCCCGAAAATATCTAATGCCACTTTCACTGTTATGTCATTGAGCGCATCTCCATTCTCATCTGCCCTGTGCTCCTCCCATTTCCACTTTCCCATTTCTTCTTTGATTACTTGCACAAACGTGTCTGCGTGTTTGTTCTGGAAATGTATTTTCAGCTTTCCCCTGTCTCTCTCCTGTCTATGTTGTTATTCATTTTTCGATTGTTCCCCCACTGTAATTGTCAGCTGCATGGGCCTGTGACTCTCCCTCCTCCCAATTGGCCATTCTAGGGCCACAATTTCTGATACTATACCTGCTGCATGTTCATTCAGTATTACGTAATCTACTATACTTCTCCCATGTGCGTTCTGACTTGTGAATTCCCCTGATCCTGTCCATCTCTGAGCCCCATTGGCTATGATGGCCCCTGTGGTCGTGCATACCTCGAGCCCCCTTATCATTGATTTCTGCCTTGTCCTCAGTTCGTCTATTCCATTCTTTTGATCTTGCCGTTTGGATCCATTGTCCATTTGTTTCACCTATGCTTGTATATTGCGCTTGCTCCTGACCTGTCCTGGCATTTAGATCTCCTATTAGTATCATTGGTACCTGTTCCTTCCACTTCATCATGGTTTCCCCTAATTCTAACAGTTCTAGTTTGTCACTACTCGGTGGGTAATATGCTATGAGTGCGACTTTTTTTATGTTTTTTCGAACCATGTTTTCGTGTTTTTGTGTAAGGAATATTTGTGTATTTCTTTTATTTCATTCATCAATGTTGGGAGAACTTTTTAAATAAAAGATGAATCATATTTCTTATAGTAATATCTTGAACAGTTTACACCAAAAATTTGATGTTGCCTACTACTTTTCCAGATACACAATTACTTTTAAAGAATTTAATCGGCACCGAAAAGCATTGCCAATGCATTGTTCGTCAATACTGCTTGAATAGTTACTGACAAAAACTATAGAATCATTACTCAAACTAGCCCTTTTATTGACACGCATTCCATTTCTAACTCTGAGAAAGCTACTTCCTGAAGGTGCAATAGAGAAAATATCAGTGGAATACTGATTGCATGTGGAGGGCAACCCTCTCACCACAAATCTGCTACTCATCAACACTTGCAACTTTTCATCCTTGTGTTGACCCCTGTAGCGATTGGCCAACAAGAAATAAGGTTCCTCTCCATTGCAAATTCCTACAAAAACAATATATGCATGTCGATGATGATAAAGGCCCGTTATTTTATTGATATGTAGGCATTCACGAAGATCAAGCCGTAATATACGGACATTTGCGTAACTCTCCAACTTTCATTTATACCTTTCATTTTTAACCTAGAATTTTGCATGGGGACGACAGCGTTGCCTTGAGTATTGTCATTGTCATTGTTTTAGACAAAAACTTTGTTTTGAATTGGCTTGATGTAATGTGGGCATCATGTTTGAAAAACACAGATCATAATAGTTTTGGTAAGTGTGATGCACTAGAAGGTTCATTGATATCTTTTTACACCCTATTTTTTTTGTTCCTTTTGCCCATCTAAGGTTCGTTGATATTATTTACATCCTACCTTTTTACTTTTTGCCCATAACGTTCCTAACATTACAAATTACCATTTTTTTTATTTTTACAATTTATACATCTTATTACCACACAACGTTCAAAAAAGGTAGGACGCAAAAAAGTTATTCCCTAAAACAACTATCTATCTTAATCCGAAGGCCAAATATGTATCGACCATCCAGAATAGCCCAATAGGCGCCTAGTCTCACTCAACCCCAAAGGTTTCCCAAAAAGCAGCATGTGCATGTAAGGTATTTTGCTTGTAAGGGCATAAAGGGCAAGTCGCATGTCATTATGCATGGCAAATTTTTCGGGCAGTGCATCGACGATTGTTTTTCACATTCTCGGTTCTTTATGCGCCCTTTTTGTTTGCCACTCCATCGTTTCAAAAAGATGCACGGTCAGATGGTTGTTCTTTTCGATTTGAGCTCCGGCTTGTCATGGAAGAACACGAGGTCTTCAAACATTGTGAGTTTTGCCTCACGAGCTCAATAGGGGGCGGCACCGTTCCTTAGTTTTTACGTCATTCCTCGAAAGCACAAGAAATTAAAAGGGGACGCACCGATTTTTCCTCGTCTTTTGCTTATTTTAAATACATGACTTGTTGTATTCACACCTTTCCTTTAATTTTTCTCCGAAATAGAATACACAAAAAATCTGTTTTAGTTGGTAGGGAGGACGACCGTTGTCTTAATTTCTAAATACATGAAAATTAAATTGCCGTATACAATACAAAGGCAAGGCAAGGGGGACGGGGCCGTTGTTTATTTCCTTTCACGTTGTAGCGGGGTGGCCACCGATTGGCGCATCGTGGTAAACCCATTAATTTGCGCGCATAGGAAGGCGGAAGGCGTAGGCATGGGCTTGCTCGCATTTTAGGTATGTCTTCGGAGCAATCCCGGTAGCCGTAAACGGCGCTTCAAAGTCGTATTTTTTTATACAAGAGGCCATATGCGGCATCGGATGCGAGAGGATTCGTCGGAGTAGATCACGAGGAGGATTCGTAGGCATTTACCTCACGGTACGCGCGGTTATATTCATGATAGCCGCTTCATCCGGACGCTTTTATTGCGATGGAGACCATACCATAGTTGCCGTCATGCTAACTCCAAATTAACTCCGCTGACAAAGTTTTTTCTGCAAGGATTGATGCCTCTCACATAGATCAGTGGCAGCAGCCTTAAAGGTAATCCTCCATTCCCTTTTTCTTGATGGTAATAATTTTTGCAACTTTAGTTCATGAATTCTTTGTAGTTTTGTTTGATGCTGTAATTCGTGTAACAGGAAGGAATGATATAAAGCACATGAATTTCAAAGCATATATGTGGAAGTTAGAAAATAACCTTTCAGAGCATAGTTTGCGCAATATTGCTCATCTCTTTGTATGTTCTCTTTCTTGGTATGGAACTTGCCATCATTTTGTGATTTCCCTCAATTAAAGTTGAGAACCAAGAACTGCGCATATTCTATCACTGTGATGATTGGGTTGCAGGTAATTAGCTACTCTAATACCCTCCTTAAAGGTGGAAACAATTTATTGCCTCACAGAAAGAATTTTTCTTACTTTGCATTAAACTGTGCCATGTTATAAATTGGATTCATTGTGATATTTGAAGTGAACAGATTGAACTGGAGAAAGATACAACTGTGCCATTCTTACCCTGCAAAGAGAGTCTTATCTGTGCTGTGAGTAAAACCGCAACAGGGTATTGTGTTTGCAGACCAGACAGGAACCCAAGCATTAAGTCCAGTCGATTCATAGAATATTCTATAAAAAACCCAAAAAACATGTTTCAAAAAAACCTAAAAAAAAATTCCCCCATATGCTATGATCAATATTAGATCTTTTTTATTTTGTAATTTCATACTAAGTACCATGTATCTTTTATTGACATCTGAATGTAAAATACATGTACCATTTGCTACATTCTCCTTGACATAACAGGCTAGGCCTGCACTCCCTCTTCCTACTTTGAAATTCTTATCTTTCCAACAGGTGAATAGCTGGTAGCCCTCCTCCTCTGGTAGCCTCTTTATGTTGTGCTCCCATGTTTCTACTAGGCATATTATGTCACTGCTGTGTGCTCCCTCAAGCCTCTCTCCGTCGTCCACGGATATCCAGTGCAGTTCCAGTACCATATCTTCAGCGTCTCCTCCCTCGCGGTTGCCCTCTCGGGGTTTTACCTTTGATTACGCCCGTTCACCATTCTTCTCGGTCCCCCCGGTCCCGCTGCTTTGGGGTTGTGCCACGCTCGCCTTGGGGTCCTCGGTTTGCGCCTTCCCTTTTTTCGTTTCTTCCTCCTTCTCTGTGTTGGCTCACCTCGAGAGCTATTCTTTATTCTTGCTCCCCCACGATGTCTGTTTTTCACGCCCTTGTGTTAATATCATTATTGGGTTGATGTTCTCCTTCCCATCGATTCGCTTTCCCTGGTTTCGACATCCCCTCCTTCTGTCCTTGTCCTGGCCCTGCAGATTCTCGTGTCCTTTTGTGTAGGAACACCTTGCCATTCTTGACCCCTGCCTGATTTAGTTCCCTGGCTTTGGCTAGTTCCCTGTGTAATCCTTATCGTTGCATGATTGTTAGAGCTTCTGAACTATGATCCCATTTTCGGCCGGACCCGCGTCGCGATATTCTCTCTTTGGGTTGTCGGTCTCGAGTCGGGGTTGATATGCCTCGCCAGCCCCCTCCATTGTCCCCGGACCGTCTTTGCTTTGACAATGGCGCTCCGATGCTCCTTGAACACCATCTCCATCACTTCGGTAACTTTCGATATGTGTCCTCGTTAGGTTTCTTCGCTACCCCTATCGCCCCTAACGTCATGCTTAATTCTATTCTGCTCCTCATATTCCATGATATGCGGCTTTATTCTATCAAATGATTCCCATGCATCCAATTCAACATTTCCTTTTTCTAATTCAACCAACCTTTTCCAGATCTTGGCTTTTTCCTCCTCAATTTCGTTCATCCCTATTTGGATCTCCCCGGCTTGTCTTTTCCACCCTTCTATCCTCCGTCCATATTGGAGATGGCTCTGCGTATTACGGTTGGCCGTTTCAGCTAGTGTGTGAGAGCATCCATACGAGGGATCCTGGACTCCAGATGCTTGTCCATCTGAGCGAGAAAATCTTGGAGGTCTTGCTGACTTACTGGTACCCTTGCCATTTCTGTTTTCCTCTGCTGGCTGAGACTGCTGCTTTCGCCATTGCTCTTGAGTTTTTTGCGAGGCGCTGCAGATTGTTGCTGCTGCGGATTGCTGCTGTGCCTGAGACGCCGCTACCAAATCCGTGGGAGGGGTTGGTAACCTTACTCTGTTGAGTCTATAAATTACGCTACTGAACGGTCCTCTAATTCAAAAATTATCACCGTTAATCCTATTTTTGAATTCGAAATATTGGGATGGCCACCCTTAATTATTCCTGCCCCCATCATTTATTTTCGTTTCGTCCCTCGGGTGTCTCTCTATGATGATTTCGCTATGAGTGATCTCCTCCCTCCATGTTATGGGGTTCGGTAGTTGTCTTTATGTCCTTAGTAGTATTCCGAGGAGTTAGTTGAAAGGTCACAACTTCTTTGGCCCAGATATTTTGTCCCGCGTATCAAAGTCAGCCCTTTTTAATTGTATTTTTGCTGTTCTTCCCTGTATTTTGAGTGTATAGTGATCCGGATACCAGTTGGTGGGTTTTTGGCCCCTCGCTATCCTGGTGTACGGCGGAGGTGGAACCTCTCTGTCCCGTAACTTTTCCGTCCGCTTTATACTCTTTCTGGGTCTACTTAACATGCTTTTACGCAACTTTTTGCGGTTTTCGCGATTTGTCGAAGTTTATAGTGGTCGGATTTACCGGTTGGTGGGCCTAGCCCTCGCTATCTGGTGTCGCGGCGGGCTTAACCTCTCGTCGTCCCGTCTATCTATCTATGTCCGTATCTTATTCCGTCCGCCTTTTGCTCTTTGGATCTTGCGATCCTCTGTTACTCATGGTTTTGGGATATTATGTTGGTACACTTAACCAGTTGGTGGGTCTGGCCCTCGCTATACTGGTGTGCGGCGGAGGTTGAATCTCTCTGATCCGCAAACTTTTCTGTACACTTTTCGTCCCGAACATTTACCATGTATCTCTGGGTCCCGTTCCCTTTTTGCCGTTGTCTTGTGTATATATCTTCACTGTACTGTTCAACTGTGTACTTGTTTGATTTTTCTCTGTTGTGGTCTCGTCTCGGGCCATTATTGTCCACCACCTTTTTCGTTGTTGTTTTCCCGTTGTGCATTGTCTTGTTCACTTCTGCTTGGTCCTCCTTGTTGCTTTGTAGCCATATATCTGTTGTATTCCCTGGCTGTCTCCTGCGTTTTCCTGTGTCCCCCATTTGTCTATCAAATATTCAGACTGCTTTTTTGCCTGCCTTCCCCTATATTTTTGTCTAGATGTTGCTGCTGTTTAATTATTCAAACAAACAACAAAATGCAAGAACACTTTTGGAAATCGAAAGAACTTCCCGGTGTTCTATTTCATTGTCAATATAATTTACAGTTCCTTCTTGCCGGATCCATTTCCGGTGCTATCACAGCTGAGTAAAAAATTCAGAGTTTTTTGTAGATCATAGTAGATAATATGATGTTGCTAAGATTCTAGCGCCACATGATCAAAATTGGGCTAGAACTTGTTACTAGGAGTAAGAAAAACCAAGAGCGAAAACTTAAACAAAGTAAAGCAAAGACATAGATAACGCAAGGCGATTGAAACAAGGTATATAGCACACAACCACTAGATCCCATAGATATATATCGGTGATGCGGGCGGTCGGATCAGTCGGATCCAGGATTTGCTTTCGGTATTATCTTTCCGCTATACGCAATTTTCATTTCGGGCTTTCGTCCTCATTTGCCCTGCTGATTCTTCCTTTTCTTGCTGATGTTTCTCCATCCTTACGTATTTTCTCACGAAGTTTCGGCTAATAATGCCCGAAACAAGTATACTCGGTGGGTTCTTTTCCTGGCGGTGCACCGCGAGATCTTCGAAGTCACCTATCACTAAATCATGCTTGTAACTTTACGATTTACGGATCGCCGCGTGCATTTGCAGCGTACTTGCCGGAAGCAAAGATATTACCCTTTCCTTGTCCGCCTCCTCTTTGTGTCATTCGATCAGCTAGGACCGAGAGATAATCTAACGAGCTTCGGTTTGTATCCATGGTCTTTCATCCCCTGAGCGTGGTGGATCCTGTCGCAGAATAGACAATGTACTCGGCCACAATTTAAACATGAAGTAAGACCTTTATCTAAACAGACGCAGTCCGCCTCGCAGATGCACCAGGGATTGAGGTCTTCTAACTCTGGATTGTATGGCACCGTGAGGTTTCCTGGGTTACCTTGGATTCTCTTCCTTACTGCCCGATCGGCACCCTCACGCGCCTCCAGCGCTCTCTTTCCCTTGTCCATCCTATTCCGGTCGCACTGTTTATGGGCCTTTCGTCTTCTTACAGGCGCTTCTCCCTGTGAACTGAATTAGAACCCTAGAAAAACAGAAGGTACTCGGCTATTTATATATTGAGCGGTTTTAGGGTTTCCTTCCATTTTTCCCGCGTTTCCTTTGTCACGTCTGTCTTTATCCTGTCATGTCCGAAGGCCGCCATCATTTATTCGTATTCAGTGTAGTTAATGCGACGTATTCTCTGCCGATATTTTGTGCCAGATCGTACCCTGCCTTTTTCGTAGGCTTGTAAGTATAGTCCTTAACGGCTATCTCTTTCGCCTCCTCATTAATTATCGTACCCTTCATCTATTTAATGCTAAATTAACGCTTCCCAGTTAACCACTCTCATGTTCGTCTACATGGTTACGCCCTGTCGTCGTGGGTGCCCTATACTACCGCCATGTGTCTCTGTAAACGGGAATTTTTCTTCGGTGATCTCCAATTTCGTTATTTCAAATCCTTCCCGCTTCTGTCTGTATCTGGATCGTTCGTTGCAGCTTTGCTCTCTTTCGTGTTCTTGCCCCCCGGCGTTGTTCCGTAGCTCCGTGTTGCCAATTCGTCAATTCGTTATGGTGTTTAAGCTACTTTTGTTTTCTGTTACCGACAAACTCATATCCCCACCTATTTCCTATTATTTCTGTTAGTATCTCGCCGTGCATATCCAAATTTTATTGTTTTGTTAGATAAGAGGCCTCAGTGTGGCAATCGCCGTGCCTTGCTTACTTCTTCCTATGACATTCCTTAGGTGGTATACAAATAACACTGTATCGCCTTGCCGTTCTCCAGCATTTATATTAATATTATAACAAGAATCCAATTTAATCGGAACATGTACTATGCCTCTGTTGAAAATATGATGAGTATGACTGCTGATTCATCGTTCTACCTTTCTAGCCCGTGCCCATATCCCCCTTCCCTTTTCTACAATCCATGTCCCTCTTCTCTACACATTACTGATAGGATCTCCGGCCAGAATAAAAACAGTTTGCAGGCTAAGTTACCAAAAAGATCAAAATACCTGGTGACACGCATTTCCTGTTGACATTCACGTCCATAGCCCATTGCTTATAGTCTCGCCCATCGCCCCTCGCCCCTCGCCCAACGCCCATCGCCCATCGCCCAACGCCCATCGCCCATCGCCTATGCAAAACTGTTGTGCGTTAAAATACAGCACTAAAATCATAGGAAAACCATGCCAAAAAGCATACAAAATCACAAAAAAAAACCCTGTTATAATGCTAGATATTCTAAACGAGGTGCACCCTCGACTACCCCAGTCGTCGGATCCGTCGATCCTATCATATGTTGGGGCCTCTGGGCACCTCTCATTTCGCTTATAGTCATTTATGATTGGAGGCGCCTATGATTTTGAAATATGAAATACGATTTCGCCTAGGGTTTTGAGGGAATATCAAACCTTTATACGGCTTTGCCTAAGTTTTTAGAATATGAAATACGGGAGCTTGAACCTCTACCAAAATAACTCAATGTCTTAATAAGACTACTTTAACCAATATACCCACTGGGCTAATGTGATTTTTTTTTATCTTGAATCTATGTTTCTTTTATAACAACTTATTCAATTGTTTTAGGGATATATGGTCTATGGTTTTAGGAATTGTTATTTTTATATCCATATCAAATCCCCTGGAACCTTCTGTTATTTTGCTACATATTCTAAATGAGGTGCACCTCGACTACCCCAGTCGTCGGATCCGTCGATCCTATGGCCCAGATCATATGTTGGGGCCTCTAAGCACCTCTTGTTTCGCTTATAGTCATTTATGATTTTGAAATATGAAATACGATTTCGCCTAAGGTTTTGAGGGAATATCAAGCCTTTATACGGCTTTGCCTAAGATTTTAGAATATGAAATACGGGAGCTTGAACCTCTACCAAAATAACTCAATGTCTTAATAACACTACTTTAACCAATATACCCACTGGGCTAATGTGGTTATTTTTTATCTTGAATCTATGTTTTTTTTTTTATATCAACTTATTCAATTGTTTTAGGGATATATGGTCTATGGTTTCAGGAATTGTTATTTTTATATCCATATCAAATTCCCCTAAAACACCCCGTTATTTTGCTACATATTCTAAACGAGGTGCACCCTCGACTACCCCAGTCGTCGGATCCGTCGATCCTATGGCCCAGATCATATGTTGGGGCCTCTAAGCACCTCTAGTTTCGCTTATAGTCATTTATGATTGGAGGCGCCTATGATTTTGAAATATGAAATACGATTTCGCCTAAGTTTTGAGGGAATATCAAGCCTTTATACGGCTTTGCCTAAGATTTTAGAATATGAAATACGGGAGCTTGAACCTCTACCAAAATAACTCAATGTCTTAATAACACTACTTTAACCAATATACCCACTGGGCTAATGTGATTATTTTTTATCTTGAATCTATGTTTTTTTTTTTATAACAACTTATTCAATTGTTTTAGGGATATATGGTCTATGGTTTCAGGAATTGTTATTTTTTTATTTTTTTATTTTTTTTTTGTGAAGGATCAAATTAACTAATATTAATTCAGAGTAAATACAAGACGAGCGATACTAGGGTACTCCTGCCCACACTGGAGCGAGCACCCTCATGGCATGTATACCTACCTATGACTCAAGGCACAAACCTGCCAATACTGTCTACAATGAGAAGGGTCCTTTCCCAGACCGCTGCCTTGAACTGCTCTTTCCGAGGGGATGCCAGATAAGAAAGATATAGCTTGTACCTCAACTGTGGGATCAGAACCCCAGGCCGCATCTCCGCATTCCTGAACACCTTCATGCAACGTCGCTTCCAAATGAGCCACAACAACCAGGCTTTACACAAATGGAAGGCCAGACTCTGAAGCTGGGACCATCTGCTAGGGTACACCTCCAAACGAACCTCTTGACTACGGAGCGGGGTGTGGAAGAGACGTTGGACCCACTGCCATGCTGGCTGGATGTCTGCACAAAGAAACATACAGTGCTCCAGGGTCTCTACACAGGCACCACACATTGGGCACAGAGCGCTGATCAACGGATTGATCCTGTGAACCCATGTGTTCACCCTCAAGGATCGGTGCACTATCTGCCACAGCAACACCCGAATCTTGGGGGGCGAGATTGGATTCCACACCCATCTCCAGATGTTGCCCCAGTGATCACCCGGCACCTGAAGACTCCAGTCGTCCGCGGGAGACAGCTCATCCTGAATTGCCAAAAGCTCATAACAAGACTTCATGAAATTTGTGAGATCAACTTTCGGGTGACACCTCCACACACGCCCTGACGCCTGCGGGGAGTTCAGCGGGAGAGCATTAGCCACCTGCGCCCATATAGCGCAATCCCGTTCCTGGAGTCGAAATCTGTGGCTGCCAGGGTGCCAACTGCCCGTCGACATACCACTCCCCCACCGTCAAGACCCCACACTTTGCCCACCTGCGCTGAACCCGAGGATCGACGGCCGCTGCCAGTACCAAAGGTGAGGTACCTGGACCGAACGGGATCCACCATGGCGATGCCTCCAACTGAATGCACCCGGCGACATCAATCGCAAACAGCGGGCGGACCTGCTCCCAGGCTCGCAGGAGCCCCTTCAGGAAAGAGGCATGCGCATATGGCCTGATATCTGCGAATAACGCCCATGGAAGCCGCGCAGGCACGGACGGCTTGTGAAAAACTATCGAGTGAGACAGCGACTGATGAAGCAAAAGCATGCCCGGAGAGACAAGCGCATTCTCAAGAATCGCAAAGACGAACTTGGACAAGAGGACCTTGCCATGCAGCGAGAGGTCCAAGAAGCCAAGTCCACCCGCAGCCTTGGGTCGCACGTATTTCCACCAGGCCACCTTGATGACCGCCCCTTCCTCATTGCCTCCCCATACAAAGTTACGAACCATAGAGGAGATTTCCCGAACCTTGCTTTCTGGTGCCAGAATGATAGAAGCCATATAAACATGAGTTGAGCAGAGGACGGACTTCACCACTATGACCCTGCCAGCCATGGAAAGTTTCCCCCCCTTCCACCAATTAAGGTGTCGACGCAATCCAGGAATTGCTATTTTTATATCCATATCAAATTCCCCTAGAACACCCTGTTATTTTGCTACATATTCTAAACGAGGTGCACCCTCGACTACCCTAGTCGTCGGATCCGTCGATCCTATGGCCCAAATCATATGTTGGGGCCTCTGGGCACCTCTCGTTTAGTTTATAGTCATTTATGATTGGAGGCGGCTATGATTTTGAAGTATGAAATATGATTTTGCCTAAGGTTTTGAAGGAATATCAAACCTCTATACGGCTTTGCCTAAGATTTTAGAATATGAAATACGGGAGCTTGAATCTCTACAAAATAACTCAATGTCTTAATAAGACTACTTTAATCAATATACTCACTGAGCTAATGTGATTATTTTTTATCTTGAATCTATGTTATTTTCATAACAACTTATTCAATTATCTTAAGGATATATGGTCTATGGTTTCAGGAATTGTTATTTTTATATCCATATCAAACCCCCCTGGAACCCCCTGTTATTTTCCTACATATTCACCTACATATTTTGGTAAATTTTATCTGTAGCACTGAAGGAGGCAATTTAGTATGTCGAGAACTTCGTGTTCCTAAACTACCTAGGCTACGCTTCCATGATGAAGTTGCAAGCTACGACCTTTCTATCCACTCTTATTTTTGATAATATAAAATTATTACAGAATCATCAACTACTTTGACATAGTTTTTGCCAGTTTTGCTTTAGGCTAGATCTCTTGTTGATAAAACTATAAATCATCTATAGAGTGGCCAAATAGTTCGAACAAAAAGAATGGAATTTTCAATGGGGTGACACATGTGTGATGTGACATGGCAATGAAGATGATGTGTATGAAGACTTGGCCATTTTTAAGTGATGATATGGGTCAATTTAATGCTAATGCGTATTAATTGCATTCTTTAGGCAACTCTTTGACTTTTGTTGCTTCCCTTAGGAATTTTTCCTTTCTCTCACCATTTGACTTCTAGAGAGAGAATTTGATCCTAGACCATGGGTATGGCCAAATCAAGTGAAAATTTTGCTTCTTACAAGATAGTGATGGTATGGTGGGTGTGTGTAGTGTGAGTGACACATGAAAGAGAAGTTTTGACTAGAAAAAATCTCCTAGGCCAATTTGCTTTAGGAAATGAAAGCTAGGCATGGAACTTGAGGTCACATAGGCATGTTTTCATAGCAAAGGATATGGAAGGCTTGAGATGGAGATCATAGGATATAGTTATGCCAAGAACTCAAATGGAAACATCACATACCAAGAACACTTCAAGGGGTCTTCAAATCTTCAAAGTTGTCTTGCTTGAATCACCTTCCCTAGCATGCTTGTGTGATCTTTTATGAATGTCCTCACCTTGGTCTTCAAGTCTCCAATTCATAATGTGAAAAGATGCATTCTCTTCAAATGAATTGTGCTTGTGTAAGTGTAAGCATGAGTAAATCACATTGTGTCTTGCTCTTCTATGCTGCCATAGCATGGCAGCACCTACCCTGGCACAGGATGGCTGCTTTCACTTGCGCATCTCGTATTGTGAATATGACTACCCGGGGGCAGTCTGGGCGCTGGATACCATGACGTCTCGCCCTAATAATGTGTACCGACGTGTGAAATGTCATTCAAGCGAGAATCAACATCTAGAGCCGGCTAATGTGGTCCTCCCCTGCCTCTTCCTCAGGCCACGTACCACCACATTGTGGCTTCCCCGTCTCATCTCCTGGAGCTCTCTGATTGTTGGATCAATCCTGCCCGGCACAACAGATGTTGTTTGCTGTCGGCGGGGCATCCGATGTGGCCTACGTTGGGGTGGTGGTGGCATGGAGCGGCCTGGCGGTGCAGTAGTAGGCGGTCCTAGCTGACGTCGTGCAGACTCTTTGAATATGGGACTGCAGTGGCAGGTATAGTGGTCTTTTCTTCCTGAAGCTGGGAGCTTAGCTCCTGTTGGAATTGTTGTTGCCTTGTCAATTCATGCATGCACCGCTGCAATTGCTCATGAGCCTCTGCATGGAGGCCCTTGCCTTATTTAGCGATCGCTTCCCTCAGCTCCTACACCTTCCAATCTCGAGCTGCAGAGCTATGCTCCAGTTTTTGTAAGCGAGAGTCTAGCATAGGGTTCATTGCAGATGAGGCCACTTCTTGTGTCTCGACCCTAGTTTGAAGGGCTCTCAATTGTAGCAACCTGGACTTTTTGCATCACAGTAGCAGCCTCCTCAGCCTCTGATTGAAGGCATGAGATGGTTGCGATTGTCTCCTGCTCAACACGTTGTTTGCCCCCTATCATGGTTTCAATGGTGGTGGACAAGGAATCCATGCGGGCCTGCATGCCAGCGAGACTCTTCTTGTCCTTCTGCCTTTCAGAGTGCACTAGGCGAAGGCCATCCTCCAAATGCTGTATGCGGGTCTCCATGCTGGAAACACGCTATTTTTCAGTAGCCAGCAGCTGCCTCTTGAGCAATTTTGGTGCGAAGCCTGCATCTCCTCTACCACACAAGCAATTCGAGCTCTGTTGCCCTCTGCCATTGCTTGAACATGTTTCCAGTGCTCCCCAACTGCCTGGTTTGGTGGTGGTGAAGCACGGATATGGCTTGTTGCTAGGCTAGAGTATCTGCCATATGCCTGCTGAGCTATGCTTGTTGCACGAGACTTTGCCCACACTTCTCTTTTCAATGTGCACCTGCCAATTTTGCTAGTGTCATCTGGTCTACGATTGGGGATGGCATCTATGTACTCTCCCAGTAGAAGTTTTACTGCCATGTCTATGCTAGGTAGGGGGGACCGCACGTCAGTACCATCTATATGCATATCAGTGGGGTTGGATGAAGGGACGCAGGGCTCGTCCGACTCTTCTATCACGAGAGTTTCCATGATTAGGGTATCACCCTACAGACGCTTGTCTGAAAGCCTCCAAGCACTTTGATCACGCACAACCTCTGTCCCCGTAGAGACGCCCGTCTGAAAGTTTTCACATGTCAGAAGCAGATGCAGGCTTAGTCACCTTACAGACACCCATCGAAGTGTCCAAATGCAGAATTCAAGTGCAGCCTCTAGCGCAACCTCTACCACCTTATAGACGCTTGTCTCAGATGAAAAGTGGCAATGATCTCTTCCTTACAGACCCCTGTCTGAAAGCCTCTAGTATGCAAATGTTTGAATCCAAAGGCGATGCCTCCAAATGCAAGAAGTAAGTGCAGGCTCTTTCACCTTACAGACACCCATCTAAAAGTGTTTAAATGCATAAATCAAGTGCAGCCTCTAGTGCAACCTCTGCCACCTTACAAACGCTTGTCTGAAATGAAAATTAAGCAATGGTTTTCCCCCTTACAGACGCCCGTCTGCAAGGCTTCGGCATGTAAATGCTTGAATCAAAGGTGATTGGATGGTATCACGCCTTTTGAATTTCATCTTAAAATCGGGTTGCAAGAACTTGCTGTTTTCTCCTCTCAGATCTTAAGCAAATATGTGCAAACCATATGTCTTTAGAATCATCATAGAACAAGCATTCCAAAGATATGCATTGCTCCCAAAACAGAGCTACAGATCAATAGATATGAAGAAAAGTATATAGCGCTGGAAAATGGAACAATGGAAACACTAAAACCAGCACTGAAAATCTGTTGTTTTTGCTTTGAAGTCATGTTCAAACATCAGCAACATAAAATATCTTTGAAATAACTCTGAGCGAGCTTTCCAATGATATAAATTTCGTGAGAAACCGAGTCACAGAGAAATAAATATGAACAAAAATGTAATATGAACTACAAAGTGGTGGTGCAGGCTGTAAATCTATGTTTTTACTATGGAAACACTATTCAAACACATGCAAATCACATACCTTTAGAAAGATCTCGGAGGGAGCTTTCCAGCGCGATAAATTTCAGCTGAAATGGATTTTTAAATTCGCCAAATACAATAAAAAATATGTGGATAATACCACGAGCATTTCAGGGTTTTTGTGCCCAATAGGAAGAACTCTAAGATGACTTTCCAACGCAATAAAATTCTGCTGAAACGAAGTTCTTGATCTCCAGATATGATCAAAAGTGTTTGGGCAGCACCACGAGTACTTCAGGGTTTTTTGGGGCCCCCAATTTGCAGCCCGAAAATCTGTGTTTCTGATGTAAAACAATATAGGCAAATCACATATCAACATAAAAAACTCTAAGATGGCTTTCCAACGCAACAAGTTTTGGCTGAAACGAACTTCCAGATCTCCAGTTATGATTGAAAACGTGTGATCGGCTTTCAGAAGGAGATAATGAATTATATTGCAACCATTTAAGGACATTCTAATTACATTAAGAACATTCTAATTACATTAAGAAAGGTTTTTCACCAATTTGATTTATACAAAAAGTACTTTTATATATATAATATAACTAAGTACAAAATTAGAAGCTTCTAAGGCTTCTCCTTACGGATCCTTCTAGCTAAATGAAAATCCTTGGACATCATTGTCACCCTCTTCGCATGAATGGCACACAAGTTGCCTTCTTCGAAGAGTTGTACCAGTTCTGCCTATGCTGCTTCTTGCAAGGATCGGACCGTTAGGGGTGTGACCCTATAGTCGGTCCGGAAGTCCTGCATAATCTCCCGGAGGAGCCGTTCGAATGGCGCCTTCCGGATCAGGAGATTAGTACACTGCTGAAAGTGCCTAATCTCCCAAAATACCCGGGCGTGCTTTGAGTTAGATCCATGGTGGACCTTCTTTGGCAGCTCGGGCCTGGGTGGTGGCAGCTTCGATTGATTCTTCGGCTTGCCGCCCTTAATGTACTTCTGTACATTCTGCTTGCATGCTCCTTTGTTCAATAGGAAGGAGCATGAAATTATGCAGAAGGAAAAGAGAATTTGAATTTAGGGTTAACAAGTCTTGTAAAAGTTTCGCCATAAATGCAAAGGGAAAGAAGAAAAGGCCGACAAAATAGAGAAAGCCTGGAGAGATAATTTGAATATTTTAGGATGAATTTGCAAGGGGAAAAAGGAAGGAAAGGTCTATCTTTGATCTAAGACGGATTAGAATACCATAGAAGTGCCAAAATTTATTGAGAGCACGCACAAGCCGGAATCATTCTGAGTAAATCTTTATTGAAATCTTTTTGTCTGACCATTCACAATGTACCTGGAAAAATGCAGTAGGTGCTTTAACAACAAGTTTTTTAGCTTTGAGACCGGGTAATGAATTGTATAATCGATAAGAACCGTTTGCCTTTACGATAGCCTGGCCAGTTTTTGGCCAGGCCGATGGAATAATATATAGACTAATTTTGATGAAATGAATAATGCAAGTGTTTTTTGTCGAGAATGCCCATACTCATTCCTGTAACCATTATATTATAATAGCTATATATCCGGTAGAATATATTTTGGAGAATATAGACTTTGGCTCTAGCATCATGTTAAAGTAAGAATACTTCCCTGCTCGGGGAGATGGCCGAGTGGACTAAAGCGGCGGATTGCTAATCCGTTGTACGATCATTCGTACCGAGGGTTCGAATCCCTCCCTCCCCGTTTACTAACTAAATATTTATCTTATGAATCCTCTGGAGTGGTAGCTGTGCATCCTAACCGAAAAGGCCACGATGATTTGGATGAAACCACATCAGACGCTCCAGACCTGATAATTAATCGTCACATTATCCTCCCCTCAAGGCCCCCCTCCTTGAAGGCTTGCAACCGGGGGAATTGGGGGCGGACCGAACTCGATCTGCAAGGGACTGAAACCGAGGAGTGTGACGGCAACCATCTGGACCCCCAACCCTATTACGAGTTGCCCACACCACTAGGGCATGAGTTATCCAAATCATACTGTCACATTTAAGGGTCTGAACGGGACTTGAACCCACTAGCTCTGGAGTGGTAGCTGTGCATCCTAACCAAAAAGGCCATGATGATTTGGATGAAACCGAATCACACGGTTCAGACCTGATGATTAATCGTCACACTATCCTCCCCTCAAGGGCCCCCTCCTTGAAGGCTTGCAACCGGGGAATCGAGATGTTTGTTTTTCCTGTAAATTCAAACACCCAAGGTTCGATGATTTCACTTTCAAATTCTTCTGAGCCAGGCACAAATGAGTATTCAGGGACAAATAGAGAGCCTGGGAAGAATTGACTGTATACAAGACGATCCTAGAGCTCGAAAAATGATCCTGTAAGAAAACCACAAGTTATTCTTCTATCCTGTTTTCAAAATAGTGAAGAATTTGATATCCATATGAAGATATTAGAGAGAGGAGTACGATTTTCACTGGGCCTTCACTAGGCCAGCAAGGATTTTTAAGCAATCACAGATCAAATGGAGAAACCGTGGCTGAATTTGATCAAGAAAAAGTTTGAATCAGAAAAGACAAAGAATTCAAGAAAAAAGGCGCTCATAATGACGAGCAAGACGCTATGCAAGCTACTTCGTTATCTCCAACTTTCAAAAGTTTCATTGTAACAAACTTACTCAAGAATACTACATGTCAATATGTTGCACATCGACCCAATTGGCATTAAGAACATGATATAGTATGCTATTACCATCACCATATATGTCGGTAGAAATACGTGCCATTATTGGTTAGATGTAAATAAACTAGTATACTTTGCTCTCATAGTTATAATTATTAGACCAATTTTACGAATATAGTGTTCATCTTCATTTGACAACATGCACTTATTGTTTTCACATGGTCCATTAGCCCATCGATCTATTTCCATTTCAATTCTAAGTTGGTGCCCACATACAATGCAGGATTAGTCTTCTCTTTGTATTGTTCCATCTTAACCATTTCTATGGCATTGGCATCCAAAGACTTACCTAAAAAGCAAATGTTAACCACCTAGTGGTTAACATTGTGCACATGCTAGGTGTCAGTGGTGGCAGACTAACATTATGTTTAGGTTAACATAAGTGTAGAGCTTAGATTTAGCTAGATGTAGGGGTCAGATTTGCAGTCTACACTATATTAGACCAGAGCCTCTTCAGATGTATTCAGATTTTATCTCAAGTTTGTAAAGCCTCATTTGGCGCACGTTTCCTTCACTCTTTGTACATATTTGTTTCCTTTCTTCTTATTTTGTGGTCATGAGTATGGCAGCTTTGTAGCATCTGGCAGTCATAGACTGCTGCTGCATGGTGTATGCCAAGAACTCATAATTAACAGTGGCGCCGTTATGCCAGGGTCGCTCGTGATCACTTTCTTGAGCCTTGTTGTTTTGTTGTTGTCCTTGCTGCTCTTACCACCATCAGTTCTTGAATACTCCTTGTATATTACTCTCAATCCTTCAAACTCCCTTATTTGGCCCAACCAGCTGTTGAAATGGTCCGGCTGGAGGTGCCATTTGTCAATCAATTCGTCAAATCAAAAAAAGAAAAAGAAAAAATATTTTGTATCACATCACATGGAGTGTATTACATCACATGGAGCATATCAGTATGGAGCATATTAGTTTGTATCTGCAAATCTTAAGCTTTCCAAGAAGATTTCTTTTTCAGATTATTTGGCTGAGGGCCAACACTTTGGCTAGCCCCCAAAGCCTAGTAGCAGCATGATTACGCAACCCACCTTTGTATTTGCATCAAAGACTCAACAAAAGATTGTTAATCTTTCCAGCATATCAGGCTCTATATCAAAGTTTTGTTTTTCAAGGAATCGGTCAGCAACCTGAGAGCTTATATGGCTACAGCCCATCAATTTTCTTCAAAAGCCTTGCCTGTATATAGTATGACTTGGTCTCTGCGGCTCCTGCAAATACCAGAGTTCAATGGTTTTTTCGGGCCCAAGGATCACCACAGATGACAGAGGAGTTGGGGCAAATTCAAGAACATCCTTCAGATTTTGCACTTCTAATCTGCATCAAGCACATCTTCGTTATTGCCAGCAATTCAAAAGAAGGAAACCTCTTACCATGTCCGGTCTTATTCATATGGGGATTTCAGTCGTCTAAAAACTAGCTCCTTCACCGGCAGATATTACGCTGCCTTATCTGTATACCCAGTGCCAGATATAGAAAGCTTCAAAGTTTGGCGACATCTGTCAAAGCTTCAAAATTCACTGCCTATCAGAATAACGGATATATGCCGCATCACCTATCAGCAATATAGAGAGCCAGGCTCAGATCACTGCCATGAACGGCTGCAGCAAAGCAATTATTTAGGGTTCATAACTAGCCATATTTGTGAAGGCTGATCACGGGTCACGCCGTGGCCCAAGTTTTGGTCATGTGCATGGGCCACGACCACAGGCCACGCTCACATCTGTTAAGCCCAAGCCCATGGGCTATGTGCCACACCCACGCCAATGTTTGCTAAAGTTCACGGCCCCGCCTATGCTCACGATCATGCCCACGGCTCAGGGTCCGCGCTGTGACAATACAGTCACGCTTCCGTTCACGCCCATGCCCATGCTCATGCCTTTTAAATCCAAGGGCCATGCCCACACCGTGACACTTATCTCACATTGCCTCTACTCATGGGTCCATGACCGCCACGCCTCACCATGTCTCTGGTTTCCCAACCTCAAGCAGTCTCCACGCTATGTCTTTTTGTCCATGCTTGGACTCATCCAATGTCATGCTCCCCCATGTGGCTTTTCCCGCTTGCTCATGGAATCCACACACAACTCATGCTCTATATGGCTGATAACGGGGGAAGGTATTTTGATGTTTACATTTTGAAGACCCCCTGTAATTATTTTTCAGTGGAACTTTGGGCAAGCATGGAACTTTGACTTTCCCATGATATAAGGGGATGGTCTTTATGTTTTTTCTTGCCCTAGTTCCTATGATCCACGTTCTACATCGACATTCTTTCAGATTTTATTCGTCATCAACACATTCAGGAAGATCTTTTCGGTGACAAAACCCACCCATTACCATTACCATCATCTCCGCCCCTATTTTTTTTTGGCATGTTGTAATTGTCGGACTTATCTTATAAAAGTCTGTAATGTTTTTGTGCTAAAAACTTTTAGGGGGAAGCAGTATTAACCACCTAGTGGCTAATAGGTGTCAGTGGTGGTAGACTGCATGTGGCATGTTTAGGTTAGCATAAGCGTAGGGCTTAGATTTAGCTAGATGTAGGACGGTATCGCCACCGATCGGTCGAAGATCAAGGCAATAAGTAGTTGGCCGGCACCAAAAAATATAACAGAAGTAAGAAGCTTCCTCAGCCTCGCAGGGTACTATAGGACGTTTGTGAAGGACTTCGCTAAGTGGGTACTCCCCTCAAGGATATCAGATGACAGCCATATTTCGCGCTATGGCAGGCAGTTGTTGTTGCTGGCTAGTATCTTTGACTTGGTTATTTGTAATGGGACAGTTTTGCAAAGAGAGAGCTGACCATAATAGTACGGTAGTTGGTCGGGCATTGAGGGTCCCCTGCTTTGTATATGGGCACTACTCTGCTAGTGGTCCATTGCGTAGGGAAGCCCTCTCGCAATGCTTTATTGAACAATGCCGTGAGGACAGGCACTAGTGGAGGCCCAGCCCATTTCGTGGTTCTCACCGCGATGCCATCTAAATGCCGCCTTCCCATTAGCTAGACGTCAGAGGGCCCATGATAACATCCCCTTCGCGGATAACCGTGAGCCATGCCTATCTCGTGGAGGGATCGGTGCCCGCCCCGAGCAGGTGTCGCATACCGCTGTAAAGTAATCGCACTCCATTGCTCCGAGGTGATGTTCCCCCGGGTCTGTGCTTTGCTCAAGACCCTTTCCGTATCGTCCTCGGGTGCCGGTCCAGAGACCAAACATCTCGCGTCGATGCTCGCGAGGTATCCGGCCTTCTTGTTCTTGAGAAAGGAGCGGGTATTGACCGATGGCCCGTGGTATGAGATGGGATCGCTGACTTGCCTGAGTGTGCGCTTTGAGCTCCCGACACTCATCATCAAACCATTTGTTGCGGGAAAGGTGGTAGTGCTCGCGGGTTCGGCCGTGAGCCGCCTCTCCCAAAGCATCTTTCGCCAGCCGGCCAAGCTGTGTGAGTCACCGGCCAGATTGCTCTTGAAGTGTGGGGAGTTGCTTGATCCCCGCCGATCATGCTCAAGCTACCGGGCATAGGTCCCCGACGGTCAGAAGTCCAGCGCGGTGGGGCACCCCGGTGTGTTGAAGCAAAGAGGTGCACGGGAAGCCTCCCAATGGAGATGCATGAAAGGGGCCGGTGGTCCAAATCTACTTCCCTCCCCGAAAGTGTCCGTCTATCCCAAGAACTCATATATGCCGATGATGTCAACCTCATGGCCTATACTCCACCGGGACATGCAGTGTCACCGGATGCTCTTGATACTTTTGCCAATTCATCGGCATGCGAAGTTAACTTGGCCAAAACTAGGGTGTCGCTAGTTGCATCGTCCCGTCGCCCAAGGCTTCCCACCTTCACTTACTAGGGGCAAGAGGTAGAGGTGGCTCCGACCTACAAGTACTTGGGGATTGAGTTCTCAACTACCACCCATTGGGATGCGCGCTATCAAAGTTGGGGGTCATGGCGGGTTGGAAAGCACTATATGCCATGCGAGAACAATAGCCACAAGGTAGAAGTTATACCTGGGGGCCACCAACCACATTTGTTTCGGGCCTTGGTTGAGCGGTCCTTTTGTATGGGGCGTGGTGTGGGGTCCGGTGATATCCCTCAACACTGAATGACCTCGAGCAGCGTAAGGCCTTCTTGGCACGGCCCAGGGGTGAAGTCCACGCCTGCATGCAGATCCTACTCTAGGAGACAAGGCTTTCTACCCTTCAACGTCCGCATTGGAACGCCATATCGTTTTACTTCCAAAGGTGGTCGCTATGGTCGATACACGCTTTGCCCCATCTTGCTTTTGGCCACAGCCGATGGGTCCCCAACGCTGAAATCCCGCTTTGGAAAGACAAGCAAGTTTCGGTGGTTTCTCACGCCGGGCGCAGTAAAAACAGATGCGCCCGTGTCGACAAAGAAAGATCGCGAGGCACTTAAACCGCACTGATGCTACTTTCCTTCGCAAGCTCGGGATGCGAGGCTCGACGCACGTTAAGCCGGGCACACTATCGCCAGAAGAAGTCAATCATAGGCTCACAAGAGGCCCACACCAAGATTTTGTACACCCAAATCGCCCATGAAGAAGCTGCCAGACTTATAGCTTCCATTCGCGACGGGTGCACATCGCCCGCATTGAAAAGGGGCGCTGGGCTCCTCGAAGCACGAGCAAAGGCTTTCACGTTGTTGCCACCTCGTATAGCGATTGAGGATGAATGTCATACCCTCCGTGATCCGCCCCAAGATTTGCCCATATCCGAGAGGTATGTTCGACTACTAGTGCCGGCCACCGCATCGCTTATTGACTACGCTGGGCCGCTGGATTTGTTGGGGTCATACCTCCAGGAGGTTATGGATGCACGGACTCGTTTGTGTCCTACGGGACGGTCTTGAACTGTCCTATGCAATTGTACAGTCTGCTAGCATGCTTATTACTGCTAAGTTTTTTCCCTCGAAAACCCTTCGGGGCGGGGGTTTTTAATCTCGTCGACACGCTTGTCGCTCTTTTGTTTGGGTCCCATAGGCCAGTTGGTCTCCGTGGACGCTAAAAACCTATTCTATTCTATTCTATTCTCAAATCTCACCAAGCACTTCAAAGTCAAAGATTGGATGGATCATTGGATCAAGAACATTCAAGCTTCCTTTGACAAGCTTAAGGAAGCCTTGACGACGGGCCCGATATTAACATTGCCAGACCCAGATAAAGATAAACATAGGGCAACTGATGCAAGTAAGATAGCCACATGGGGAGTGCTTATGCAGGAGGGCAGAGTTGTGGCACACAACTCCAAAAAGATGAACGACGTAGAGCAATGCTACCCGACTTATCATCAGGAGCTTCTAGCCATCGTCAGGGCCCTGCATATTTGGAGGCACTATTTGCTGGGAAGGAAATTTCAATTAGATACTGACCACCAGAGCCTCCAGTATATCTTCACACAACAACTCCTCAACTTAAGACAAAGACATTGGATGGAGCAGGTATAAATTAAGAACTTCTTAATTTTAAAACATGAACTTGTTTTGGCTATAGTTGCATAGAACTCCTCTAATTTCTAACTATACTTTGGCTAAAGTTTCTAGAAAAATAAGCAAAACATTAGCCAAACATATTGCAAAATTTAAAACATTAGCCAAACATATTGCAAAATTTAAAACATTAGCCAAACATATTGCAAAATTTAAATTAAAACCAGTAAAATCTGGCTAAAGTAATAAAAATACTTAAAAAAATTGTGGATACTTTGGCAAATCCTTCAAAAACTTCGAAGAGTCTCATTTATGTTTGGCTAAATTTTTTTATTTTTTTGAGATTTTAAACCTATTAAAAATCGGCAAAACCCTAATGATCAAGCCCAAATTTTAGCCAAATGGCGAAGAATAGCCACTAATTTATACTATGGGATGGAGTTCATACAAGCCAGGGAAGTTAAATGTGGTTGCTGATGTACTTTCTCGTCTGCCATTGGCGACTAGAGTGCATTGCAATGCCATCTCGGCCCTCTCCAGCGAGTTCGGCAAAAAGATTGAAGATGTTATCTCCTCTAGTAAAGAATTTTGAGAAATATAAGTTAGTCTTTGCAAATAAGCAAGGACAGAGAAAGAAAGGGAGGCATACAAGAAATTTAAAAAGGAAGGCAACCTTTTATACTATAAGGACAAGCTTTGTGTACCAAAAGTATCAGGAGTAAGGAAGTTGATTCTCCACGATACTCACAATAGCCCTATATCCGGCCACACAAGATTTATGAAGATATACATCAATATAAAAAGTAGCTATTTTTGGCCTGGCATAAAGAAAGACATCGCCAATTATATTCGGAAGTGTCAGTGATGCCAGCAGACGAAGGCTCTTGAACCATTGGTGGTGCCAGATGCCAAGTGGGAGATGGTGATTATAGATTTCATCACAGGGCTTCTCAGAACATCTAGGGGCCATGATGCCTTGATGGTGGTGGTTAACAAGTTGTCTAAGATGGCACATTTCTTGCCATGCAAGACCACAGACACAGCCCTAGATACAACCTTGTTTTTTTTCAAAGAAATAACTAGAAGAATCATATCATATAGAGACCCAACGTTCATGTGCATTTTGGAGAGACTTCTTCAACATCATTAGGACGAAGCTTTGTATAAGTAGAGCATATCATCCCCAAATCGATGGTCAGATGAAAAGGACGAACAAGATCTTGGAAAATATTATGACGTTCTCCACCAAATATACGACG
The DNA here is from genome assembly GCA_021234155.1 of Isoetes taiwanensis. Lineage (NCBI taxonomy): Eukaryota > Viridiplantae > Streptophyta > Lycopodiopsida > Isoetales > Isoetaceae > Isoetes > Isoetes taiwanensis. The sequence continues at coordinate 2,044,697 of JAJEKV010000048.1, forward strand.
CCCCGTCGTACATCTCGCGGGAAATTCCGCATCTAGCACACCTGCCACATAGGCCATCCATCTATCCCGCATCTGGGATGGTCATGGTGTGGAAAGGGGACACGAAGGTGTCTTGCGCGCCCTTCCCCTATAGGCTCGTATAACAACAGAAACATAAACATAAACATCAACACTAGCAATAACAATACAATCAGCTACCTCAAATGGTAGTACCATCTATCCATCTATTGATCCATCATAGATAACAATACATCATAAAGCATAATAGCTTCTATCTAGGCTCAGACTCATAGGGGAAGTAGATTAACGGCTGGGCCTCAAGATAGAGCAGACCAAGATATAACTATGGCGGGGCTGGTTATAGACAATGGCTAGGATTGACCAGTTCACCCCCCTCCCCCCTCCTGTGCATACTTTGCAGATGGGTTAAATCAGGCTTTGGCGTGACTATAATCTGCCGGAGTGATGAGATAGGAAGGGTTGCATCTCCCCTTCCCAGAGAATAGTGGCTCCATGGGCGGTTAGAGGATCGTGGTGAACAATTGGATTGTTGGAGGGGACCTTAACAATACTCCTAATTGGGATATGAAGCTGGGGAGTAAAGTAAACATGTCTAAAAATGAGAGATATACCTGGGACATGTGGTTAACTAATCAAGATCTGGTATATGTTCCCTCATCGAATACTAAGTATTCTTGGAGCAATAAAAGGAAGGAGGACCAAAGAACTTATTGTATGCTTGATAGGTTCTATATACGTAATACTTCTGCTTGCTGGCTTGATAACTACATTGTCACTGTAGACATTGCTAGTACCATATCTGATCATCAACCTCATTTCCTTGATACTAAGGAGTTGGCTCCCAATAATAAAGGAAGAAACACCCCTTCAAGTTTAATACCACCTTCTTACAAATGAAGACCTTCTGCTAGGACTTTAATACTTTTTTATATCTCTCTGCCCAAGATCGGCCAGCATCATTCTAGGAAAACATTCAGTGACAAGATGAAGGCAGTAAAAAATTGGATTAAACAATGGGATAAGAAGTTTACTCAGGACGGGAAGTTGCCAAAGTAAAGCTTTTTGAACAAATTAAAGAGGTTAGATCTCAATTACAAGATAATCCCAAGGATGAACAATTGGAAGTCCAAGTCAGAACTCTTAAGGAGCACATGTCAAAGGAATAGCTCTCAGAAGTAAAATCAAGATGTGTAATCAAATAGATCATGAGAGTTCAAAGCTCTTTTTCAGAGTTGCCAGAAATAGAATGTTCAACAACTCCATCACCCAGCTGGAATTGGATACTGGCACCATCACCACTGAAGAGAAAAACATTGCTACTGCTTTTCAAAGATTCTACACTGAGTTGTTCCAAAAAGCAACCAATGAGGATAACAATATTCAGGCAATTTTTGACATGATTGGAGACCCCCATGATATTATGGAGGATGAATGGACAGAAGTTTCTAGCATGATTGAGATATACAAGACCTTAAAAAAGATGAAACATGGTAAGAGCCCTGGTATAGATGAGTTCCAGCTAGAATTATTTATGGAATTTTGGCCTATCATGAAGGATGATGCAGGCTCAACATATTTATCCTTCTTTTAATACTGGGGTAATTTCCTTAGTCTCTAAGTCTGATGCCCATAGTAGGATTAATGATTGGAGACCCATCTCTTCGACCACAACTATGTATAAGCTTGTGGCCAAAATCATTTCGGGCCTAATAGTGGTCCACCTCCAAAGGAATATTAATGCTTGTCAATCAGCTTTTCTTCCCAACAGATCCATTCTGGACAACTATACGACTGCAAATGAAGGTCTCCACTGGAATAGGCTAACCAAACAAGATTGTGTTCTCCTTAAGCTTGACTTTAAACGTGCTTATGACTGTATCTCCTGGACTTTTCTGGAGAAGTCCTTGGTTCATATTGGCATTCATCCTTATCTCATTAAGCTCATTATGGAAATCAACCAGAATGCCTCTTCTTGTGTTCTTATTAATGGCTATCCAGGGGATTTCTTTTCCATTAGGAGAGGAGTGAGGCAGGGTTGCCCTCTTGCTCCCTACCTTTTTATAATTGTTGCTGAAATCCTTACTAGAATGGTTCTTTGCTATCAATCAAAAAGGTGACGGGTAGCCTCTCTTCTCTGTGACGCTCCTTGCGCTATATACGACAGCCCGCGGCATACAACGAAGGACCTTCCCCATCCAACAACTACCCGTCGTATGGGCCCTCTGTCTAACTCGCGTCTAGGGTGGTTAGACTATCGAGTAGATGACACAGAGGTGTCATTCCATCCTGTCCTCTAAGGATCCCTATATCAGCAGAAGCAAAACAAAACATAAGCACTAGCAATAATATAACAACAATAAACTACCCTCTACGGTAGTGATAATCCATCCATCCATGTCATCGTATACAACAATACAACAAATGCATTAAATACTTAAATAGAGGATTCCACCTAGGGCTCAGAATCAAAGGGGAGTCGATTTGACAGTCGGGGGCCTCCAGATAGAACAGACCGAGTTATGGCAATGACTTGGGCTGGCAATAGACAATGGCTAGGGTTGACCACTCGATCTGCCCCTCCTATGCATACTTTGCAGATAGGCTAAATCAGGCTCTGTCATGACTGTAACCTGTCGGAGACGTAATCCCATGGTATCACCCAGCAAGACTACTCCGGGTTGCATCTCTCCAGTCCGATGAGGTAGGAAGGTCTCCTCCTCTCGAGGTGCAGTGGCTCCGTGGGCAGCTAGAGGATCGTGGCGACACACGTTTGTACCCGACTGAACTCCTCAAAATAAGAGCCGGGCTGACACCATTGACCCAAGAAGTGTCGGACTCATACCCACACGCAGTGACCGACTATAAGCCTAGCCCGCTATGGATCCTCAGTAGCCGCGCTCAGCAAGGACCTCCCTCCACTTTGCCATTGACCCCGTTATATGGTGCTCTGTCACTCCATAGCCTCTGTAGCCAGGTGGGCTCTATGCACAAGCCGCATAATAATGGGAACTGATGGGTCTAAACTAGGAGCATCATCTACTAGTGGATACTAGGTCTCTACCCCCCTTCCCAATACACAAGAGGTGCAAACATGAGATCAACCAACATCATATCAACATAATCTTGATAATAAATGAGAATAACAACTAATCCTAATCACATACATCTAATTTATAGTTAGAGTTTATTGATTGGGGTTCATGTTCAGAACAATAGGTTCTAGAATGGCTCTACTAGGACACAAGGTGCAACTCAACTGGAATCTACTCAAAATACCTGCTCCTAACGAGCTGCCTTCGGCTCCTTGGTTCTTCGTCTCTGGCAGGTGACTCGAGTCGATGACTTGCGCTCCCGAACTGCTACTGCAACCTAGGCTGTCGAAGACGATCCTTGGATCGGAGCTTTGGACGCGAACTGGTGGGTCTGTGGTTGGTGGAGCCAAAAGTGGCTAAGCTTGAGGGTTTAGCCTTTTGATATGTTAGGGTCTACATGAATGCCAGTTGGTTCCCATTGGTGCGTCTATGTGACGATTCACTTATAAGGTGAGGCCATGTGAAGTTATGTAGATAACTTAGTCATCTCCTCCACGTTGGTCGCATACAAGTCTATTGATGTAGAATTGTATGGTGACGTGGCCATAAAATGTACATATTTATACTGTATATTTTAGGAGAACGTCACATTCTCCCCCCATTAGGATAATGTTGTCCTCAGCATTTGATAAGATGGATGAACCTGCATGACATATCACAACCATATACACAATAACACTTAAACTTTATTACAATGATAAACTTCCGCTGTTAATTATATGCATATGAGTGTGAAGCTATATTCACATTCTTATACAATTTATATAGTTTCAACAATTTTTATATTATGTTAACTTATAACATCCTTAGGAGTTTTATAACTAACACAAAATATTGTAACTCCTATTCTTGGCGTGATGCGCTCCCTCTTGGTCCACCCCCATTTAATTTATATTACATTATACTACATGCATGTGACATGCCTATTATGCCTATATGTCTAATGCCTACTACACCTTTTGTCAGCCTTGGCATAGGAGGTGGCTTATCCTCCATAACAGCCATAAGACTCTAGGTGGTTCCCTATGATGCACCTATCCATGACCCATGTGGATTCGTGCATGCCTACTTAACCTATAGGCATGAAACCATTGCATAGGGAACATTAAGGATGATCCCATCATTGCGCATGCTCCTATGCATCGTAACCGATATGCATCTTGGCTACCCCAAAGGTGATGGCATGCACTCTTTGATTCGTCTCGGCCAAAAGGGCTTGCAGTAGATGACACTTTGTCTTGCTACACTATGATCTATTGCTACGAATTACTCTGGTAATTTAATTGAGTACTGATAATCTATTGCTACAGATTGCCACTGGTAAGGAAGCTGTAATCTATTGATACTGACTGAATATGGCCAACTATAGCTTAAGTATAATTTGTTACCACAGATTGGATCCAATGCATTCTTATATAAACTCAGTCATATAAATGTAGCCACCTGGACACATATGATTTCCATCAGGTTGCAACGGAGTGAGTAAGAGCTAGTGTCGATGTAATGCAGGGTATGCTGACACAATGTTCAAAATATTGTGAAAGTGGATTAGCATATGCAGAATGCAGCTCAAACAATTACAAGTAACATAGATCTTTGACATTTAATCTTATATGTTACTTACATTAACTTGATAAGCCTATTTATTCATAAATTATAGCTTATACTATCTATGATCTGTACACCTATTGTCTCTACTGGAAAAATTGTGCAATTGTGCAGTTTGGCTAAACATTGCTTTTCGATATAATAGTTGGACTTACAGAACCCGCCTTACCATTATAATGGCATGTTTGGCTAAACATTGCTTTTTGCATAGTTGGACTTACAAAACAAGCCTTACCGTTATAATGTTAATTGCCCAACAAGATCTTATGTTGCTTATCTAATCCAACGTTTTTTATATATTTGATAACAACCAACTTAATACGTCGTGAAGCTAGGACTTACGCTAAATGTCGTTGAACATACAATTCACACCACCATATAATAAGACTCCCATACTCATATAGCGGCTAATGAAATCTAGCGAGAAGGAAACACATTAGCATAAGACTCCCATACTCATATAGCGGCTATTGAAATCTAGCGAGAAGGAAACATATTAGCAGCAGGGCTTTGGGCCTAACTTTCGGCGTGAATCAAGATAATATTCCTAGCCCCCTCAACAATACCACCAAACAAGGGTTTGCTCCTCAAAAGTACCACCAATATCTTCTTCCTTCGTATTCTTTTTGCCAAATTCATGTCATTTGGCATAACAGTGACTCGTTTTGCGGGCCAAATTAGAGATGGTGATATTTATGGTCATTTACAACAACCACCTTTATTCATAATGACCCTAAACGTATTAAAATTCTAAAATTTTCAATGGTTTTTGGGTTAGTTATTGTGGATTTGCGCCATATTCCATTGGGAAGTCTTTTTTATGCCGATTCTACAATCTGTTCCTAGTGGAATGTTGGGGTCATGCACAACTTTTCGCCCAAATTTACTAGAATTCCTGGACTCTATTATTCCTATTTGCATGACGACTCTACTCGTGGAAAATTTTTTCCCACTTCTCGGGTTCACTATTGGGATTCGCACCCCAAATTTTTTACTGGGCCAGTTAGTTTTCTATCATAAGGTTATGGCCAGTGCTTGATCTTGGTCAACCAAGATCATTGCTCTCATACCATTGTGATGCTCCTTGCGCTATATACGATAGCCCGCGGTATACAACGAAGGACCTTCCCCATTCAACGGCTACCCGTCATATGGGCCGTCTGTCTAACCCGCGTCTTGGGTGGCTAGACTATCGAGTAGAGGACACAGAGGTGCCATTCTATCCCAATCCTCTAGGGGTCCCTATATCAGCAGAAGCGAAACATATACACATAAGCACTAGCAATAACATAACAACAATAAACTACCCCGTAGGGTAGTGATAATCCATCCATCCATGTCATCATATACAACAATACAACAAATGCATCAAATACTTCAAATAGAGGCTCCTATCCAGGACTCAGACTCAAGGGGGAGTCAACTGATAGCTGGGGGCCTCCAGATAGAACAGACCAAGTTATGGCAGTGACTTGTGCTGGCAATAGACAATAGCTAGGGTTGACCACTCCATCTGCCCCTCCTGTGCATACTTTGCAGATAGGCTAAATCAGGCTCTGTCGCGACTGTAACTTGCCGAAGACGTAATTCCATGTTATCACCCAACAAGACTACTCCGGGTTGCATCTCCCCGGTCCAATGAGGTAGGAAGGGTTGTGATACAATTGAAGAGTTTGTTATGATGAACAGCCTCAACTTATAACCACAAGATAAGCAAAAGAAGATATATTCAGTATTCAAAGATATACAATCGGCTTAGAGCCATAACAACTTGATAAGAGCTCCCTTATCCACCCAACCGGATTCAAGCATGCACAGGAAGTCGTTATCCTGTCACCTTCAAGATTCTTTTCTTAATGGCAGCAAGGCGGTACTGGCAAGGGCTATGGTTAATAGGGCAGCAATTTAGAGCAGGACCAGAAGCGGATAACAAGGCTAGGTAGGAAGCTTTAGGCAATGGCAGAGCATAGTAGGGCTGGGTTGACTGATCGAATGCTAGCTTGCTCTCTTATTTATGCAAACTAAAAGGTATTCTTCGGATGGCCTTTCTACTGCTGATAATAGCTTCTTTTAAAGAAAAAGGCAAGGAGAATCAGGTAAAGGGAAATCGATCTAAAATGCCTGGATAATCTCGGGCTAGCTAAGAATAGCTGAGAACTGGCAAACGGGAGCAGCTTGGCTTTATTTAGATAAGATCCGGCAGCGTTTTTGCAAATCCGGCAGAGCTTCGTTGCTCAGTGCCGTTTTTTGTTCCAACAATTTGGCGGCCCGTTATCAGCCGCATTAGGACTTTTAACAAATACATTTCCTCTAATGGTTTCCATATGCCCTTGCCATTAACCCTTGCTGGCTTGAACCACGCCCCCGAGCCGCTCTGTATCAAGTCCTTCCCTTCTTTCAGTCGATCGACCTCGATCGCTCTATAACCCTGAAAGAAATTCCATCAAAAAAAAAACCCTTGCCATGAAAAGAGATGTGTTGGTCCTTCCCTTCTTAAGGCCAATCTCCTTTCCCTGGGAATGTTCTTTTTCTGATCCTCCAAGGCAGGGTCCGCACTTGGACAGAAAAATCTCCATGCTGATCCATCAAGTAGGCATCCCTCACTTGAACAGTCATGGCATCCCCAGCCCTTTCTGATATTCCGGGTAGGTTCCCACCCCTACTCGGACAAAAAGTAAATCCCTTTCCAACAAGAAAGATAGTTCCCTTCCATTAGGAAGCAAAATTTCATTTTATTCAAAAAAAATCACATACATTCAAATAGTTACGCATAACCTACTAAATCTCAAACCGAACTAAGATAAATGACCGATAGTATGAACGATGGTTAGTCGGCTTCTTTCAAACTCCCTGGCTGCAGCTTTGTCAGCAGCTTTGTCAGCTTTCCCATGAAAACTGTCAGATGTTTTTGCAATAGCATGCATTAACACTTTCCCTTTGTCTTACATGCTCTTGGGAACCTCAATTTCAGTTTGAGGCTTATCTGTAGGTGTCTGCCTTTTTGGACAAGAAGCTTTAAAGTGAGGTCCACCACATATGTAACAACCTCTTTCCGGGGCATTTGCCCGTTCCTGAGTCATACGTTGTTCTGTACCCATGTTCCTGCTATTCGAGTCTCTACGATCGTCATTGAATCTAACTCTTTTTGCTCCATTGTTATTCGCCTTATCTGTGTCGCGCTTGCCATTATTTTCCTTGGGATACCCTTCCCATATGTCATACTTTGCCCCCTTAGGATTAAATTTTCTCTCCGTAGCTTCAGCTTTCCGTACCGCTTCATCCAATGTTTGGGGTTCAATGAGCCTAAGCTCTGCATACAACTCATCCCTTAATCCAGAAATATATTTCCTTGTTAACTCTTTATCGCTGAGACCTTCCATTTGAGCCGACAAATGGTTAAATTTGCTTGTGTAATCGATAAATGTATTCTCGCTCTCCCTTGTGTGAATATATCCCATTCCCTTCAAGGTCTACAAAGTAGCTTGTGTAAATTATGGCTTTCAAGGCTCTTTTAAATTCCCCGCCACGCTTTAATCATCGGGCCATTCTCTTCCCTCCCCGCCACCAAATTCGGGCTACATCGGTAAGATATTTATCCATTGCCTCAAGTTTCGCAGAACTCGCTGGCTCCAACTCGCTCAAAAAACTTTCCCATGCAGCTAAGAATCCCATGACCAGAGGTGGACTCCTCTTTTTCCCCGAGAAAGTCCAAGATGCCGGCCCACTTTCTCGCAGCCATTTAATCCCCGGCGTAAGCATTAACCGGATTAGGAGAATTTGGCGGGAATTTGTAGGCGGCGCGGATTATTGTGTGGAGGTTGATTTGGAAGTGGAGGCCGGAATTGCTAGGTAAAACTGTAAAGCAAGGCTATTTGCTCCAACTTAGTTTGATAATCTTGCTCGATGTAGGCGGTGGCAAAGCAATTTGATTAGCAATTTGCTTGGCTATAAAACCGCATTCTTAATGCCCGGGCCGGTACCACCTGGATCGGAGATATTAAAACGGCCGGCCATTGTAACGTGATATGGGAATAGAATCTAGGCTCTGATACCACTTGATACAATTGAAGAGTTTGTTATGATGAACAACCTCAACTTATAACCACAAGATAAGCAAAAGGAAATATATTCAGTATTCAAAGATATACAATCGGTTTAGAGCCGTAACAACTTGATAAGAGCTCCCTTATCCACCCAACCGGGTTCAAGCATGCACATGAAGTCGTTATCCTGTCACCTTCAAGATTCTTTTCTTAACGGCAGCAAGGCGGTACTGGCAAGGGCTATGGTTAATAGGGCAGCAATCTAGAGCCGGACCAGAAGCGGATAACAAGGCTAGGTAGGAAGCTTTAGGCAATGGCGAGAGCGTGAAAGGTGGTCGGGTTGATCGATCGAATGCTAGCTTGCTCTCTTATTTATGCAAACTAAAAGGTATTCTTCGGATGGCCTTTCTACTGTTGATAATAGCTTCTTTTAAAGAAAAAGGCAAGGAGAATCAGGTAAAGGGAAATCGATCTAAAATAGCCTGGATAATCTCGGGCTAGCTAAGAATAGCTGAGAACTGGCAAACGGGAGCAGCTTGGCTTTATTTAGATAAGATCCGCAAAGCGTTTTTGCAAATCCCGCAGAGCTTCGCTGCTCGCCGCTTTTTGTTCCAACAATTTGGCAGCCCGTTATCAGCCGCATTAGGACTTTTAACAAATATATTTCCTCTAATGGTTTCCATATGCCCTTGCCATTAACCCTTGCTGGCTTGAACCACGCCGAGCCGCCCTCAGACGTTGTATCCCTCCCGGTGCAATAGCTCCGCGGGCGCTAGAGGATCGCGGGCACACACGCCCGCATCTAACCAACTCCCCAAAACAAGAGCCGTGTCGACACCGCAGCTCTTTGAGAGTCATGGCGACACCGCTGGACCCAAGAAGTGTCTGAGTCATACACGCCCACACGTAGTGACCGACTATGTTTAGCCCACTATGGGTCCCCAAAGAGCCAAGGCCTCGCCAGGACCCTCCACTTTGCCACCGATCCCGCTATGTGGTGCTCGGCCACCCATAGCCTCCGTGAGCTGTGTGGGCTCTATGCACATGCCACATAATAATGAGGACTAATGGGTCTAAACTAGGAGCATCATGGTTTCTACACCCCTTCCCAATACACAGAGGTGCAAACATGAGATCAACCAACATCATATCAATATAATCTTGATAATAAATGAGAATAACAACTAATCATAATCACATACATCTAACTTATACTTAGGGTTCATTGATTAGGATTCATGTTCAGAACAATAGTTCTAAAATGGCTCTACTAGGACACAAGGTGCAACTCAACTGGAATCTATCGAAATACCTGCTCCTAACGAGCTGCCTTCGGCTACCTGGTCCTCCGTCTCTAGCAGGTGACTCGAATCGATGCTCCTCCTCTGCTGCGCTTGCGCTCCCGGACTGACACTGCAACCTAGGCTGTCGAAGACGATCCTCGGATTGGAGCTGTCGACGCGAACTGGTGGTTCTGAGGTTGGTGGAGCCAAAAGTGGCCAAGGCTTAGGGTTGGCCTTTTTATATGTTAGGGTTTACGTGAATGCCATTTGGCTCCTATAGGTGCGTCTATGTGGCGGTTCGCATATAAGGTGAGGCAATGTGAAAATGGCTTCTTACCTTAGGTTGGCTAAGTTATGTAGATAACTTGGTCATCTGCCTCACATTGGTCGTATACAAGTCTACTGATGTAGAATTGTATGGTGACGTGGCCATAAAATATATGTATTTATATCGTATATTTTAGGGGAACGTCATACTCTCTATGTCTGATTCCCATAAATAGCTCTCTATTTGCAGTATGCTGACGATACTTTTGTCATGCTTAAGGCTAATAATAGTAATTTCAATGACTTCATGGACTGCATTCAGAAATTTGGCCTGGCATCCGGGATTCAGCTCAACCTTGCCAAATGTTCAATTTTATCTGATAAAGCCTGGCCTCGCCTTGATACTCATGGAATTCAATTTGTTCCTGATGGGCATTACTTGACTCTTCTCAGCCTCCCTCTTGCTATTCACATGTCCCTTAAAACTGCTTGGCAACCTTTGATCAATAGGATCAAAAAGAAGCTTTGTCTTCTCAAGGGATCTTTGTCTCTTGTAGGCAGAATTCTTATTGCTAATTTTGTCCTGGCTAGTAGTCATGTCTATTTCTCTTCTCCCTTGATTGCATACACCTCGTACAATAAAATTGAGCAATGTCTAAGGGACTTTATCTGGCAAGGCACTCACCTTGTTTCTTGGAAAGATCTGATACATAGCGGAAACGGTGGAGGGGTAGGTAAGTTCTTACATATTCAGACACAAGTTCCAGGGGCTAAAAGTGTATGGAAAGCTATTTCAGGCTTCTAATGTCCAGCTATGGATTTCATTATATATTGGATCACCAAGAGTAAACCTTTTGGTAGTGCCACCTTAAAGCACCAACTCCCTGATTTTGCCTTCTATTGAATGTGCTCCGAATCCTTCATTTTCTCCAAAAAAGAAGAAGAAGAGATAAATCCATGAAAGTAAAGTTAATACTGATACTGTCATTAGACAATTTTAATAACAAAAATAATTACAAAAGCAAATAGTGTCCATTCTTGCAAATATCAATATGCGCTGTTATCGAAGTTGCACATATAAACGTTAAAAGCTGAGTAAAAACATACGCTAGGACACTAGCCCGCCAATGTCAGACACATGTTTACTAGTTTCGATTATATTTATATCTTCGAGATAACAAATAAGGTGCCTTAACTGGCAGGCTTTTGGATCAGGCCGATCCTGAGCATCCACCGCAGACAAGTGATAGGCCAGAACCAGCAGCATCAGCTCTTGTAAACTCTTGCTTGTGCCCTGGATTTAGGTTTGGAGTCTAATTGTTGCTCTGGATTCAGGTCTGGAGGCTGATAAACCTTGCTGTGGGTTGTTGTAGCTCTGATAAACTTGCTATGGCAGCTGATAAACCTTGCTGTGGGTTGCCATTACACTGATAATCTTGCTGTGGGCATCAAAATTCAGGCTTGGTGTGCTTGTTGGTAGTAGCCTGCTGGTTAAGGGGGTTCACCTCCCGTGCAAGCCCATTAGGGCGCATCCCCATTATACAGAAACTGAGTTTGCCATGTCATCGGAACTGAGTTCCTACAATCTGTTAGGGCGCATACCATTCCCATCACTGTTGCTGAGCTTCTATTTTCTTGGCTGATTGCATTGAGCTACAAGACAAACGGTCACTTAGCTACAAGACAAACATAGCTACTACAGGACAAATCCAACTTGCTAGAAGACAAACACAAGGCTTGACTTGGGCAATTCGGAAGTCCTTGAGCACTTCTGAAGAAAGGGAAGGTGCCCTCGACTCGTCAGCAGAACTCCGGTGCCTTGAAGGTAATGGGAATGCTTTTTTCCTGGCTGGGTTTGCCATGTGGCAAAGTCAGGCCTGGATAACGGCCTAATGAGGATGCACCCTTACCTCAGATAAATGGGCGAGTTTTGGGGGGAGGTGGGGAATTTATCTGAGGTAATGGGCTTGTAAGGAGGTGAACCCTTCTTCCAAAACAATGATCCAAAAGTGAAAAAGTTGTCTTGGGTATAGGTTAACAAAATATATCTCTGCCATCATGTTTTAGAGTATCTATAAGGAACATGCAAATGAAGCTTTAAACTAATCAATTTTAAATATCCCTGATGAAAATACCTTCCTTGGTAGAGGTACGTATAGCTAAATTTGAATTAATGGGGTGACTCTAGACAACATCACTGGCAAAATGTTGTGAATGATATACGAAGAGGAATTTTGATGCATGCATCTTGGACCAGTTAAAATATTTTCCATTCTAGGACCTTAATAGTAAAATCTTTGAGCTTTTGACCGTTCAGAAACTTGACGCCTAGACGTTTGCATAGAGTAGAGTACTTATATTTAGAATTGATGATAATGAGTAGAATACTTCAAGGCAATAAGACGGTCGATGATAACCTCTTAAGTTGAGAAATCTAGACACACAAACCATTACATCCAACACTCTAATATTAAATCCCCCTTCAAACCCCCTTTGGTTTGGGTGCATATTCACACGGGGGGTGACTCCGGGCAACGAGAGCTGTTGGATAGGCATATTCACCCCTTATTCCTTAATCTACACCGTACACAAAGTTCCTCATTTGTGGGGTATGGATGTATGGAATTTGCTATACTGTATAACAAGATTTGCAAAATACACTAAGATTTTAGGCAATATACTATATGGTGTTGATTTCGTACGTGCAAAACATAATTATAGGGGCTCTCGCTGCCCTACATCACCCCCCGTGTGAATATGCACCCAAACCAAAGGGGGTTTGAAGGGGGATTTAATATTAGAGTGTTGGATGTAATGGTTTGTGTGTCAACCCAAAAATTTTTGGGCCCCTTCGGGGCCCTAAGAATTGATGAACGAAGTAGAAAATATTTTTAGTTATATTATATGTGCCATATTTGTTGTTGTATTAAAAACATATTTGGGCCGGAATTGTAATGATGTATAATAAACAAGTAGATAAAAAATTGAAGTCATTGTGAGGAGGAAACCCTAGAATATTTAGAGTGCATTTGAAATTCATAGCTTATTCAACAGTTCATGCATCAGGGCAACTTCATAGTTCAAATAATAATGGCTAACAAATAATCTGGCTATCATGCCATTAGGACAACTTCATAGTTCAAATAATATTATGGTCTATCTACTAGAATAAATATTTAAACTAAATTTAGAGAAAACATGCACTAATTAGCAAATTTTTTAATCATTTTTCTCAAGGATCTGCGAAGAACCTCATATATGAAGACGTTATGGTGCCTATAATGCCATCGCATTACTGCTCAGCTCATTTGAGCACTTGTAATGTTCAGCCACAGATAGCACTGCCAAGAAACTTGGCACTTTCCATAGTACTATATCAAGTTTTTCCTTCAAACATTCTTCAATTTCTTCAACTGTAAATGGCTCCTTGTGTAAGAATTCTCAGTAAAGCCTATCTAGATTATCGAGCCACAGCCTCTAGAGAATGTTGTTGCATCAAAAGCAACTCGTTTATGTGGCCTCCTTTCTACATCAATTATTAGATCCATAGACCCATGGGAAGTGAATATGAAACACACATTTCTTCAACATCGGACAGGGTTGACACCGCCCTAATCGCCTTCAACTGACATTCCCAGCTTTACATCAAGAATCATCTGCAAAGAGGCATCTCCAAATTATTAATTTCAATTTCGCAAAGACTACAATGCATAACATATTGCCATTGGAAACAACATTGAAAGTAAATCAAAACTCACCGCAGCCAATCTACATTCAACAACACGGTTATTGTAATTTGTTGCAAAGAAGGATACTTTATTTGACTCTCATAAAACTGCTTTGCTATCACAAATGTACCACGTTTTGGAAGACAAACATTCCTGACCCTGATGGGGTTAAAATCAATCAGCAATGCTACTCCTGGTCTTGTAACTGGCGTAATCTGATGATATTCTACAAAAGCCATGGTAAAAACCTAATTTGTGGTACCTGAGCCATTCCACTACTAGACCTAAGGTCCATCGTTGAAGAGGATCTGCAAACTGTGCTATATGAACATAATTGAGTTGCAGGCCCAAAACAGTGTGTTTGGGTATAGGCATACCTGCTGCCAATTAAAGAGCAGAGCTGCTGCAGAGCCTGGCCAGAACTTGGCATTTGGAAGCTTGAATTTATGGGCCACAGTTCGCATCCAGACCACAAGCAAGGGAAGATACGGGGCTGCCTTCACAATTTTAGTCTTTTGTAAACTGGCCCGTTCAAATACTTGTGTTAGCATTATTCACACTTGATAATGATGCCAAATGAGGTATAAAGGAAGAGCGCAGCACTTTACCTTTGATTGCCCTGATGTAGCTGATTCTTTCTGTTTGATAATGCATTTCCTGAGTTGGATGAGTCAAAGATATACAAAGCAGCATTTCTGCTCCTAAAAATTCATCAACTACCGACATAGTGGGGTCGTGGAGATCCCTTTGAAATATACAGGAAAACAGAAGAGGAATGCTTCTGATTTCGCCATTTTCAAGTTGAGTAATTGTCCGAGTTGTTGCTGCCATGCTATGCCTCTGGTTCGCCAGCTTCAAGTTCATACTGCCCCAAAGCTACCCTCAGGTTATGCGAGAGATAAGTATCTGAATATCCTGGTGGTATAAGCCACCTAAACCTTAGAGAAACAACTCTAATGGCTCAGAGACACAAACACAATAAAAATCACACTCCGAATCCGTATTGACTACATCTGAATATGTAGCTTCCGCAGAACACAGTTTAGGGAAAACAGGAGAAGCCATCGACACCTTTGCAACCTGCCACAGCTACTAATCTAGCCATCAGAGGAAGCCATAGCGAGGAGAAAACTGACGGAAATGGTCCTCTGAATTCCCTTCACTCCACGAACCCTAAAGTCGAACCCTAAAGTTGAATGCCTCGTTGCTTGCATGGCCTTTCATAAAATTAAATTAATTAAGGTTTTTAAGGAACAAAAACATGCAGACAAAACCATTGCAAAACCATAGATAAAATGTCATTCAAATATGAGAATCCAGTGTGCACTCTAGATATACTGATTAGTATGCCTCGTGCAATACACCCATGAAATCATATAAAAACCATGCCAAAAAGCGTATAAAATCACAGAAAAAACCCCCTGTTATAATGCTACATATTTGCTAAATATGGTGAATATGATTTCATCTTCTTGATTGCAGCCAGTTTAGAATAAATAAAAAAAGGCATGCCAATACTATAACTCTTGAAAGAAGTACTGTATTGGAATGCATCCCAATTATTGGAGTTGTATTATCATGCTGGCAATTATTCAATAATTTCGCAAAAATAATCACATTGTGAAGCGAAAGAATCAATCATCCTTTTTTATGAAGGCTCATGCTACGGTCTTCAGTGTTTTGCTGGACCAACACCTCCATTTGTGGGCCTGAAAGATAGAATAGAATAGAGGAGAAGTCAATTGCAATCGATCATCCAAAATTAGCAAAGATAGATATTTCTAGTCTTAAAGACACCTTGGAGGCATCATAGATACCTTATTGTCTCCAGTTAAGATTGCAATCATGATTATACACAGTGGAAGGCCACGGGTAAAGAGTGCAGGAACATCTATATAGTTTACAACCTATAATAATATAAATGAAAATATCAGCATAGTCCTATATTACAATGCCACAACTCAACTGATCCCCAATAGAAGAAGATCATACCAGTTCATAGGCACACTCATCATGATGTTTGTATCTCCATTTCCTTGCTTCAAAACGTGCAAATCTGGTCCAGATTCAAAGAGTGGTTCTATGGATTCTAAAATAATATATGTAGCAAACATGAGCTTTGATGCTTAAAGCAGCATTGAATAGTTGATGACCATGTCTGTACAAATATTGGCTCAATGCCACAAATATAGCAAAGGAAAAGTCTGGATTGCTTGTTTGTATGTACTAGTAACACCATGCCTGACTGATAATTAAACCATTATATGCTAGAACTCCCTCAATAATTTCAAATGTGGATGCACATGCTCATTGACATTCAACAAGTTCATCTATCAGAATAAGAATGGGTTGCAAACGAAGTTGCACATATAAACGTTAAGAGCTGAGTAAAAACATACGCCAGGACACTAGCCCGCCAACGTCAGACACAGGTTTACTAGTTTCGATTACATGTCGAATATCTTCGAGATATCTTCGATTACTTTGCCACTGACCCCGTTATGTGGTGCTCAGTCACTCCATAGCCTCCGTAGCCAGGTGGGCTCTATGCACATACCACATAATAATGAGGACTAATGGGTCTAAACTAGGAGCATCATGGTCTCTACCCCCCCTCCCAATACACAAGAGGTGCAAACATGAGGTCAATCAACATCATATCAATATAATCTTGATAATAAATGAGAATAACAACTAATCATAATCACATACATCTAACTTATACTTAGGGTTCATTGATTATGATTCATGTTCAGAACAATAGTTCTAAAATGGCTCTACTAGGACACAAGGTGCAACTCAACTGGAATCTATCGAAATACCTGCTCCTAACGAGCTGCCTTCGGCTCCCTGGTCCTCCGTCTCTAGCAGGTGGCTCGAATCGATGATCCTTCTCTGCTGCGCTTGCGCTCCCGGACTGCCACTGCAACCTAGGCTGTCGAAGACGATCCTCGGATTGGAGCTGTCGACGCGAACTGGTGGGTCTGAGGTTGGTGGAGCCAAATGTGGCTAAGGCCTAGGGTTAGCCTTTTTATATGTTAGGGTTTACGTGAATGCCATTTGACTCCTATAGGTGCGTCTATGTGGCGGTTCGCATATAAGGTGAGGCCATGTGGAAATGGCTTCTTACCTTAGGTTGGCTAAGTTATGTAGATAACTTGGTCATCTGCCTCACATTGGTCGTATACAAGTCTACTGATGTAGAATTGTATGGTGACGTGGCCATAAAATATATGTATTTATATCGTATATTTTAGGGGAACGTCATACTCTCTATGCCTGATTCCTATAAATAGCTCTCTATTTGCAGTATACTGATGATACTTTTGTCATGCTTAAGGCTAATAATAGTAATTTCAATGACTTCATGGACTGCATTCAGAAATTTGGCCTGGCATCCGGGATTCAGCTCAACCTTGCCAAATGTTCAATTTTATCTGATAAAGCCTGGCCTCGCCTTGATACTCATGGAATTCAATTTGTCCCTGATGGGCATTACTTGACTCTTCTCAGCCTCCCTCTTGCTATTCACATGTCCCTTAAAACTGCTTGGCAACCTTTGATCAATAGGATAAAAAAGAAGCTTTGTCTTCTCAAGGGATCTTTGTCTCTTGTCGGCATAATTCTTGTTGCTAATTTTGTCCTGGCTAGTAGTCATGTCTATTTCTCTTCTCCCTTGATTGCAGACACCTCGTACAATAAAATTGAGCAATGTATAAGGGACTTTATCTGGCAAGGCACTCACCTTGTTTCTTGGAAAGATCTGACACATAGCGGAAAAGGTGGAGGGGTAGGTTGTAAGTCCTTACATATTCAGACACAAGTTTTAGGGGCTAAAAGTGTATGGAAAGCTATTTCAGGCTTCCAATGTCCAGCTATGGAGTTCATTATATATTGGATCACCAAGAGTAAACCTTTTGGTAGTGCCACCTTAAAGCACCAACTCCCTAATTTTGCCTTCTATTGAGTGTGCTCCGAATACTTCCCCTTTAATGAGACATCTTTAAAGCTTGGCAATTGGTATCCCCTACTTTCCAGCATGACAAGGTTACTAATACAACTAGAGATACCTCTATCTTTTGGTCCCCTATAATGGCCCCTCCTTTATTTAGCTCTATGGTGGCCCGTCATCCTACCTGTTATAAAAATTGGCACAAGGCTGGTATTCTGACTGTCAAGAATCTTGTGGATGACAATAATTAGTGGCTGCAATGGGAGGAGGTTAAGAAGTTGGTAAGGGGGAGTGAAACTTATAAATTTATTTACAATCATGTTGTTAAGACATATTCCCCTCAGCTCAGTAAAGATGGAACATGTGAAAGTGGCTATCTTTGGTTCTTCAAATCCAAAGGATGTTACAAAGTTTCCAAACTCTACCATGTTTGCCTCCCTATTAAAAGTGGTAAACATGCGTATGTTCAGGGCCTCTCTGCCAAAAAATTCAAAGATATCTTAATTGCAAGTTGGAAATCCTACTCCTAACTTAAAATTAAGGTCTTCTCTTGGCTTGTTCTCCATAATGCTCTTCTCAGCAATTCTAATATGATCAAGAGGAATTTCAAATCTGTTAAGAGTCCCATATGCCCTCTTTGTAAGTCCCATGATGAGACTGTTACTCACATCTTTACTTGCACTACTATTCGTAGCTTCTGGGATTGATTGATTCAATTGGGCTCCAAGCTAAAAGCTACCTCATCTGGATTTGGTTACTTCTAGCTCTCAATTCTTCCAATCTCGGGATTCTGCTGTTACCACCTCTGTCATCTAGCTGGCATTATGGATTTCCTAGAAGCATAGAAACAATGTGGCTATAATAGGGAAGAAGGATGATCTTACTTTGATGAAATTAAACTTCCAATTTGAACTCATCCGTTGTGCCTTGGCTCATAAGGTTGTTAAGAAAGAAAAAATTGATTCCGATTAGCAACGATGGGGAGAGTTCAAATCTGAATTTTATTTGCTATGATTCATTGATTGACCAAAACTCATTTTTGGATTGCATCATTCTTGAGCAGTGTGGTACATGTATTCAGGGGGGTCAGGCTTCCTGATGATGTCCCCAATAAACACTTAGGTAACCCTCGCCAAGCAGTACGAGCCACCCTTCGGCTGAATTTTTTGCTTCGGAAGGCTTATAACGCATTTGTTCTCTCCACAAATTCATTGGGTCACATAATCGGCTTTTTACAGAGAAACAATTCTGCTGCCTACGCTCGATGTACTACTACCATAAAGGGAGATGTGAAGCTTGTGCGGGTGTATTATTGGATATCATGCAGGTTCCAATTAATGAACTGATGCTTCTCACTTCGGAATGGTCGGAAATTGACTGGCTTATTTCTCCCTCATATAATATGTCCTCTCATATCACACATTCTTTCCCGGATCTCCCTGCTGTCCCACCGTCCTTGCAATAAGACCGTTTCTCCCTTTTCCTCCTGTTATGATCCATCTTACTCGGTCTGCAGTTTTCCCTTGTCCTCCTGTTGTGATCCATCCTACCTAGTATGCTGGTTCCTGGTTGGTGATCTCTGTGGTCTTGAAGGTTCCACGGTTTTGGTTGTATACAGTTCAAGTATTTTGGACTTCTGTTACTCTAAAGGCTTCAGGCCATATTTATGTACCTTTTAATTTATGATTAATATAAAATCCTTCATTTTCTCCAAAAAAAAAGAAGAAGAGAGAAATCCATGAAAGTAAAGTTAATACTGATACTGCCATTAGACAATTTTAATAACAAAAATAATTACAAAAGCAAATAGTGTCCATTTTCTTGCAAATATCAATATGCGTTATCGAAGTTGCACATATAAACGTTAAAAGCTGAGTAAAAACATACGCCAGGACACTAGCCCGCCAACGTCAGACACATGTTTACTAGTTTCGATTATATTTCGAATATCTTCGAGATAACAAATAAGATGCCTTAACTGACAGGCTTTTGGATCAGGCCGATCCTGAGCATCCACTGCAGACGAGTGATAGGCCAGAACCAGCAGCATCAGCTCTTGTAAACTCTTGCATGTGCCCTGGATTTAGGTTTGGAGTCTAATTATTGCTCTGGATTTAGGTCTGGAGGCTGATAAACCTTGCTGTGGGTTGCTGTAGCTCTGATAAACTTGCTATGGCAGCTGATAAACCTTGCTGTGGGTTGCCATTGCTCTGATAATCTTGCTGTGGGCATCAAAATCAAAATTCGGGCTTGGCGTGCTTGTTAGTAGCCTGCTGGCTAAAGCTCACCTCCCGTGCAAGCCCATTACCTCATATAAATGTTTGTTTTGGGGACATTTATCTGAGGTAATGGAATGAGGTGAACCCCTTCTTACCAACAATTACCTAACAATTTCTGGAGAATTCAAAACTTGGACAAAGGCCGTTATCGGCCAGACCCGATTATCAGCCGCAGTTGCAAGCAAGGAAGATAGCCGGAATATGACAATCGACCTGCTCTTCCTGCCCTAACATGCTAACGGACCACCAACAGCAGCAGCCCTTGTCGCAAATTGGAGATCTTGTTAAAGATCCGCTATATTTGCTCTCGTTATATCGTCACATACGTCTTGGATCTTAGATCCAGCTGCATTTGCTAAGATTTAAGTGCGATCATAGTTAAACATGTTCTGATACATGAATTATGAAGTACCCATGTCCAGGCGGACTCCCTATCTGTTCAATATTGGCATTGGAGAATTCATCCTATTCGGGCTGAGATAGGAGTGAATATCAGGAAAGATGGCCGACGTAGCAGTTACCCGTTCTTTGGAGCGTATGCTGAAAGATGCACAAGGGAAAAAATATCATAATCTTCAAAATGCGTTGAAAGCTTATTTAGGTACATTATCAGCATTTATGTTGCAGCTTCTGCGATCTGTATTTCCATTGTTGCTAATTAAGATCTAACAAAGAATTGCCATCCAAAGCTAAGGAAACCTGGAGCTTCCCATTCTACCGAATAAACCAACCCATCGAAGTTCCCATCTACCCTGGAAAGCACCAACCCTGAATTATGCAAGCTGAAGCGACAATATTGATGCCATATTTCCTGTAATCTATTCGACAGAACACAAACGTAGCATAATATCCGTGTGGAAAACAAGCAGATTGAGTCTGCATTATAGTTTGACTTCAATATCATTATCCATGTGATAAAGTTTGAAGAAATGCCGCTTTTTGTTGGCATGGTTTTAGTTACCAGTACTTACTCTGCCATAGATTCTGTAGTGCATCCATTTTGCTATATTTCATGTAAGCGATCATCGGGCTTCTATGTGCTGCTCATCATAGATATTTATTTGCAAATTACAGATAGACGGAAGGATCCTGAAGGCCAAGCAGTGGGATCATCTGATACTACTCCTAAGGACGCTATGTAAGATCTTTAAGCCTTCAAGAATTGCTCTTCTGATTTGAACTTTGATAAGATGTTTTTGCTGCTCTACCAGCACTGGAGAGAAGCACAATGATGATCAATCAGCATCCTTGGAGGAACCGCCCTCACATTTTAAGCAAGATAGTTCTCCTGGTGCTTCTCAGGCAACAGCTGCAACGATGACAGAGGTTGGGCATACGCTGGAGGGTCCAGAGGCAGATTTAATATGGCAACCCTTAAAGCTGGCCCTTGAAACCAATCAGCCAAAGCTTGTTGAGCCTGCCTTGGATTGTCTTCACGTAAGTGGAAGTTGCAGTTCTTTGGTTTAGAAGTAATAATCTCATGCTGATTAAAATGACAATCCATAATTCAAATGCTCTGCATTCGAAGAGAAAGGCAAGGCAAAGACAAACAAGTTTTTAATAGTGTTTTAGAGTATAGACTCATTGAAGCTCACAGTCCCTAGCTGTAGGTAAAATCTAACATTTGGTCTCATTGGTCATGCATTATCTTGTGGACTTCACCAAAAGACCAAAAGCCTTCTTCTAGTTACTTTTAGTTATCATTAAGGGCAACTTGAAGGAAGTGGAGAAAGAAAGAAAGAAAGAAAGAAAGCAAGTTTTTCTTAACTTATATTTTAGATAAGCAAATGCAATGAACATAACACTTTACAGCATCTATATGGCATGGTTACCAACAAACAAATTTAGGAAGCGAAAAATAAAATAAAAAATAAAATGGGGAGTTCTAAGAAGATGGATTATAACACACAGGAAGGTAATTAGAAGGCGGCTTGGGTCTATGAGACCAATAATTACAGATGTGGCTGATGTACAACTAACGGTGAATAAAAGTGTGTCTAGTGTCTTCTAGACACGTCTTTTATAACCAGAAATAAAATAAAAAACCTCATTTTGGTGCAAAATATGAGATAGTAGATGTCTTTACCTTACAGAGGATGCTACCACTGAGCTATCAGTCCTGTGTGTGCCCATTATGCATGTTTTTTAATACTCCTTAATGTGCAACAGCCAAGCAGCCTTCCATCCCCATCTGTCCTGGAAATGTGGACCATCCAACCTTGGCTCTGATATCTATTTAGAAACAGAGGATGGAGTAGCAGGGCATCAAACCCAGGGCCTCCTTCTTGGAAGTCAAGTGATCTACCACTGAGCTCTCAGCCCCGTGTGTGTCAATTACCTATATTTTTCCAACACTTCAAAGGGCTTCTTATAATTCGGGCGAGTTGCCCCTTTTAATCTTTTAGACACCTCAATGAAGTACCACGAGAACGACATTGTCTAGTTTCTTCCCTCACCGATGAAGGATTGGATTATTTCCTTCTGCTTATGATTATGCCTGTGTTTAGCATTTTTATTCATGTCTACTAGAGACTCTTCCATAAAAGATACTTCAATTCTTTATCATCTATAACGAGCATTTTTCTAGCTTTTATACAAAGCTAGGAAGTCAAAACAAATATGCAATGGAAAAGCATGTGGCAGATTGGAGCTGCATCTTCTGCTTAACTGGCCCTCTACATCCTCCTAGATGTTCAGTTTATTCAAGTAGTCATGTTCCTCTTTTGGAAAGGTTCCTTCTAGAGTGCATTGTCACTTCCTTATCTTGTAAACCATCCACGAAGTCACCCCTTTTTAATTAACCTAATTTACTTTTCCTGCATTTATCATTTAATGATGTTGAATCAGGTGCATATAAAGCAGATGGGTGTATTAAATGAGTCTAGTAATAGCGTTCATTTTCTTTAGTTAATGAACCCCTGGGTGGAATGAATTTGGAATTCAATGTTATGAGTAAACTGGAGATTAATTGGCATTGCATATGCTTCTGATCGCTGAAATCTAATCAACTGCCAACAGAAACTTATATCTTATGGACATCTGGAAGGTGATGCTGGCCTTCACAATGGGAAAAACACTGTCATGCTTACGGATATTCTCAGTAAAGTATGTTCATGTGCCGACAACTCTTCAAGTGACAAGTAAGTTTGGAGAGGTTTCTTTTATATGACGTGACATGTTATGTGATCCTATAAAGGTCCACATCATCTTATGGTTTTATGTTTTTATGTGCAGCACTGTACTACAAGTGATAAAAGTTATTCTAACTACAGTGGCATCAACCAAGTTCCAAGGTATATTTTTTGCTTAAACTTGTGCATTTTTAAGTTTGCCAATAATGGTTTGGAATAGTTATCGCAGATTATGCTTAACAGTCTGAATATGTGCATCTTGTCTATGGAAATATCACTGCGGAATAAAGCGAGCAAAACTTCTTTTAACATTTTATACTCAGCACACAAAATGATAGGACTCTGCATCACAGACAATTTCTTCGCTATCATCTCTCCATATTGGGTGCGCTTCCCAACTTCCACGATGCTGAAAAGGGTTAAAGATCTAAAATGCTTAATTATTTAGTCTTTCGATGATTGAAACACAACATGCAAATTTCAAGACATGAAAAACATCAGTTGACATAACATGATAAAGGCTGCATTTATCCTTAGCTTTATGCTATCGCCACAAAGAAGTTCTTGGGCTATATTGTTCCCAGATGCCTCTTATCTAACTAAAGTCATCTCTAAATCTGCGCTCTGTTGCTGTGTTACAGTGCATGGAGAATGTCTGCTGACTGCCATTCGTACATGCTATAACATAGTATTGAACAGGCAAGAGTATATTAGTTGCTTATTCTACAACACACAACGTCAACTGATATGCTTTTGGAATGCAGCAAGAGTCCTGTTAATCAGGCAACCGCGAAGGCGACACTCACCCAAATGGTTAGCATTGTCTTCAAACGAATGGAATCTGATACACAGGCAAGTAAATGCACAAATGAGGGTCCTACTCCTTAGTGAGTGCACACGCTTTAAAGATATGGGCCAGCACGAGTCGTATGATTGGCATTTTATTCTTATAATTCATAAGCTAGTACGTTTTAGCCATTCTGGTTTAATAGCCTTTATATCATACGAGGAAGAAGTCCAGATAACTTGGAATGTACTAACCTTGGTCAATATGATTTTGTAAAGTTGCCTAATCCATCCATGATGTAGTGTTAGTTGTTGATGGAAAGATCTAGTACTAGTGTGTTTTTTTTATCTTCTTGTTAAAAGTACTCATTGTTGTATGTTTTAATATACAGATCTGTGAAAATAATACAGCTGGTACTCCGGTATTGGATTCAAAAGAATCTTTGTCCATGGAGACGCCATCCAGTCAGATTGGAGAGGGCTGTAAGGATAGCATGGAAGGTGAGGCGCAGGAAGGCGCAGGTCAAAGTACAGTTACTGTTGAGGAGCTTCAGCATTTGGCTGGTGATGCGGACATTAAGGTGCAAAGTCGTATGAATTGGACATTTAGTTATTCTGCTGCCACTAATAAAACACATCTCTGTGGCCTTTCAGGGTCTGGAAGCCGTTCTTGACAAAGCTGTCTATTCTGTGGGCGGTACGAAGACTAAGGAGTATGTTCCTCTTTGCTACCTTTTTTTTGTTGGATATCTATGTCTGTTGTGTGTTATCTCGATGATGACAAGCGCAGGCAGAGGAGGATATGGATACTATAATTGGCTTTTTCAACAAAGAAATGCATTTTATTGAGCACAAAGTGCATCTGTTTTCATTTATATGCTTGGGCAGAAACAGGATAAATTGGTGAATTCTACGATTGTCAACACATCTCTAACATTTGAAATCACTAAAAGTACAACATCCTATCTGCACCCGAAAACTTTTTTGTAGACAATGAAGATGAATGTTCAATGGCTTTGACCTTAGAGGAATTTCGACATGATACAAGAAGCTAAGAGTATAATCATTAAGGCTTGTCCCTATTTGAACTGTAGTTCTGTTACACCTGAATTGTTTATTCCTCACAAAAAGACCGATTGATGAAGGGTGGATCGTTTTGGATTAGCTGTGTAATATGTATGGGACTGCTCTAATGGTTCAGGCAAGTAGGACTTGATACAGTTCGTTAGACCGTATATGTGACTGTATATGGTATATACGACAGATTGAGTAGCAGAAATTATGACATCATAATGGCTCAGGTACTAACATGTTGTTAGTACCTGTTGTTTTCATGTGTTTCTTGGGGGCCTAGCTTGGCAGTGGCAAGGAATAAACAAATCCAATGTCACGAAAGGTAAATTAGAGATTAAATGCTGCAGTTATGGCAAGAAAGGCCATTATAATTTCGATTGCAAAAGTGAATGAAGTATGTTCGTCCGTTGAGACCTCTGTTATTGCAGTTGTCTTAATATGGCTGTGACTTTGAATACGTCTATCATACGTAAGTTTTATGTGATGGATTTGGAGCCATCTATTATTTGTTCTGCTGAATTCCAATCGGTAGAAATGTTATGGCTTGTACTAGTTCAGTTGCTTTGTGGTACTGGTAACTACGGAGCAATTGGTGTGATCAGGCATCAGAAGCAACATGCAGCCATAAAGCATCTTGGCACTCAAGTATGTTCCGTCAGAGAACATATTGAGAATGGAGTTTTAAAGCTCCATCATTTCCCTACAGATGCGTAGCTGGCTGAATTTAGAAGTCAGTTGCAAATAGTTCAAGGAAATGGAGGCAGTATTGGGACTTCAGTCATCAAAAGGAGAAAATGGCAAAGCTTTTGCTGAGGAAAAGGAATTTCAAGTGATGAGATGCTTTTGTATTCAAACATTGATATCAAAGTTGATGGAGAGGACAAAAGTATTCGTTTGCTGTGAAAAAGTAATAGAGCATAAGTATACTATCGAAATTGATGAGTAATATTTTAGCAAAGAACTTCTTTGCCTCCACCCAAAATTTAGTGGGATTTCTGTTTTCAGGGGTCTTGACTTGGAGAGTTTATCCGTAGGGGAAAGCGATGCTCTTCTTGTCTTCCGAACCATTTCAAAGGTGATATACAAAAACTTCATCCTGGGTCCTTTCCTAATACTTTTCAGTACCACTGACCTTAAGTTGTCTTGTTTCAGATGTCAATGAAAGAAGGAAATGATGATATGATTATCAGGACAAAAAATCTATCCCTTGAGCTACTTCAGGTATCCTTATAAAAAGCCTTAAAGACCATACTTCTAGACACTTGAAACTAGAAGCAGGGCCCCTTGAATGATGCTGCATACATTTGAATGATATGTCTTCGGTATTAGGTGTAGATTGAGGCTGGTCTTCCACACAGTTGGGTTCAGAGAATAGATAATGGGTCAGATGAGGATGAAAAGGGCGTGAGTGGTGTGCCCATTAATGGGGAGCATTGGAATACATGATAATGGGCGCGAGTAAGAAGGAATAACATGCATGGCCATCCAGGTTTCAATACCCAACCAACCCATCCTTAGTTCTGAGCCAAAAGAAAATGCATAGAAGGTCCGGTGTAACTGTTCAAAGCAAAACAAAGTTGTAGCCCATGTGACAGCACTTTATAATAGCAAACCACTCCAAGCATCCAATGCCTGGAGGTCTTTCCTTACTTCCCCTTTTGTCTTGGGACTTTCCCTTGTTCCTCCTTCGCCGAGCTATTAACGTAATAATGAAGCAGAGGGAGAGGTCGCCTCTTGTGCAATAAAACCGGCTTATTGCTGATGCTTAGAAAAAGGACGCTTGCCTTAGTCCAGTCATATCCTACATTGTTCTAAGAGGCTTTAAGATTCGTAGAAATACTGGGTAAAGATTTTTCAGAGACATTAAAAAGCTCTTTTATTTGCAGGGTTTATTGGAGACTGTAAGCCACTCGTTCACGGTTAATTATGCATTTTTAGATTCGGTCAAGACATATCTGTGTTCTGCACTTCTAAGATCTTGTGTCTCTAATAATGCAGCGGTTTTCCAGGTTTGGTTTCTATTTCCTTTTATGACATAATGTGATCGTCTTATGTTCACTTAACTCTTGTCGAATATAGTTATTTTAGATGTCGAGGAGGATAATATCCTCCTATGGTTCTCTATTAGACATTAATAATTCTCTCTTTCTCTCTTTCTTGCTGATTGGCTATTAATTTGCAGCTTGCTTGCCGTATATTCTTGATTCTTTTGTCAAGATTCAGGGAGAGCCTGAAGGTATGTTTGAAATAGTTCAATTACGAGAGACTCAGCTATAGCTTTTACTACCTTTGCTCATTAAACAGGCAGAGATTGGAGTTTTTTTCCCGCTGATTATACTACGCTCTTTAGATAGTGGAGAAACTTCTCTTCCCCAGCGCACAGCTGTTCTCAGGTAAATATCATTTAAGCCTTTGTAATTTATACTGTCTACAATGTTGTCAGTTTGGCCTGAAACATTGCTTCAATGGTTACTGTCCTTATAATATGTTCCAATGCCACCTTGTGGTCATCACACAGCCATTCAAGAGTGGCAACCGAGCATCTTTGGCAATGCTTGCTAGTTTTATAGCTCCTTTTGGAGTGGACTCTGATGGTTTTACCTGTACCAAACCTCTATAACAATTCTGTGACTTTCCAGCAGAAATACCCTTGCCCACTATTCTACTTCTACTGTTCTTGTCCACATGAATCATCGTTGTTCCTGTATCTGCCTGATATTTATTGTTTGTCAGAGCAACAGAATAAAATCTCCTATTATATCATCTCCCTTCAAGACTGGTCAACCAACTTTGGGACCCTCTTATTTGTCAACCAACTCTATTGTTTTTAACACTTTCTTTTTTGGGAGTCTTTTGGCACTTGAGGTGCTTGCCATGCTAGATCACTAATCAACCAACATAGCACTAATGGGACAAAAGTTACTATTTTCTAGAGCTCCTATTTAGAGTGTTGACAAGTCAACCATCTTATAAGCGTCTCTGAGATGCTTATCCATGAAAGTTGACCAATCAATATGCATTTGCGTAGCACTAATCAGACAAAAGTTACTATTATTCTAGAGCTTTTTGAAAGTGTTGACAGGTCACCATCTCAAAAGCAACCTCCTATGATATATCCAAAGCTATGATTCCAAAAACTTACTATTTTAAGAATGTTGACTGGTGTCTGAGATGCTTATCCATGCCAGTTGAACATTTAATATGCATTTGCCTGAGGTCAAAGAAGAGGATGTCTAATGGTAGGAAGACAAAAAGTGGACGATAGGATTCACCTGGAAAGTATTATCTAATGCAAATAAGATAATTAGTAACTATACATCCATGTTTATTTTTCTTTAAGGGCCTTGTAATTGTGCTCTGATGGCCATTTAGTAAGCTGCACCTTTGTTGCCCACCTTCATTCAATGTTGGTATTGGATTTTCTTGTATTCTGACGCTCATTTAGAAACCTGCAAGCCAGGTTACTGCTTTCTGGTTCTAGTGCTCCCTTTGTTGCACTAGGGATTTATTAACGTCTAGGGAAGACCCTAAGGGTCTATGAGACCATAACACATACAATGTTTAAAACCTCCAGGAGGGAAACCCTCCTGTTCTCTGAAGTATACAAACAAAAATACTAATCTAACAGAACTTATAGTAATAAAGAGAGATATGGAAACTAGATATTTGTATATTTTCTGTATGAGGCAAATACGATTATTTGGCAGGATTTAGAACGCATGTATATGACAGCTCCTGGATATCTAGACATTCACTTGTCTCAATCTCAGGATTGTGTTGGGGCAGCTTTGTGTCAGTTAGAGGTGAAGCAAGGTAAGAAAGAATCCGTCAAATGTGTAACTTAGACTGTCTTTTCACTTGGAAGCAGCTCATAAACTTTGGAGACCCAGGAGACCCAAAATGTCTTGCATTGATTATATATGTGAACTCATCAAAATTAGGAGAAACATGAAAAAGGGTGAATCGGCAAGGTTGAGGCAAAGAGTGCTGACCTTCGTCTTTGTACCCCAATCGGCACCATTATACATGGGTAACAGTAATAAGAAACAGAAATTTGGCGCTCACTCTAAAACGGCCAGAAAAGCTAAGAAAGGGGCCAGACATCTCCACATATTATCTTTCGAAAAAATGAATAGGGACAACGAGCATATAGAAGACAATTACAACATTTGCGATTTGTCAAACTCTCTAAAAGGGGGTGCGTAGAAGTTTCAATTAGGAAGTAGAGGACTGGTTTGTTTTCTTAGTTACTTGTTGGATTATCTAGCACTTTCAACCTCCCTCCCAGATGATGAAATGATGTATTTATTTGGTATCATAGGCCCTAAGGTCTTCTTTAGACGTTAATAAACTCATCTTTCCAAATGTATATGTTCAGGGTTAAGGATTGCCGAGTAATAAAAAATTGTCTGTATGTTTGTTTTCTGGATGCATCATCTGTCAACGCTAAATGATTTGGTACATATGATTTTTCGTTTTTCTACAGGATGCTGGAAAAGGTTTGTTTGGATTCCCAAATGCTTGCAGATATTTTTGTGAACTATGACTGTAACTTGGAGGCAACGAACTTATTTGAGAGAATGGTTAGTGGAATAGTGGGGATCTTTCTCTTATCTGATATGCTCTATGAAACAAGGCTGGCAGAGCAAATTACTTTTTCTTAAGGATTGGTATAGAATATCATAATTACTATGAGGCATTTGCAAGTACACCCTACCTTCGGAAGGATTAAAATAAGATGTGATACAATGTGTGCTTGAAAGTCAAAATGATTCATGCTTCTCGCAAACCTTACAGGACTTTAATTTCTTTGTATTTTTTTTTCTTTATTTTTTTCTTCAACAATTCTCGGGCTGCATCTTTGGAAGGGCTAATTTTTTGCCTAGTGTCTGCTTGCTTTAAAAATGTTGTGTTTTTTTGTCTTTGTATAGCTTTTCATTTTGCCTTGAGTATTTCTGGTGTCCGTTCTATAAAGGTTTTATATCTTCATAAGAGCCTAGTTCTTCTTTGTCAGTGCATGTACAATTTGATAGGCAAACTGGATGTGTTGTTTCATGCACAAACTTTTTACATTCTTAATGTATAGGTGAGTTCATTGTCTCGGATGGCCCAAGGAACTCCAAATGCAGACCCAAATTCAATTGCCTTGTCACAGAACATAGCACTGAAGGGTTCTGCACTGCAGGTATGTCGCTCTACTTTTCTATGTATCTGTTTGGCTGGGCTAAAAGGAATAAACCAAAATTAGTGACATCAAGATGAACTAAGTTGTTTGCTCATCATGTTGGTCATTTTATGCCGTTACATATATGATGCCCTATTTGATGTGACATGCAGTGTCTTGTGAATGTACTGAGGTCGTTGGTCACATGGACAAAGATGCATGATGAAGTCAAGCAGCGGCCTTACAACAGGGATGCCTGGGAAGGTGGTCAATCAGAGGGGAGCCTTGTGGATGCTTCCAAGGAGGTGACCCAGGCTGATGAGTTTGGCAAAGTCAAAGCACAGAAAATAACACTCGAGGCTGCAATTTCGGAGGTGTGTTCTTTACTTAAGGGGATTTCTTTCCGAAAGAAAGACACAGGGATTTATTAGCGTTTAAGGAAGGCCCATAGGCAAGATTGAAGACATCCAAAATTGTGGATCTGCAAGGAGAGTGATAGCCTCGAGCACAAAAAATACTCTTATCACTAAAATCATCTATTCATATTTCACAAGAAAATTCCTAGGAAGATGATCCAATTGCCATTCTATCTGCTTCAAGAATGCTATGATATTAAGCATTTGGTCCTTTTTATTCCTACCATGTCTTCTTTTCTGAAAAGATGTTTATGCTTCTACTTTGCTGCCTGTTTTATCTTCTTAGAGTTCACCAATGCCACTCTTTTAATGTCATGAAATTTCGTCTTCTTTGGGAAGCTGTCCATCATTCCAAACTATTGTGACTCTTCAAGCCTGGGAGGAGATGGCAAGCAGCACGCTATTATTTCATAGCGGTTTCCCCTTATCAACAAGGAAGAAAGAGTGAGTTTATTAACATCTGTGAAAGACTAGATAGACGAGACGAACATATGCATTTTAGCCCGGTCATTCTTTTCAATCATATTTGTAGCTCTGGCATCTTTAAAATTTAATCTCCTTTCAGATACAAAATGGGGCTCTTGGCCTTGCTAATTATTGCTTGATAGGCAAGTTGCTGCTTGAATAATGTCTTTTCATATCTTCTCTACATGCTGTAGGTGCTAAAAAGCCATACCTTTTATAGATGTCTTACCTATCTATGAAATATGTCAGGAAGAGTGTTAACAGCGGATGTAAAGATGAACTGTCCAATATTATTCCGACAATTCTAATAATTGTGCACTTCATTCTTAAATAGCAATATTTGATTTGGGGATCAAAATGGCACTTTTAGATTCAAAATGCAGATGTCCTGCTTATTTTGTAAGAGATCATCTTGTGCAGTTTAATCGAAGGCCTAGCAAAGGTATTGAGCTTCTTGTTTCAAATAAATTGGTTTCTGCCGAGCCTGTAGCAGTGGCCCAGTTTCTCAAGTCAACACCTGGGCTTGATAAGGTATGCCCTTGAAAATACATTTATTTGGCATTCTATAGCTTCAATAAGTGTAGAAGTTTTGCAGGCGATGGTTGGAGATTACCTAGGTCAACATGAGGAGTTTCAAATTTCAGTGATGCATGCTTTTGTAAACAGTATGAACTTTCAAGACATGAAATTCGATCTTGCAATCAGAGAGTTTTTGAAAGGGTTTCGTCTTCCTGGAGAGGCCCAAAAGATAGATAGGATTATGGAGAAATTTGCTGAACGGTATTGTCCTTACAATCTTTATGTATTTAGCAATTTGTGTTTTCTTATATCCAATATATGCTGCAGTTATTGCCATGATAATCCTGGATTATTCAAGAATGCCGATACAGCATATGTGCTTGCCTATGCAATCATATTGCTTAATACAGATGCTCATAATCCAATGGTATGGCCTAAAATGTCAAAATCAGAGTTTGTACGGATGAATTCAGGAACTGAATCAGAAGAGCAGGCCCCACAACAACTTCTTGAAGAGATTTATGATTCAATAGTTAAAGATGAAATAAAAATGAAGGATGACAATGGGAGGAAGAAATTAGATTCAGAAGAAAAGGGCAGATTAGTTACTATTCTAAATCTTGGGTTTTCCAGAAGAAAAAGTAATGCAGATGCAAAACAGGAACATGAGGACATTATTAGACGAACACAAGCTCTGTTTAGAAAAGGTGGGGTCAAGAGGGGTGTTTTCTACCGGGCAACACATGTTGAACTTGCCAGACCAATGCTGGAAGCTGTAGGATGGCCGTTACTTGCGGCATTTTCTGTTACAATGGAGGACAGTGACAACAAGCCTAGAGTTTCTTTGTGTATGGAGGGATTTCGTTGTGGTATTCATCTTACAGAAGTCCTTGGCATGGATACAATGCGTTATGCTTTCTTGACATCACTTATACGGTAATAATGTTGATACTTTTTTATTCTAGCACTAACTTGAATTTCTTGTCACTTATTCCAATGTGGTATCTTGCAGCTTTACATTTCTTCATGCTCCAAAAGAAATGCGGGGTAAGAATGTTGAAGTTCTCAAGACTTTGCTTGCACTTAGCGAAAATGAGCCAAATGCACTGCGCGACACTTGGAATGCTGTCCTGGAATGTATTTCTAGGCTTGAGTATATCACATCTTCACCTACTATTTTAGCAACATTAATGCATGGTTCAAACCAAATATCAAGGGATGCTCTCGCTCAATCTCTCATTGAGCTTACTGGGAAGCCAATCGAGCAAGTGTTTGTCAATAGTTCCAAATTTCCAAGCGATGTAATTGTTGAGTTCTTTACTGCACTATGTGGGGTTTCCGCAGAAGAACTGAAGCAAAATCCCCCACGAGTTTTCAGTCTGCAGAAACTTGTAGAAATTAGCTATTATAATATGGCTCGGATACGTATGGTGAGGTTAATCCCTATAGAAATTTGCTCAAAGTAAGTTTTGCATGGGTGGTGCTAATGCTATGAAAAATTTCAGGTCTGGGGCCGGATATGGCTTGTTCTATCCCAGCACTTTGTATCTGCTGGGAGTCACCAAGATGAAAAGATAGCTATGTATGCAATAGATTCATTGAGACAGCTGGGAATGAAATATCTTGAAAGAGTCGAATTAGCCAACTTTACTTTCCAAAATGATATCTTGAAACCTTTTGTTGTTCTTATGCGAAATAGTCGGCGTGCAGTTATCCGTGGTCTTATAGTTGATTGCATTGTACAGGTATCATCTTTTCCTAATAGTCATATCTGACAGGAACTTTATTGACCTGTAAATTCAAGCAGATGATCAAGTCCAAAGTTGGAAATATTCGATCAGGTTGGAAAAGTGTCTTCATGATATTTACAACAGCAGCATTTGATGACACAGAATCAATTGCAGATCTTGCATTTGAGAGTGTGGAACAGGGTATTTGCTTATTCCGAACTATGAAATGTTGTTGTTCTTCCAGTCATCTTATTATGTATCTCCCTATTGCAGTTGTCTTAGAACATTTTGACCAGGTGGCTGGAGACTGCTTCATGGATTGTGTAAATTGCCTCATAGCATTTGCAAATAACAAAATCAGTTCCCGCACAAGCTTAAAATCAATTGCTCTACTCCGAATATGCGAAGATAGACTTGCAGAGGTATAGACTCCAATTCAAGAACAATGTTAAAACAGATAATTTAAATGATGATGTTAAATAAGGATGTCATTCAGTTCCTCTGAAATGGTAACAAGTGCTTGTAGAATACCAAAGCATTGGTCTCTCAGATGCATTCCCTCCCTCTCCCCCTCCCTCCACCCCTCTCTGCTTTCTGGGAGCTTACTTAGTGCTTTCCAGGGTCATGTCCCAGGTGGCGATTCCAAGTGTGTTGAGACCATTGGTAGTGGTGTTGACCTTGAAGTCGTGGAATATTATTGGTTCCCCATGCTAGCTGGGCTGTCTGATCTCACCTCTGACCCAAGATTGGAAGTCAGAAACTGTGCTTTGGAGGTTTTATTTGACCTGTTGAATGAGAGAGGGCATAAATTCTCTGCCTCTTTTTGGGAGAGTGTGTTTCACAGGGTGCTCTTTCCAATATTTGATTACGTCCGGCATGCTGGAAAAGATGGCGAGAAAACAGCATCAGCGGATCAGTGGCTTCGTGAAACATGCATTCATTCTCTTCAATTGCTCTGTGATTTATTTAGCAATTTCTATAAGGTTTTGATCCCTTTCCCACTTTGACCTTCTGTACTATTTTGGCGGTTGCATTAACTCTAAGGGGCCTCCTTTTGCTATTCAGGAAGTATCATTTCTTTTGCCTTCACTTCTTGGTTTGCTGCTGGATTGTGCAACAAGACCTGATCAAGCACTGGCGTCCATTTCGGTTGGTGCTCTTGTAAGGCTTACAGAAGTTGGGGGTCATCAGTTTACGGAGAAGGACTGGTCTACACTTTTGGAAAGCATCAAGTTCATGCTCTTTCCATATGCCTCTCTACATTTTGTAATGAAGTTTCATGTTATATGATCCACATCTGCACCTTCTTACTTGTTTAACCTCTTTTTCTGCTAGCAATGTATGCTATACAACTCAGCCAGTGGAGCTATTGAATCCAGAACATGCATTTGGTTATACATCAGACTATGCATCAAAGAAAATGGGAGTTGGAACCCTCCCTATTAAGAGTCACCAAGCAGCTGAAGGAGCATATTCAGATGTTGAGAGTTTAGAAAACTATGAGAGTGGTGTTGGAACACCGACAAGCTCAAGCAATGGGGTTGTGTCAAAGTCTAGCCAAAGACTGAGCCTTGATACCCGAGATGGTGATTATCAAGAAACAGAAGGTTTGGAAGCACATTAGGAAGTTATATTCAGAATAGATGCAACACATGACATGCTCATCACAGTGATTGTTTTCTGAATCCAGTATCATCTCTTTCACCTTTAAAAGATAATAAGCATACTAGTAATGGACCAGCATCCAAGAGTCTGTCCTCCAGGGGGTTCATGGGCAATATGATGGACACCTTGCTCTTGAAAAACTTGACTTTTAAGTCAAAGAATGTGTCTGGTGATGTGCCAATGCCCACTCCACCTAAGGTAGGGTTGTGCAGTGAACTGATTTTTCCGAACTGTTTTGTGAAACAATGTTCTTATGCAATATATTAATACCTAGGAGCATGACATGGAAGATGAAAACCAGTTAGAACCTGAAGAGGATAATCCTTTACTCCAAAGTATACGAAGCAAGTGCCTTATACAACTGTTACTTCTAGGTGCTATTGACAGCCTCCAGGTAAAGTGTGGTTCTAGTAACCATGAATGCATACCCAATTATTCAGAGCTTGCATTTCTATTCGTGCAGCTCCATAATTCTGTATATGTTCGGTCTCATAGATCCTATAGGTCTCCCGTAGATGTTTACTAAATCTTTCTTTCTTTCTTTCTATTTACAGAGAAAACATTGGTTACTTTTGAAGCCTTCTCACAAAATCTTAATTATGGATACTCTCTTGTCCATGGTGGACTTCGCTTCATCGTATAACTCAGATGCAAGCCTGCGCTTTCGCATGCAACAGTTTTCAGGGGAGAGGTAACTAGCTATTTGTTGACCTGGTTGCTAGCTTTTTACTTAGTGTCTTTTGGCTTCCAGACCACCTCCTAATTTGCTTCGACAAGAAATTGAGGCAACACAACTCTACTTATCAGTCTTAACACGAGCAGCTAGTTTTATTGATGGGAATGACAGCAAGCATGCTGAACATGACTTGGTTGACCAAGAGTACAAAGCAGTTTCAAGCGAGGAAGACAAACTAAGAGAGGAGGCTGAACGGCGCCTTATTACATTTTTTTCGCACATTCTAAAAGATGCAGTGAATCTTGAGGCTGGAGCTGGTGAAGTTGTTCAGGCAGAAGCCCACCGTTCCCTTAGCTTGCGTTCTTCTGTTATCGTGAAGGTAGTGAAACCCATTCTCTTTGATTATCCTAGTGTTCTCTATGATTTCAAATGGTGGTTTTTATGCTTCAGGTTCTAAATGCAATGTCTAAACTGGATATTAAGATCTTTAAACGACATCTATCTGAGTTTTATCCATACTTCACAAAATTGATCTGCAGTAGCCAGGTACAAACTCAACCCAAATTTCTATCTACCCTTTTACCATATGTTATACTAACATAGAAATTCTTGTGTAGATGGACGTGCGCAGGGCACTGGGCGATCTTTTCAAATCCCGGCTGGTTGCACTTTTACCATAGTTTTGCAGATTTACTTGGGGATATATATTTTTACTGGGAAAGGCTCCTTCTCATTGGCACTTCAATGTTGTGCATTTGCAACTATAGCCCAGGTGAATGTGAGCCTTTGAAAAAGCGGAGCATGAGGTAAATATGCCTAGTCAACTATGTTTGGAAGCCTATCAGGTTCAATTTACTACTTAATTTGGCAAATCGTTTTGCTTCTCTGTAATAAATATTGAATTGAGGACCTGTTTCCTCCTCATATTGGGCCCTCCAGATGCAGGTATGGCATGTACGAAATCGT
Source organism: Isoetes taiwanensis (assembly GCA_021234155.1). NCBI lineage: Eukaryota > Viridiplantae > Streptophyta > Lycopodiopsida > Isoetales > Isoetaceae > Isoetes > Isoetes taiwanensis. The sequence continues at coordinate 2,081,562 of JAJEKV010000048.1, forward strand.
GCTCATTTGGCAGTCAGTTCAATATCAGAATATGGGGACATTGTCTGTGAACTGACCACTTTCAGCACATAAGGGGCTAATAAGAAATGGAATGTGCCCATGCTCCCTTATAGCATGTATACAAAGATCACCTATGGTCGAAGCTCATTGGCTATATTCATCAAATGGAGAAAAGCAAAGTTATTCCAAATTTTTGCATCCTTGTCTTCCAGCATTTTATTTGGGCTTGATCTCGGGAATGGTGATCTCGCTCATTTTATCTCATTTGTGCTTTGCTTTCAACAAACTTTTTTTCCTCTTCCCAGATAATTAATAAATATGGGCTACAGCTTGTGATTTATTACCAAAGGCTTTCTGTTTTAACAAGTTCTTTTGGCTCTAACTAGGTTGGAAAATATCTAACCTTGCCTTCCCTATTGAGCTATATTATGTTTTGCAGCAACTGCTTTGAAAACAATGATTAAATAACAACCACTTTTACTTTAAAACCTAGTTGCGTTGGTCTAGGGGAGGGTGCCCTTCTTCCACTCACTCCCTTTCAAATGGCCCAATTTTTGCCCCTTAATTGCCCACTTTTTGTCCTTTAATAACCCACCTTGGTCCTCCTTTGCTCTTTAGTAGCCCACTTTTGCCCTTTAATAGCCCACCTTAAGAGCTATTGGAAATTGAACTAGATGCATGGTCCATTGTTGGGCATTGGTGGTCTAATGAAGGTCAAGTGAGCATTTGGTGGTCCATTGAAGGGCATTTTGTGGTCTATTGGGGTTAAAATAACAATAGAACTTGAAGTCTCATAGCGAGCTTCTAATTTATCAAAACAACTCGTGTTTAGTCTCATTTGAAAGTTAAACTTTGAGATTTTATTATGCTCTATCAAAATAGGAGATTAAAAAAAATTAAACCCATTATAATAAAGTTTTAACCCTTAAGTGGGTACTTTATAGGCACCCTCCTCTACTTGCAGAGGTGATTGAGAACACACAGAAATTTGAATTTAGCTTATCTGGTTGAGAACATTTTTAGAATCAACTTGTATTTTTTATTTCTCAAAATGCCCCTAATTTTGGGACAAATAAATTTTACAGCAGTGAGGGATCACATTAGATAGATAATACCTTTTACGTCATACCACATGGCATAAAGGATAAGCTTTTATTCCATTCTTATCAGCTCCAATTCATTGTTAAAATCTAGGGTGGTGGTAGTCTAATTAATGTTTTCTCTAAGTTCCCTCGAACCTAAAATGGATATTCAAAAATGAATTCGTTATGTGTAAATGGTCAATAACAAACTAGGAATACATAATGGAAGAACCCAATTGCAACCAATAACTTGTTTAGATTTTATTCACAAGATTTGGCACCATGTTTAGATGTTCAGGATTTGACACCACATTCAGATCTTCATGTCTCCCCAAACTGGTTAGATCTTGCAAGGATCAGGCTTGGAAAGGTCAAGACTTAACAACCAGATGCCCATTGAACGCAATGCAGATCAATTATTTGCAACTTGAGTTATGGACCACAATAAGAGCTATGGACATTGATCCCAAAAGAAACTTTACCAAACCCTTTACACTGAAACCTTGTTAAAAATATGCTAATACCTTGTTACTTGGAAGTATGATATAGCCTCGACTCATATTAATTAGGAACTATATCAACCTTGTAATAGACCTCTTAAATAAAAAACCGAAGGATCCTTGCCATAGGTGTAGAGTTGATATAGACCTAGTGATGCCTAAGATTTGTGCACTTTGGTCAGGGTTCAAACCCTGCCTTAGATGTCATTTCTTGATGGGAGTTACTAAGGGTTATATTAATGATGAACCCCGACGTAGTAGAACTTTCTGTTGATACATGTTCATTATGGTCCATTTAGCGCAACTCGATATGGATAGGATATATAGGTGTCTACTAGACTTGGTTGTCTGGTGACTTCCTAATATGGACCTTAAACAAAAAACATAAAAAATTCCTAAGGCGGGAGGTATCTCTTCCTGCAAAGTGTGCATATATCACAAAAGTTTTGCTCAACGGATGTGTGGCGAGTTGGTATAGACCTATTGATGCCTAAGATTTGTGCACTTTGGTCAGGGATGCAAACCCTGCCTTAAATGTCATTTCTTAGTGGGAGTTGCTAGGGGTTATATTAATGATGAACCTCGACGTAGTAGAACTTTTTGTGGAGTTGCTAGGGGTTATGTTAATGATGAACCTCGACGTAGTAGAACTTTTTGTTGATACATGTTCACTATAGTCCATTCGGCGCAACCCGATATGGATAGGATATCTAGGTGTCTACTAGACTTGGTTGTCTGGTGACTTCCTAATATGGACCTCTTCACAATGATGGAACACCTCACAATAATCCCAACCTTGTAATAAAACCTTCAGCCTCAAACACCAAAGTATCATTGCCATAGGTGTAGAGCATCTTCATTTTAGATGGTCATGATGCAAGCTAAGGACCACATGGATGCATCAATTATAGTAATCTTTTTTAAGATAACTCCAAGATCCGAATTTAGAGTACAATGGATACGAGTGAGATCTCGAATAACATTGTTGAGACGAAATGGGAAATCAAGAAATAAACAAGTGCATGCCTAGGTTTATTTAAGCTGAATTCCCTAGGTTAGAAGCTTATGTATTGTAATTCACGCTACAATGTATATACAACATATAAACAAAAGTTGACTGGCGTTGAATTTATGCAGTTTTGAATATATTTAAGGAGGGTGAAAACCATTCCAAATGAAATGTACCAAAGAGACTTTATTTAGAAGTTCTTTTATTGGACCTCTGCTTTGGGCAAGGCTTCATGCTTATGTCCCACTAAGAAAGCTAAGGGAAATGGTGCACTTGGTTTAGGTGAACCTGCTAGATAATATGCATTATTATAAAATCATCCTTCACTTCAAGATAATAGAACATGATATGATCAAGTAAAACTAAAATCCAAAGTTCAATTATGCTTCATGTGTATCCTGGTGCTTGGCCGCTCTTGCGGCAGCAAGCCTTGCATCTGTGCGTGGCTTGGTTGGTGTGGCTGATTTGGAAGCGGCGGCGGTTGTGGATCTTTCAGGGGATTCAGCAGCATGCAGCCTCTCTGATTCCTCGACTCAGGTACAAGCTATTTCAAAGCTTTCTGGAGTTACCGGGATTAGTAGAGCGGAAGTTTGCCATTTGGCGGGACTTCTTGGGTGTTATAGATGGTGATGGTCGGTTTGTACAGCAGTAGAGTTGCAGTTTTTCTGTGAGTTTATTGTGGAGTGTCGAGGTATCGCTGTCTCTTTGGGGCAGTTCTCCTTCCTCCGCACTTGCTTTGTAACATTGCCATTCTTTTAATATATTGATGACATAGTTCTTAAAAAAAAAAAAAAAGTAAGATTCACTTCATTCTAGTGTTGGCATAATAGTATTGATATTCTAAACTAGACACACAAAATTGATACAGAAAAGCATTGTCATTTGGCAAGAAATGCTTAAAAAAGGGAGGGTAGCTAGTATTGAGAATCTCATAAGTAATTTGTATCTCCCAAACAACTCGATATAAGATAATAATAAAATTGCAAGCTTAACTTTGGAGCTTAATGAGTAAAGTAAGATTGGAGAATGTGAAGAAAATTTTCCACTCGAAATGTCCTTTGCCAAATTAAGAAACAAAATTCTCTTACTTGTTTCAGGAAAAGCTTCCAAAATAATGATCCGAAAGTGAGAAACTTGTCTTGGGTATAGGTTAACAAAATATATCTCTGCCATAATGTTTTAGAGTATCTATAAGGAACATGCAAATGAAGCTTTAAACTAATCAATTTTAAATATCCCCAATGAAAATACCTTCCTTGCTAGAGGTACGTATAGCTAAATTTGAATTAACGGGGTGACTCTAGGCAACATCACTGGCAAAATGTTGTGAATGATATACGAAGAGGAATTTTGAGGCAATCTTGTTGCATCTTGGACCAGTTAAAATGTTTTCCATTCTAGGAACTTAATACTAAAACCTTTGAGCTTTGATTGTTCAGAAACTTGACTCCTAGACGTTGCATAGAGTAGAGTACATATAGTTAGAATTGATGATAATGAGTAGAATAATTCAGGGCAATAAGACGGTCGATGATGACCTCTTAAGTTGAGAAATCTAGACACGTGAGAGTTAAAATTGTAGATTATTGCTAAATATGGTGAATATGATTTCATCTTCTTGATTGCAGCCAGTTTAGAATAAATAAAAAAAGGCATGCCAATACTATAACTCTTGAAAGAAGTACTGTATTGGAATGCATCCCAATTATTGGAGTTGTATTATCATGCTGGCAATTATTGAATAATTTCGCAAAAATAATCACATTGTGAAGCGAAAGAATCAATCATCCTTTTTTATGAAGGCTCATGCTACGGTCTTCAGTGTTTTGCTGGACCAACACCTCCATTTGTGGGCCTGAAAGATAGAATAGAATAGAGGAGAAGTCAATTACAATCGATCATCCAAAATTAGCAAAGATAGATATTTCTAGTCTTAAAGACACCTTGGAGGCATCATAGATACCTTATTGTCTCATTGCCATAGGTGTAGAGCATCTTCATTTTAGATGGTCATGATGCAAGCTAAGGACCACATGGATGCATCAATTATAGTAATCTTTTTTAAGATAACTCCAAGATCCGAATTTAGAGTACAATGGATACGAGTGAGATCTCGAATAACATTGTTGAGACGAAATGGGAAATCAAGAAATAAACAAGTGCATGCCTAGGTTTATTTAAGCTGAATTCCCTAGGTGAGATGTCTTGTTAGAAGCTTATGTATTGTAATTCACGCTACAATGTATATACAACATATAAACAAAAGTTGACTGGCGTTGAATTTATGTAGTTTTGAATATATTTAAGGAGGGTGAAAACCATTCCAAATGAAATGTACCAAAGAGACTTTATTTAGAAGTTCTTTTATTGGACCTCTGCTTTGGGCAAGGCTTCATGCTTATGTCCCACTAAGAAAGCTAAGGGAAATGGTGCACTTGGTTTAGGTGAACCTGCTAGATAATATGCATTATTATAAAATCATCCTTCACTTCAAGATAATAGAACATGATATGATCAAGTAAAACTAAAATCCAAAGTTCAATTATGCTTCATGTGTATCCTGGTGCTTGGCCGCTCTTGCGGCAGCAAGCCTTGCATCTGTGCGTGGCTTGGTTGGTGTGGCTGATTTGGAAGCGGCGGCGGTTGTGGATCTTAAAGGGGATTCAGCAGCATGCAGCCTCTCTGATTCCTCGACTCAGGTACAAGCTATTTCAAAGCTTTCTGGAGTTACCGGGATTAGTAGAGCGGAAGTTTGCCATTTGGCGGGACTTCTTGGGTGTTATAGATGGTGATGGTCGGTTTGTACAGCAGTAGAGTTGCAGTTTTTCTGTGAGTTTATTGTGGAGTGTCGAGGTATCGCTGTCTCTTTGGGGCAGTTCTCCTTCCTCCGCACTTGCTTTGTAACATTACCATTCTTTTAATATATTGATGACATAGTTCTTAAAAAAAAAAAAAAAAAAAATTAAGATTCACTTCATTCTAGTGTTGGCATAATAGTATTGATATTCTAAACTAGACACACAAAATTGATACAGAAAAGCATTGTCATTTGGCAAGAAATGCTTAAAAAAGGGAGGGTAGCTAGTATTGAGAATCTCATAAGTAATTTGTATCTCCCAAACAACTCGATATAAGATAATAATAAAATTGCAAGCTTAACTTTGGAGCTTAATGAGTAAAGTAAGATTGGAGAATGTGAAGAAAATTTTCCACTCGAAATGTCCTTTGCCAAATTAAGAAACAAAATTCTCTTACTTGTTTCAGGAAAAGCTTCCAAAATAATGATCCGAAAGTGAGAAACTTGTCTTGGGTATAGGTTAACAAAATATATCTCTGCCATAATGTTTTAGAGTATCTATAAGGAACATGCAAATGAAGCTTTAAACTAATCAATTTTAAATATCCCCAATGAAAATACCTTCCTTGCTAGAGGTACGTATAGCTAAATTTGAATTAACGGGGTGACTCTAGGCAACATCACTGGCAAAATGTTGTGAATGATATACGAAGAGGAATTTTGAGGCAATCTTGTTGCATCTTGGACCAGTTAAAATGTTTTCCATTCTAGGACCTTAATACTAAAACCTTTGAGCTTTGATTGTTCAGAAACTTGACTCCTAGACGTTGCATAGAGTAGAGTACATATAGTTAGAATTGATGATAATGAGTAGAATAATTCAGGGCAATAAGACGGTCGATGATGACCTCTTAAGTTGAGAAACCTAGACACGTGAGAGTTAACATTGTAGATTATTGCTAAATATGGTGAATATGATTTCATCTTCTTGATTGCAGCCAGTTTAGAATAAATAAAAAAGGCATGCCAATACTATAGCTCTTGGAAGAAGTACTGCATTAGCATGCATCCCAATTATTGGAGTTGCATTATGATGCTGGAAATTATTGAATAATTTCGCAAAAATAATCACATTGTGAAGTGAATTTTTTTTTTTATAAAGGCTCATGCTATGGTCTTCAGTATTTTGCTGGATCAACACCTCCATTTGTGGGCCTGAAATATAAAGGAGAAGTCAATTACAATCGATCATCCAAAATTAGCAAAGATAGATATTTCTAGTCTTAAAGACACCTTGGAGGCATCATAGATACCCTATTGTCTCCAGTTAAGATTGCGATCATGATTATACACAGTGGAAGGCCACGGGTAAAGAGTTTACAACCTATAATAATGTAAATGAAAATATCAGCATAGTCCTATATTACAATGTCAAAACTCAACTGATCCCCAATAGAAGAAGATCATACCAGTTCATATGCACACTCATCATGATGTTTGTATCTCCATTTCCTTACTTCAAAATGTGCAAATCTGGTCCAGATTCAAAGAGTGGTTCTGTGGATTCTAAAATAATATATGTAGCAAAGATGAGCTTTGATGCTTATCAACTAGAGCAGCATTGAATAGTTGATGACCATGTCTGTACAAATGTTGGCTCAGTGCCACAAATATAGCAAAGGAAAAGTATGGATTGCTTGTTTGTATGTACTAATAACACCATGCCTGACTGATGATTAAATCATTATATGCTAGAACTCCCTCAACAGTTTCAAACGTGGATGCACATGCTCATTGACATTCAACAAGTTCATCTATCAGAATGAGAATGGGTCCCAATCTATGCGAAAACAACCAAAAACATAAGAAGCTTCAACTTGAAACAAATATGTAGATAAGGAATATGACCTTGCACAAGGTGAGAGATATAGCGCGAGATTTACTTGATGCGGTCTTATAAATTTTGCCATACTGCAATGCACAACTTTAGAAGTGAATCATAAAGATGTCCTCTCTAGCAATGAACAAGTATAAAGCTACTATGAACATTATACCACAGCATTTAGTATCATGCGCTATAGTCACTTTCATACAATCCACATGCAAATTATGAAACATGGATACCAGCTGGGTTTTCTACATTCATTTGTTTTCAATATTATCTGCAGTGTGATTTAAAAGTTAGAAGGTTCTGAATGATGCTATACAAGTAGAATAGAAGAATGAATTTCAAGTTTTGTGCTTGTTCCTTGATTCTTAATCCTGCGATGCAAAAGAAAGGCATCACCAATGCATTGTGCATCTAGTTATTGAGCAATCATAGGATGATTATTGTGTTGAATTGTGTCAATAAGCATGGGTTCTTATGATCATTTCTTTACACAAACCACCTGATAATGCTTACCCCAATAATCTTTTCTTTAGGTTGTAGTAGAAGTCATTTCATCTGTTGCTTGGATCTTCACAACCCTCTCGTAAGTTCGGACCTACAAGAGTCAACCTTTTAAAGAACCATCGAAAGAACTGCATCTTGCATTAAATCTAGCAGTAACATCATTGTCTGGGCATAGCCCAGAGCCATTCTATCCCTTTGCTATGCACTAGGAGCAATATATCTACCAATAGATTCATGATAAACCCCTTAGATAGACCAAGCCATCATAAAAGGATTGATAGTTTTCCAACTAAAGACATAAATAAACACAATGACAATCAGACATATAGCAACCATTATAATAGATGTGCTTTTAAAACAATGTGCACCCAGACATTTCTGATCAATCCTTTCTTCAAAATAGCCATCTAGTCACAGAGCAAACATGCAAAACTCTAAAAGAGATAACGTTGAGGAGAATTAATGGAAGGTATAAAAAAACTTTTATGCTTGATACCTTGTATGTCCTTCACAAAGTCAGAGGAAAGATCTCATTTGCTTCAGAACATGTGTTATAGAGAAAAGATGAATTTTATAGCTCTATGGAACCTTTCTTCCAATGCCGTTATCTTGCCAGAATACATCTGTGATTGGACACGCAACCTTGCAAAGACAAATAATGACATTTGGTAAAAAGTCAGCACTAATTCTCTGCCTCGTCATACTCATTATCCATTAAAAACGAAATTTCTAACAGAAAACAATTATAACAATCCCACCAAAAGTAGGAATTATAACTTTTTAAATAAAGAGTTTTAAAGGAAAACATATACATTTCTGCTGCTGTATAACGGTAATTTTGCAAGTCTCATTTCTCAGTTTGTTAGCCACAATATATAGAAAGGTGCATGCATGAATTAAGTTTTTAGTTTAGCATTTAATTTACTTTTCAACAATTGTGAAATCAATTTCAACTAGGTTTCATAATCCTTGATGGCAAATCGCCATTACTATGTTTGAGTCGGTGCATTATTGCACTTGATTTGAATATTTTCCAAGAGCCATATGAATAGAGATTCGAAAAATAAATTTGTGAACAATGCCGCACGACCTAGAAAGCATGCTAGATTAAAGAATGGTAGAAGGACAAGGGAACTAAGTGGGATGCTTGTTGTAGATGGAAAGGACATAGATAAGTTGTATTCTATGAAGAATGTGCCAAAACTAGAAGGCTTACTTGTAAGTGGTTTGTGATAGGCCTTGGAAGTCCAGATGGCATGCAACACTGCCTGGACACTATCCCGTGGCATTTGCTATTGTCTGTAAGAAGCATAATTGTAGTGTGTAGGAGCCTTGAAAGCATGCATGCTTCAAATCTATGACATCCTATTCTTGCAGACATGAGACATTAGATTAGGTAAGTGGAAGATGGAGAAGCATTAGAGCCTGAATGACTAATTATGGCCCATCATTATAGCTCATTTTTATTGCTTTTAACTTGTATTACGTCCAAATGTCTCCAGTATGCGAGTTATCCAATTTGACAATTATTAAAACATGCCCAATTGCATGCATCACAAACAACAGTAACTAAAATTGCCATTGGACTTAACTTACGATGACTGAATGGAATTCATTAATAGATTAAGGACTAAATGACCTAAATAACAAGCCTGAATCTCTTCTACCAAGTTAGCCAATTTTAGCTAGCAACAGTCTTGACATGCAGATACTAGTAACAATTTGTATTAAACTCTGTTATAGAACAAAGATCTAACTATAATGCCAATATGTATATGTCTTTCTTCGTAACAAACAATAGTTTCTTAAATAAGGAGCATGAATTTATTTACTTCTCTCACTAAACTCCTCGGTTTCATTACTCCAATTGTTCCTATTCCTTAACCTTGAATATAAGCTCACAGAGCTGCGGCTGCATATGTCCCCTCATTAAAAAACGGGTGTAGTTTTCAAGTGGGCCCAGCTTTCTCTTTCTATTGCAATAAGTATTAGATCGTAGGGCTGCTAGAGACAAGCAACCTATATAAGAGATTGGATTCCACCACAGAGTAAAGTACATAATGGAGGCCGATTCTTCGGCTCGGTTTGCCTAGTTGCTTCTCCATCTAGCTTGCAATCTTCCTTGTTTGATCCCCTCGAGCGACGTTGTTGCTTCTATAGTGCTATACTGTCTTCTTGTCCTGCGGTACCTTTCAGTGGTACTTGACCGCACTCAACAATTTTGAACTTCATGTTGCCTCTATGGATGCCGCGGAAGTAGTCGATTGCTAGCACTTCTCCAGCTTTTGGTTTCTGGTCGTTTATCCCTCTCCTTGGTGAATAAAACATCATGGCTCTCCTTCCTGATGGCCATTATGTCGGGATGATGGATCCTTATGTTGGCGTAGCTTGACCCTTGAGTTGAAAAAGTTTCTGCCCTAAATCTACTTTTGTTCTTAAATAGCCTGGCTATTGTCTTGACTCTCTTTTTGCTGAAGGTGGTTCGATTGCTATCCTTGTTATTAAGGTGTCGAATGCTTCTATCTTGCGCGTTGAGGTCCTACATGTTGGAGATACAATTGGCCTCTTCTCTTCTAAGTACTGGTAGGAATACCTGACGAAGCCATCACCTAGTTGTTGAATGAGTGATGTAGTCAGCCAGTCTTTGGATGCATTCGAAGCTCTGAGATGGCAATCAACAGGTAAATAGTGTAATTTCTTCGCAAATTAAATTTTTGAGCGTGACTCCTGTTGCTTGGACTTTGTTTAGTTGCGAGATGCTTCCCCGTGCTTAGAAATGTGGTCGTCCCCATTGCATCTATCACAGCTCTTTTTGGTCGTCTTTGAGTGATCTGTACCTGCTAACTGGATCATCTCCTCCATCCTTTGGGTCCGTCCACTTGAGTCTCGCACTACCCAGTTGAAGTAGTAATGTCGTCCTTCGTTTGGTTTCCCAGGTGTTTCTGGACCTGGAACTCTTGTCCTCCTTGATCTTGCCCTGATACTGATATAGGCCTTCAAGTCAGAGATATGCCTCCTCTGATATGTGTCTCCTATCCATCATAATCTCCTGTTTTCAAACCGATGAAGTCATAAAAGTCTTCCTACTTGTGCAAGGGAGCTGGAAGCTTGTCCTGGTCAGTCTTGGGTGCTTTGTAGTTGTCTAGCTTATTTTCTATGCGCTGTTGTATCATTATGATTCTCCTCGCGACGGAAGATTATGCTTTCGCATAGGTCGTGATGTTAATACATGCTTCCCCGCGTTGCATTCTTCCTTTTGAAACTCGTGTGCGTCAAGTCGGTGAAGGGGTCCAGATCCTCGTTCTGATGTGGGCTTGTGGATGTGGTAGCCAGGAGCTTGATAGTCCAGAAGATTCTTGATGCCATTGATTACCCCGTATTCTTCCATTCGATGAAGATTGATGATAGGCCGGTGGTGACCTGCACTACTCGTTTTGTTGGTAGAGGTATTTGCCGTTGTGCTTCCCTCTCTCAGGTCTGCCTTTCCAGTCTCCTCTCTTTGTTTGTCAGTACGTCACTGGGGTCTTCAATGTCTTCAAGAAGTTGTGCCTCTTTCTCTTTTGTGGGTCTGGCCTCGTACTCAGAAAGCAAATGCTCATATATTCTAGAGTTTAAGGGCTCATGTCAATGGCTGGTTGAAAGGGTCACCTACAACATTCTGGGCTCTCTAAGCAAGGGATATGGCTCGAGCAGTGTTAGTAGAGACATATCTATAGCCTTCAAGTCTATGGACATTAGGACATATGGTCTGGCATGAATTGAGCTTTGTTTTACCAAGCCTTCGTGATGTTTGGGACATACTCTAAGATCCCAGCAAAGGTTGGTTTTGGGAGATCCAATACATGGAGTGACTTGAGGAGCTCTAGACTCTAGCTCCTTTCTAGATATCCTCGCAATATGGAGTGTCAATGTGGCAGCTAAGTCAAACTGTATTGACATGACAACAAATTAGGTAAGGTTTACGCCTTTGGCATGAGCAGAGTTGGCGTACCAATACTTGAGCTTGGGTTGCTATGCTGAGGTCCTAATGAAGTATGCTTTATAAACAAACTCTAGTTTTGAAACTTTTAGGGTTTGAGTAATTTGGGTCATTTCGAGGTGAACTATAGATTTCTAGCCTAATTTGAGGTCATAAATGAGTTCTAGACTACCTAATGGTCCTATTGCAATAAATTTTAGGTGATTGGGGGTGGGGGAGAAGGTGGAGGAGGAGATGGCAGTGGTGGTGATGGTGGAGGCGAGAAGGTGCATGTGGGGGGTGGTGGCTATGGAGGAGGTGGGGATGGAGGTGGAGGAGACTGGGTTTTGGGGAGGGTTGGAGGTGGCGGTGGGGATGGAGGTGGAGGTGAAGGGGGCGGAGGAGGCCGTGGAGGCCGTGGTGATGGAGGTGGAGGCGGACAAAACTTGTAATGCAAAAATTTGTTGCAAAGGATCGGGAGAGTTGCCTGTGAAGGATGAATGAGGAACACAATAACAATAACAATAACAATAACAATAACAATAACAATAACAATAACAATTGAGCTTCGTAAAATGGGAGAGTCTTGGTTTTGAAGAAAAAAGGACAAGGAATGGGAGAGTGTTGGTTTTGATTTTGAGCCTCAAATATATGTTCCTTTATGTAGAATCTAACTGTAGAGACATGGTCGAGAAACTCATTCAAGAGTTTACTATTTAGACTCAAATGAATAATGCATGTGTAGACATCCTTTCAATAGTTATAACATAATAATATCAATATATATGTATGTATTATTGTTAACCCCATCAGAACTAACAATAAAAAGCCCAGGAATGTGCTACTGATCACATTCTGGAAAGCACGAAAATACTAACATATATAAAGTCCAAGATTGTTTCTTATGTTGCTACTCACGTTCTGGAGTAAACAACAAGAAACATCTAATATTTAGCTAGAGACATTGGCCACAATTAGCCTGTAATTGTGCGACAACAGCTTGCACAGTTGCATCCGGATCATTTTTGCAATTGCATGTTGCTCCAAAATTTGGATTTTTGGAATTGCTTTGTCCACAACAATTAGTTTTAAATGGAACACACGATGAACTAAGAGCAGTGGCATCTGCAACACATGCTGGGTTGGAGGATGGAGGTGTAGGGGTGGAGGTGAAGGGGTGGAGGAGATGGGGTGATGGAGAGGAAGGGGTGGGGGAGAGGGTGGAGGTGGAGGTGGAGGAGGAGGAGAGGGTGGTGGGGGGATGGAGGAGGTGGAGGAGATGGTGGCGGGAGGTGAAGGAGGCGGGGGAGGAGAAGGCGGAGGAGATGGAGGTGGTGGTGATGGTGGAGATGGAGATGGAGGTGGTGGTGGAGAGGGTGGGGCGGAGACCCGAGGTGGTGGGGTGGAGATGGTGGTGGAGGTGAAGGGGTGGGGACGGGGTGGAGGAGGAGATGGCGTGGTGGGGATGGCGGGCAGTGATGGTGGAGGCGGAGAAGGTATGTGGTGACATGGTGGAGGAGGTGGGGATGGAGGTGGTGGCATGAAGTGAGCAGGAGGAGGTATGGAGGAGACGTGGAGGTGGATGTGGATGGAGGTGGAAGGAGGAGGAAGGATGGAGGCGGACAAATGGAAGGACAGTGAGTTCAAGGAAGGATGAATGAGGAATGGAGCCAAGGTGGCCAAGACAGAATCAGGAACCTACCAACCCCATAACTTCCACGGACCTGGCTGCCATGGTGTGAATTACTGAGTGGAATACACCTGGAATCCCAAGGAGCCCTTGGACGAGAAGAATGAGACAGACCAGAACGATAACTTGAATCCCAGAATGGACCGACCAACACAGACGAACACACATGCATGAGAACACAGACCACAGAGGAGCCAATGAGGACAGCAGAGTCCCATGAGACATCCAGAATGACAGACAATAGAAATAGATATAGGACCCAACTTGAGTGGATGCACCACAGGCATGGACAGACAAAACACAGTGGCCAGGAACTGAAAAGGAAGGAACCACAGACAGGAGGCCGAGAATCCATAGACATGAAGGAACCACATGGACACACACTGGGACGAGATCACACACATAGGAAATGACCACACGAGAATCAAGAAGAGCCCCCACACATGGCCAAACGCAGCCAAAATATGGATCAACATGTGACCACACAGGATAACTATAGAGACAGAGACAACATGGACAGAGGAAAAGACACCGAACGGACACAGAAGGACAAGGCCGGGAATGGACGTGAGGAATCACAGCCAACCACACACATGGACAGGACACACACAGGCACCATGGAACACACCAAATGAGCCACACACACCATTGACCAGACACCACAGACAGTGGAGAATGGGACAGAATCTTGAAAGACTTTATAGTAAATAAATAATAATATGGAAGGAAAAGGCAGCCCCAAAATAAGTGGCACAATATAGTAGAGTAATGGAGGAAGAACAAAATAATCAATGGAGGGAGCGAATAAGAAAGAGAGAAGCAGCATGATACTGGAAATGAGATGGACACCAGAGTAAAACTGCTTGGAAATGGAGATAATGGATGGAAAATGGTTAATGGACATGGAGATGGTGGAATAATGAAGAAGAAGGATGGAATAAAATAATTAATGGAATGGATTAATAGTGGAGGAAGGAATGGATGGAAGAATAAAGAAATGGCAGGAAGAAAATAATAAATGGAGTATAAGAAGGAAAGGAAAAAGAAATGCATGGATAAATGGACAAGGTAGGTGGAAGGAGGAAGGAAATGGAAGGTAGAGATGAAGGAAATAAATAATATAGTGGAATTACAGGAAGCAAACACAAATGGGTGAAGGGTGCACAGGAAGGGAATGGACAAGGAAGGAAGACATCTAAATAACATAATGGTAATAGTTCTCCACTGACGAAAAGCAAATGCAGTAACTGCAAGGCAAGTGCAGCTAACATTCACCCATAAACTACAAAAGGAGAAAAAGTAAACGATTAGTGTGAGAAGAAATGCCAACCACAAATCTCAAGTACATCGCAAAAGGGCTTGGAAAGGTGGGAAAGTAGAAAGGCAAAATACAAAAAGAAAGAACGCTAGGAAGGCCGATGACAAAAACCTAGAACTGACAAAATATATAAGTTGTAAAAAGGTCTCATGGAAAAAATAGAGGTTCCAAAAAAGGTCTGTCTTCTCCAAGAATGATAGTTCTATGTTGCCATAGAACCATTGCATTCTTCGGAAGACTCTTATAGAAAGAATGATTTTTATCATCCACTGAGACCAATCGGCCTATGGGACCCAAAAGGTTACTATCCCAGTTAAAACCCTATTCAAGGTTTTCGGAAAAACCATGGCAAGCATTAAGAAATGGCGTCAAACTATACAAGCATACATCATTATGATGAAATAAATGTATATATACATGTCAAGTGTGCCCGGTGACATAGCTGATCTCGCATGTCCATAATCTCCGTAAAGTATGATCCCAAAGACCAGACGTGAATCGCTCACGCCCATGCACCTGATGGTCGCCTCGATAACTCAGCGATAGCGCCGCCCGGATTTTGATCATATGTCGTATGAGCTCAATTTCAATCCATCCGCTTCATCTCTTTAATTTGAAGATGGTGTACCCTCGGGTATTAATGGAGGCAATGAGTCTTTTCATGGGCAAATGGGTACACAGTAGCATTGTGGGCCCTCGCTCTAATGTGGATTTATGTGGCTACCGTGAGTGTGCTATCTCGACTGCCTGCTGCTAATCGCATCCCAAAACTTGCCGAGGAAACAAGCCAAGATATTGCCTCAAGCTATGGCGACCGCTTCCGCTTTGTACATGTATACCGTTCTCCACATTCCATCTAGCCAACCATTGTTTCTTTTTTCCTCCGAAGAGTTCCTTTGAGGGCGTCAGCGTCCCCATCAAGCCATGATATAAGCTAGGTTAGGGAGACGAGCATCGCCCATATTAATCCATCTTCTCGGATTAGATACCGTGCTAATAAGGACTCCTCCTCAAGAGGTGCTATAATCCCTCGCCTCATGCGAGTTTCGATATGGAACGGACTTCACCCCTAGTGCTCGACAAGAAGGCTTCGCACTCGCCCAAGTCATTCCAAGTAGCGAGGTATACCATCGGGCCCCATACTTCAACCCCCACATAAAAGAACAAGCTCCATCAGCACCTTGAACAGTGTGGACTGGATGGGCCTAATCATAAGCTCCACTCCATGACTATCGGTTTTGCATTGTACAGTACCTTCCAAAATTACGGGCCATTCGTACCGTGATGGATGTCCCAATGCATAGTAGAAGGAAAACTCCACTCCTGTAATATTTGCCACTTCCACATTCTCGCCGGATAACCGGTTATTCCGATGCTCGACCGACGCGAGGATGATATGCGCGTGAGAACTAA
Organism: Isoetes taiwanensis; assembly: GCA_021234155.1. Classification (NCBI taxonomy): domain Eukaryota; kingdom Viridiplantae; phylum Streptophyta; class Lycopodiopsida; order Isoetales; family Isoetaceae; genus Isoetes; species Isoetes taiwanensis. The sequence goes on from JAJEKV010000048.1 coordinate 2,097,724, forward strand.
TTTAGTCTTACGTTGACGCCAAGCATATCACGCTTTCGCAAAATGTGTCCGTGGCATCAAGATGTCGCGTATTGCCCGCTGCGTGGAGGCCCACATCATCGCCGGTGATATTAACCGCTCGATGATTCGGTGGAGAAGGTGAGTCTGGCCGCCTTCCATTATCGCCATAGCTTCCAATTGATCAATGTAAAGCCCAAACAATGTTGGGGAGAGAGGGCATCCTTTTGGAGAACCTCGGACACTACTATCAAATGGTTGGTTTGTTCGCCGCAACCGACCGGTTGATCTTTCATATAAATTTTATAACGTGATTCTCCGCAATCTTGCCCATAGTTTTTCCCTCGGTGCGCACGTTGTCAAACACCTTCGCGAAAATCCACGTAAGCAACAATACAAACCATAACGGCGTTTCCATCGGCTCTTCAACCACTACAACATGAAAAATGTGGTCAATGGTTGAGGTCGGGATCAATCCCCGCTCGGGTGAGGGCCCGCGACTACCGCTTCGTACCTCAATCACGCCGCAGAATCCCAGCCAGTAGTTTGTGAATATCAAACCGCACTATGATTGTTCTAAGAATTGGCCGAAAAGGCGGCCTGAACAACTTCCCCGCTATTGGTCCACCGTAGTTGAAGCCTTCCTCAGATCGCTTGTTGAACAAGGTCACGCTGAATGGTGGTATTATGTATCTTCACTTAAAGCAATTCTCGCCAAGATACCATCCGTGTCCGATGCCTTCCCATTGGCAAGATGCGCTATAAGCCTTGTTCCAGTCAACTGCGGATTTTAAAGACTGGCATTCAGGTAATGTCACTGCGGCACCGAGGGTCATATAGCCGTTGTAAGTATTGCCTCCATCGCCGGGGAGTGATGTTTTCCGGGTCAGACCGGGCTTAAGAACCCTTTGCCAGAAGGTTCTGGGGTGACGTTCAATAAACAACATCATCTGGCCGAAAGAAGAGGAACACTGCAGGAAAAACTAGCGAAAAAAGAAAAGTTAAAGATGCAAGGCAGGATAAGTCGAAAAAAAAAAAGTCAACAAACATCAAGAAAGGAAAAAAGGAAATGAAACATAATTAAGGAATGTAAATGGGAAAAACCTCCACCCACCCCACTTTGCAGCCATAATGCATAGAAGGTAATCATGAAGGTTATGTATAAGGAAGAACAAGAACTTAGTGTTGACTACTAAAAACCAAATTATCAGATTACGAACTAAAGGATAACGATTGTAGACTTAATAGACGATCATTTAACATCGCATTGTAAGCACCGGCCTTGGCCATATGGGACAAGAGAAAGTAGGCTATTGAAACACACTTGAAAAATAAAAGCTTTTTGGAAGTGTGAATCACAAGCAAAAAGGAGATGGACGCAAATCAAACATATACCTCAAAAATAATACCTGTAAATGCCCATATAACATTACTTTGTACCTAAGTAAGATGGAGCAAATAAAGGGTCAGTCGCATAAAAATATAGGAAAAATGAAATCACGATAAAGAATGAGCAAGGTCAAGGTTAATATTTTATGAAAGAGGTATATGAACAATACAACCTGAAACAAAACAAAGAATAGTTCGATGGAATAGTAGCATTGACACAATTTAGGACGGTGCTCCGAGTTGTCACGACGAAAGCAATCATGGAAACTAAAGCAGAGATGCATACTATAAATTTTGCAGCTACTAAAGATAAAAGCTTCAAAGAACATAAGGATTGCAATAATAGGAGGCCCGATCTGCAGAAGAAGTTTTGGAAACTCTGTATTAAGAAAGAACCAATAGACATGTAGGAAGATTTATTCTACATAGATAAATGCAAAGAAAGTTAGCAAGACTGACGCGGGGAGTAGATAAAAAATAGAGATAAAGCCGGCTTGAAGAAACATTTTGAGGTCAACCAAGAATGGCATAAATTAGTCCAATTGAAATGATATGTAAAATATTCAATAATAGTGTAAAAATTTACGTGAAGCTGTAAAAAAGGAAGTCAAGTCAAAAGCATAAAATGATATGCAGAACTGTTGCCTAGAATGCTAGAGTAACCAACCTTCTAATGTCAGCAAAGAGTCTGAGGTTAATATAGTTGAGGCAAGAAATAGTGTAGTAGTCCTGAATATCCCTTCCCAAATTTAGACACAAGAAAGCAAATGAATGGAGATAAAATGGAAACAATTATGACACGATTCAAAAGAAAAAGGAAAAAAAATCCAAAATTGGCTCTCTATTTGTTTGTTGGAATGGGGGCTTTGAGATAGATTCCGTTTCCAATACGTAGTATACAACGTAGTCAGGATGTGAAACTCTATACTGTATGGATCGTCATGTGCACTTACTGAGTCGAGAAAAACCCCTTAAATCTGAAAATTCTCAAAAAGAAAACCCCATATGATAAGATTCATTGTTTCCCGGCATTACCTTTATATCATATTTCGCCATGATATTTTTAATAGTACCGTTAGGTCATTTCTGCCATAGTTTAAGCGCATCTTAACATACACCGGTACCCTTATCACGTATAAATATTACCAAAGCAGATTTACTTTAGAGTTCAAAGGCCATTTGAACTTGAAGTATGGGTAATATTATTGAAAATGTTTTCATGAGTTTTAATGATGCAGCATATAACTTTGAAGACTTTTGTAGATAAACTATGAATCTGATGTTTCAGAGGATCCGTTTAAAATTACTGCAGCTAGAAATTTAGAAGGGTCAACTCCATCTTATGCCATCAGAGAGTTTCTATCTATGACAAGCAGCCCTAGATGAAATGCTGGGATGGCATGGATTCAAACCAAATAACCTTATTTCTCATTATCGATACGGTGGACAGCAAAGCGCCCTTGTGGTACATGCAAACTTACGTTGATCACCCGCAGGGATGCAGGAGAAGCCGAATATGGACTAGAAATCTACCATGAGGCGCACAATCTGCTCGATCCGTAATCAGGATCTCAAGGCGAGGCATTGCAGCCATTGCATCGCAGCAGCATGCATGCATCGCATGCATTTTAAACAATTCCATCGGGTTAGGCGTCGCTTCGGCTGGTATGAGTTCTTCGCTTCGGCTGTTCATGGTAGCTTTCTCTCATCTCTCAAAGCTGATATCCATGGCTGTTCTTTAGAGGAGGAGGGCTTCTTCTTGCATGAGCTACTGCTTTCTTGACCATTCTATCACTTTTAACCTCTTTATCCTTGTCTAGCTGAGTAGGCATAGGACAATTCTTCAACGTTCTCTTTAGGATCTAGTATTTGAAGTTCTGCAGTATGGGATGTTGTTGTTTTCATGCGAGTCACGCAGGAGCAAAGAATGCTATAGATCCGTACGTGGCCAGTGGGAGTTGCGCCACTCAAAGGCGAGCTTATGCAACTCTATTCATCGCCGCATGCGGCATGCATCGCGCATGCGATACAGGCGTTCATCGGGTGGGCGTCGCTATTTACATTTACGCGGTTCTTCGCCATTTCGCCAGTGGCTTTCTCATCTCTGGCGGCGGTATCCATGGTTCCCACCCTTCCCCCCTTAAATTTGTTATTTATATGTTAATTTTTCTGACTATAAATTTGTGGCATTAACGCAGCGTGACCGACCCCCTCGGCTTTTTTGGGGTATGCAATATTGTTTTTAATGTGGCTGCGCCCAGGTATTGACCCTAAACACCCCGAGGTTTTTTCTCTATTGGTTTTACTGTTGTTGATATGCGAGGTCGGAGGTGATGCCGCGGCTTGATATTCTGCAATGAGCGTGGGTTTTGTAGGAGCGTTTACTTTGACCTGCGTTGTCCAAGCCCCTTGCCAGAGATTTTTACTCGCTAGGGTTTTTTCCTCGAAAAACGAGAAAGTGAGGATTTTTAAATCAAGCGATAAACTCTGGCGGTACTACTAACCAACATCGCGCCTTTAAATTTTTTGGGGTCAGTGTTATATTTGGATATTCCTATGTTTTCATTTTTTTGGGTAACTGCGATGTATTACCCACCCTCTCATTAGTAGAAAAAAGCTGCTTTGAGGAATTGGGGCCAGAAAAGGCTTCTTGTAGCGACCATGGAACAATGTCGGACTACCCATAGAAAAAGATATGCATAGGCGGCACTTGAAGGGCATTGGCGACAACTTCTCAGGGACCAAAACCGCCCTTCGGGTTTTAGAGGAAGCTAATGAAATAATTAGCCAACAACCTTGAATGTGATGCACGAAAATCCAGAAGAGATGGAGGGGCCCGGCCGGGCCCAAAGAGAACGGGACTGAGGGTGGCGGGAAGCCAGGAGAATGTATGCGCTGGAGAGCCCAGGAAAAGATGATGTCTTTGGCACGACCCACATAAGATAGGCAGGCCGAGGCCGAAGGAGACATGTAGATGGCGAAGTGGCCGGGGATCCTGGCCAGCCAAAGAACACGCAGCAACTCAAAAGAACCCCCAAAAATGCAAAAGTAAATGGTTAGAAGGGAACTAACATGCATAGCATGGACAGGAGGTAAGCAGCACCCCAACCCTGCTGAGGAGAAGAGCAAATTCCGGGAACACCAAAATCGCACTTTGAAGGGAAAAAAAGCATCACCATGGGTGAAAGCAGTAAGTGGAAGAAAATAGCATCACCCTCAAGGTGGAAAAAATAGCATGCCCCTCAAGATTGGGCGAGAAAATAGCATCACCCCCTCAAGGTGGAAGAAAAGCCAGCATCGCACCAAAGGTGGAAATAAATAGCATCACCCTCCAAAGGTGGAAATAAGGTAGCATGGGATAGAAACATGCGGGCGCTGGCGGACGTGAGGTAGCGCCAAAAACATTATTATAGCAAATGCAAAAGAGTGAAGACAACATGAAAAAGGCGTGGCATCCCCTGCATGGCCCGCCAAAAAGAGAGCACCGCGGCAACTCAAAAGAACCCAAAAATTTACGGAAATGGATTTAGAAGGAACTAACATGCATGGCACTTGGACAAGGTAAGCCATACCACCAACCCTACGGAGAAGAGCAAATTAAACCTTGAGAAATGTCGGCACCCCAAAAGGGAAAAGCATCACCCAGCGGGTGAAATCAAGTATCGTCACCCTCAAGGTGGAAGTAAATAGCATCACCCTCAAGGTGGAAAAATAGCATCACTTGCCTGAGGGTGGAACAAATAGCATCACCCTCAAGGGTGGAAAAAAGAGCTAGCATCCACCCTCGAGATTGAAATAAATAGCATCACCCTCCAAGGGTGAAATAAAAAACAACATATGAAAAGTGACGCTGCAGTAGTATTACAAAACATTATTATAGTAAATGCAGTGAACAACATGAAAAAAAAAAAACATAATGTCACGGCGGGGAAGGAAACTCGGAGGAGAAGGAAGGAAGGCACAACGTGAGAGGCACACATGCGATACTTAGGTCATGGCTGAAGGGGAAGAGCTATATAGGCTGCGTCCCTCCCCGAATGGCGTCAGATGGCACCATGCAGATGCGGTCCCCAAGGAGGGACTCGCAATGAACCTGGCAAGAGCTACGGAGAACCACAACTTCCTGAGCCCATGGCTGCAGAGCCTCCCAGAGAAATGTTGGGGCGGGTCCACCCCGAAGCAAATGCTTGAGGTAGAGAAGAGGCAGGGAAACGCCCGGTGTGTTGAACCTGGTACATATCATCGCGGAACCTTGGCCAGCGGCGCCAAAGCCACGCAGCGGCGAAGCGGAATCTGCGTACCATAAAGAGGGTCCAAACACATGGCCAAAGAGCAATCCCTCCACCACAAGCCCAGGCGGTCAGATATTAAATAAAGGCGCCAAAGAAGAGGAGAGTGAAAAAAGAGGAAGCCACTTTAAATGGCTCCACGAATCTGTGGCGATCACAATAGGAATCCCGAAACACCAGCCATGCACATCATAGAGAAATTGTGAAGAGATATGCACATGATCAAGATTATGCTTCTAGATGGATTCACCATGCACCACAGTGAGGATGCATCCCATGCTTCTGAGAAAACAAGAAAGTATAGGAAACAAAAGAAAGATGTGGAAAAATATATATGATGCAGGAAGCTAGTAAGCAATTTTGCTCGGCCATTACGAGATTGTATCAATGTGCAAGTTAAGAGTCACCATGCACAACCCAAAAACATCAAATTAAAATGAAAAAAAGCAGGGATGGTGCAAAATTAAAGTGCCAGGAGTGGATTTCACCATAGTCCACCATGCATAAGCGAAAAGCCTCAATTGAACATAAAATAAGCGAAAACAAGGTAAAGATCGAGGAAAGGAAGTAATACACCTTACACACCACATATCGCATTATGCTTAGATGAGAAAAGAGGCGAAGAATAGCAGGACAAGGGTAAGGGGAAGTGTGTGAGGAGAAAAAGTCATGGAAGGGAAGCGTAGAGGAGAAGGAAGCTCGGAGAAAGGAAGGAAATTTCTTTGTGAGAAGGCAGCCCGAATGCTTAGGTCTTTGAGAGGAAAAGAGCCCTATATAGGCTCGTCCCTCCCCGAATAAGCGTCCCAGATGGCTCGGATCGATCACGGTCTGAGGAAGGGACTTCGCAATAGACACAAAGCCCAGAGCCATTTACATTGGTTTCTTGGAGTCCCATTCTCATCTCATCACGTTATCCATGGCTTCTATTCTTTAGATCTCATGCGAGGAGGAGGGCTTCTTTACGCATGAGCTGCTCTTCTTGACCATTTCTATCCTTTCTAACTCTTTATCCTTGTCCTTTGGTCAGGCATGGGACAGATTCGCTAGCAGGCTACTCTTTGGATCTAGTATTTTGAAGTTCTACGGTATCGGGATGTTGTTTGTTTTCATAAAGTCCGCGAGCAAGAATGCTATCCCCGTCCGTATCTTGAATCGGGATTCTTACTCCCAAAGGCGAGCATGCATCCACGATACATCGCCGCATGCATGCATGCTATGCATTTTAGGCCGTTCATCGAGGTTGAAGGCGATAGCTTTATTTCAGGAGTTTCATTTTACTTTAAATTTTGTTCATCGGTAGCTTTCTCATCTCTCAGTATCCATGGTTCCCACCCTTCCCCCCTTAAATTTGTTATTTATATGTTAATTTTTTGTTATAATTGACCGGCGTGGCGCGGCGTGACCAGCCTCGCTTTTGAAGAGTGTAAATATTGTTTTTGTCGCGTGGCCTTGTGATGACCTAAACTTTTAGGGTTTTCTCTATTGGTTTTACGGTGATGATGATATGCGAGGTCGAGGAGGTGATCTACGACTTGGTATTCTCTCTGGGCGTGGGTTTTTTGTGGGAGCGTTTGAGGCCCCTCGTTATCCCGAGCCCCTTAGCAGGGATTGCCATTTAGGGTTTTTCACCGAAAACCTTAGAAAGGCCGAGAGGTTTTAATCCAGCGATAAACTCTGGCAGGGTACTATGTAACATCTGTAGCACGAAGGTGGGGTCGGGTGTTATAAGCTGGATATTCCCTATGTTTTCATTTTTTTTTGGCTGCGATGTCGACTACCCACCCTATACATTGTAGAAAAAGCTGGGCGTCGCATGATGGGAACATCGGATCGCCATTCTAGAATGGGGCGAGCATACATGTCATGCATGCATGCGGGCGGCGCGTAATGCCCGTTTTGAGTGGGAGTTCGCCTGGCCCACGGGCACATTTACGCATCCGTCTCGCCAGGCTTCCTCTTCTCTCAGCGGTACCTTATTCTCTTTGGAATTGTTTCGAGGCGGGGGAGGGGCTTCTTCACACTGCGGGAACGCTAATTTGGGCGTATCTTTCATGCTATCCTTCTGGAAGCGCTTTGGCCTGCGTCCATGACCTTAGGTCCTCGATCCTGGTTTGTAAAGGAAGTTCTGCGGTAGTGGTGGCGCATTTGGTTTCTTGCGAGTCGGTGCAGAATGCGCTCGATCCAGGAACATCCGGATGCGCCATTCTAAATGGGGCAGTATAATAAATATGCATGCATCTGGCGCTATGCGTTTTAGGTAAGGGATTAAGCTATTTAGGGCACATTTGCATCCGTCTCATGGTAGCTTCCCTCTTCTCTCGGCTGATGCCTTATTCTCTTTGGACCCACCCTCCACCCCCCCACCCCCCCTTCTTTGTTTATTATATTTTGCTTTAAAGTTACATTTATCATGTTTTTCCACTGCATTTGCTGGGTGATGCTTTTCCACATTTGGTGATGCTCTATTCTCACGGCATGTTTTCTACCGTTTGTTGTGTTGGTGATGTGCAGTGCGGGTTGGCTGGCGGCATCTGTTTACGACACTACTCCATGCGGGGGTTTTGGGGTGATTCACATGCCTTAAGTTTTATGCAAGCCCCTTGCGAGAAACTATCACTAGGAGTTTTCCTCGAAAGCAGAAAGTGACGAGTTTTTAATCCATTGATAAGCTTCCCCGGCCGGTACATCAACCACTCATCTATTAACATTAGCATATTTTTGGGGTCCAAATTATAATTGGTTTTCCCTTTATTTTTTAGAGTAGGTAGTTAAGCGTATTGATATGACTACCCTTATCCCTACATTGTAGAAAATGTGAGATGAATGAGAAGCCTATCTATTCTCATTCATCTCGTGATTTTCTCTAGACGATGCTTACATGAACCTGCAAAATAAAGGAAAAAACTCAATACTGAACTTAAACTAAACTCTAATGTAGCTTATACTTAGGGATCACGCATTTCCCATGAGTTTTAGAAGGAAAACGCCGACGAAGGCCAGGTAAATGTAAGGCATGAAGATAAACAAACCCGCATGGAATCGGCGGCGCTGCACAGGAAGGTAGCATCACCCGGCGGTGGCGGTGGCATGACAAACAAGACATACAAAGAAGGGGGAGGAAGTGAGTTCAAGAAGAAGATGCTGGCGAAGTGAGATCGCAGCACGGCGGGCAACGGCATCGCGGCACATGTTTGCTCACATGCCGTCCCGATAGAATGGCTCCGTAATGCCAGATAAATGATGAAATGGATGCTAAACAGTAGGATCAGGAGCGAAGATCGCGGGGCGGGCAAAAGGCTGGTAGATGGCAAGAAAAATCACGTAAGAATAACACTCTACTGGCTATTGATTGGACTGTGCGAGGTCCCATTCACAGAGATGCGCCGATCCGGACATGGATGGCATTCCTAGAATGGGACGAGCATGCGTAATAAATGCATGCATCGCGGGCGGTAGCATGCGTTTTGGAGTTGGGGATTGGCGGCTATTTCAGGCGTGTTTACGCATCCCGTCATCGGCGCTTCCTCTTCTCTCGGCGATTGCCTTATTCTCTTTTAAAGATTGTTTCCCGAGGCGGGGGAGGGCTTCTTCTGCTGGTTTAACTAATTGGCATATCTTTCTTGCTATCCTTCTTTGGCCTTTGGCCTGCGTCCACGTGACCTGGAGTCATGATCCTCTAGTTTATGAGAGTTCTGCGGTAGTGCGAGGCGGCATTTGGTTTCTTACTTGAGAGTCCCATTCTAGAATGCGCATCGTCAAGACATGGATAGCCATTCTAGAATGGGGCGAGCATGCCTCGTAAAATACTTGGCGGCGCATGCGTTTTTGGGTTGGGAGTTAAGCTATTTCAGGCGTGTTTTGCATCCGCGTCTCATGGTAGCCTTCCTCTTCTCTCAGTAGGTACCTTATTCTCTTTGAACCCACCCCTCCCCTTCTTTGTTTATTGTACAAGTTTGTTTATCATGTTTTTCCACGCATTTGGGTGATGCTTTTCTCCACCGGCCAGGTGATGCTATTCACGGTATGACAGCCGTTTGTTGTGTTGGTGATATTAAAGTCTGGGGTTGGCGGCATCGTTTAGACTTCTCCATCGCGGGGAGGGTTTTTAAGGGCGATTCTATAGCATACGTTTGTCTAAGCCCCTTCGCAGAAGGCTTATCACTAGGGTTTTCTCGAAAACACGAAGAGTGAGGTTTTTAATCCGGTGATAAACTTTAAATGGAGTACCTCAACCGCACTCATCTATTAGCATTGTATTTGTTTTGGGGTCCAAATGATATAATTGGATTTTTCCTTTATTTTTAGAGTGGGTAAGTTAGCATGTAATGCGGCTACCTTATCCATTATAGAAAATCTAGCTGAGATGAATAGAAGCCCTATCTATAAGGATATTTATTTGTTTTTCATGCAGTCCTGAGGCAAATTGCGATTACATAGTATTTACCCCGGTATATTTTTTTCCTAGCTTATGCAGCAACACCTATAATTACAACGAAGCATTGGCAACATGCAAAGATATACATATACCAGCTTCATGTTCTACAACAAAATAAACATTTGGAGAATTTAGATATATGGTCACACACAACTTCAAATAGAGTAGCCAAAAACATTACCTTCCTTTTTGTGGTCAATAGTTCTTTTGCTCTATCCTAAAGAGTTTTTCCGACTGGAACAATTAGATGGCAAGCAACATTTGTAAAAAGATTAACACACATGAAATGCACTATACCGCAACCACATGATGGGAATTATACAAAAAATCATTCAACTTTTCAATTCCACATTTTATATGTCTTCAACTTTAAGAATTTTCACCTACCATTTTCTTCCCCAAATGTCTGGTAAGCATTAAAAAAGATGAGACAGTTAGTTACATAGGCAGAACTGTGTAAGGAGTGATCTTAGACATTGAACATTACCTTGTTGAATTTAGCTGGGTTGATATGAACACTATGACATGGCAGCCTTTTTAACAAATGGTATCAATTCGTCTGAATACTTGAGAAGCCAAAGTGGATTACTTATTGCATGAATACGAAGAGGCTTTTGAGATGTATAATCTTCAACTTTAACAAAGTAAGAAAAAGAGCAAAATCTTAATATGTCTAATGTCTTAACATGACAAATCAACTGGCAGCCAATAGCTTTGGATGTGGGTTTCTATTTTTAATATTCCTAAACTCTGATCTTGATTGGTTGAAATTGCCTTCTGCTAATCCAAAAAACATCATCTACAAATAAGAAATTCTATAATCTATAGGGAGCTAGGATTCTATGTTAGAAGATGAAGAAAAGGTTACATGATAAACCTTGCATGTTAGGAACCTGTGACTCATAAAGGCCATACCATATTAATGAAAAAATCACAGTAAAGATCATAGGCCATACCATTCTTCTCCACTAAACTCAATAACAGGCTCTTCTCTAGGCAAACATCAAGGGAAAGAAAATGCATGTTAAATGCCAAAGGCATTCTGTTGCACCGAACTTAATAACATGCTCTTTTGCAAGCAAACATCAAAGCAATATGCATGTAAAATGGGCGGAATGCATATAGTATCTGTACAGTTGGATTCTTTTACAGAAACTTCCATGAGGACAAAAGGAGTTTTAAAACCATTTTGATCACGAGAAACCATCTGCTTTGTGAAATCCTCGAGAGCCTATATCAGAGCACCCGCGGTTTACTGCATTTGGCTGAAAAGCAAGGAACTATTTGGGTTTTGCTATTTTATGTTAAAAAGTGAGCTTGAGTGATTCTAACACTAAAAGTCATTGGTCAGATTAACTCAAAAGGAGAGCTTGAAAACCGTCAGATTCACATCATTAGTCCGTTAACTCAAGCGGAGCTTCGAAAACAAATCAAATTGAAAATTCAGAAAATTACATGTACATAGACGTGCTACCTTCTTGATGCAAAGGGAGCCACTTGAAGAAGAGCTCCTGCGGTAAAATAAGCATTACGCACTCTGGCGGGAAGCATCCCAAACCCTTTTTACAAAACAATTATAAATGTTGGATTGGCCAAGCGGCGGTTGGGCAAAGAAGTATGCTAGTGGGTATCAAAAGCAGCGGTGACACTTAGGTCGGCCACCACTGGATGTACTATTCTATCGCGTATTCCACTTGTTATTAGTTAGGTTGTTACATATTTCTATTGATTACTAATTACCGTAGCTGCTGAGTGCCGGTAACACAGCAAACAAGGCGCCATATGGGGTGCTATGAGTCTTTGTCGACATGTATGTCCGGGGCCTTTGCTTTTTGATGCCACCCGTACTTTGCCGATTTTTCTCTTTAGTTGAAAAACCACCGGCCTTAGTTTTTCCCATCATCTTTATAGCCACAACACGGTGCTTACGGACCCGATCAAACTTCGAATGCGCTAGACTCCCAAGGCCGGAAACCTCCCGGGAATTTTTCCCATATGGAAACCTCTCGACTTTCGGGAAGCTTTGGGGAGGTTCATTGGAAGAAAAATTGGGGAATTCAATAATTCCAGGGCGCGGCCCGATATCGCAAATGCGAATTTAATATGAGCGGGCACAGTTGAATTGGCAAGATACTTTTGCAGCCAGCAAAGCGGCGCGAAAACTCTAAATTATTCAGAGTGGAGGCCTTACTAGGAGCGGATTATAACTAAAAGGAAGGTACAACAAAAGGTGGAGTTAGAGGAGAGAGATAAAAGGGGTGGGGTGTAGCATTTTACCTTTGCTCCATCTTTGCGGAACTTCTTTGATTATGCTTTGGCTATTTCATATTCTTATTACGAGATTTGGTCCCATGCATAGGCTCTGGCAAGGCCGGTTGCAAAAGCGGATTGAAACACGGAAACAGCGTAAAAAGGATTTCCATTGTAAGGTGAATAATTTGCCTTGACCATCTCATTTTTTTTTTCCCCTTCTTAGATTCATCTTCTTATTCCGGTAGTTTGTGAACAACGAGGTCCATTAAGGCATCTATATAATAGTGCATGGGAAATGAAGATCTTTGCCTTAAGGGGTTGCATGCGATCAAAAACCACTTGACATATATATGATTACATTAAGCCTATTTTCACGCTTGATGGGCAAAATGTTATAGCGGAGTCCTAGAAGGGAATGAGACACCTTCACACATGATTCGGAGAAGCGAGAGGCCACGAAGAGTTGTTTCACATTCTTATAAATTTAAGCGAACTCTGTTGGATTCCACGGTGATTTCCCATATACTTTAGAGATAAAGAATCAAGGCAATTTGTATAGAATGATCAAAATCCTCGAGCTCTATTTGTTTACTCTCGAACCTTGATTCGAGAAGCCGATTTAATGGACATAATGAGTTTAGCGAGAAAATACAAGCGGCTCGGCCCCTACAATGTTCAAAAGGTGTAGACTTAAAATTCCAAGGGAGTTACTGATGGAGCACATTATCCACTATTCAAAAGCCAAAAACATGTTGATCTGAGGAATGCCTCCTAGTATATTTTCTCTGGCGAGCTGTCAAAGTACCCGTTCATCTGGTTGGTATCTTTGTTGGCGAACAAAGCACCATTGTAGAAATTAAGATTAGGAAGCAATCCGCGACCTATTCTTATCAATCACATTAAGAACATGCGGAGAATTTACCATCCTACATGTAGTTTTCCAGTGTCGACCTTGCCCCAGTAACAGAACTTTTTCTTCAGCACATTTGAATCCCAAAGTAGGAATTGCATTTGCGGCATGAAGGAATGGTTCAAGGAATTTTCAGCTGCTAAATTGTTTTATGATGGAATGGATGTAAACGCTATTTGTCAAGAGAGCTTCCCAAGAGCTACAATCACGAAACTTCATAGTCATTATATCCAGCCGGAAGGATTTACTGTCGTGGTCAAAACGATGCTATGATTGAAAGGAGGCAGAGGCATATATGGCTTCACAATCTGGTACTACTCCACCATTAGAGGGATCCTTTCAATTCACGTGAGATTATAAGGGCCAAGAGATAGAGATAGAGATAGAGATAGAGATAGATATAGAGATGAGATAGAGATAGAGAGAGATAGAGATAGAGATAAAGGGCAGAGATAGAGATAGAGATAGAGATAGAGATAGAGATAGAGATAGAGATAGAGATAGAAGATTATAAAAGAACAACAAAAGAAACCATACTAGCAAAAACAAACATTCGAGGTTCTATGATTCCATACTAACATCTTTGAGTGTCGAGGCGGAGGAGACAAATAAAGCACATTTTCAATCTAGCAATGGCCTTTTCTTTTTCTTTTTGAACAAAGCTTCTCATTACGAGTTTTAAAATTTGATACTGAATGGAGTTTTTAAATTTTTGAAACTTGATACTGATAGAGTTTTAAGGTACATCTATCTAATTTTACCAGAATTTTTGGCGGTTTTCACTCCAAAGATTTATGATCACGGGATAATTGGCAAAGAAGAATCGAAGACTTATATACTTACTTTAAATAAGCGTGATGATGTCGAATTAAGCCCACACAAAGGGAGATTTTCAACTTTGATGATATCCACGAAGAGAAACCGATTACTATTTATTCAAGCATGGATATTGTATTCTCACAAGCTCTTCTTGGCAAAAGAGCTCTTTTTCTCTTTTTCAATAATAGAGATTTATACAGAATTTCCAAAGGTACCGATGAGTAGTTTTAAGATTGGATTGGAATTGAATTTGTCTTACTTTGAAACTTTTTGAGAAACTTCCGCAGGGTTTTATTGCTGAGAATTCCCAATGTTCTTGGAATTTTGTAAATGTGGTATGCCACTTATCACAGTATTTTCTTTGATCCCAAGCGAGTAGTGGTTTGTATGATTTTTGTTTGAATGGTTAGTGCATTTTGTTTCAATTTCTTTTTTATTATGCGCATTATAGTATTATGGCACTTCTTTATTGTACCATGTTCGAACTATTAAGAAATTAAAATTCATTGAAACGGATGTATAATAGAAAGAAATAGTTTCATGCATAGATGTGGATTTAGTTGTGCATAGTTGATTTTAATTTTAATTGTGCATTGATTGCATGGTTGATTTTTAATTTTTCATTGCCTTTTCTTTTAGTACTTCTTAGTACTCATGATATAATGCTTTTTTTTTCTTGCATCTTACCTTAGATAATATATACATGAGGCACATAGAAGAGGTAAGGGTGTGATGCCGCCACCTCCACCTCACAGATTACAGGACAGCACATGGTGACAGGTGAGTTCTCTCTATATAAGTTAACTAGATCATTACTTAGTTTAAAGGGTTTGAGGTTTTAGGGTTTGTTATGGCCTTGTCTTTTTGAGTGGTCAAGTTTCTGGGTGCATGGGCTTAGGGTTCAAGTTTGTGGTTTAGGATGTACGTCACCATAGGTGTTGGAGGATCAGACGGTTGGTGACAACCATCCACAGGTTACCACCTAGATCCCAGAGGAGCCAGGGCCGGTTTTGTGTTCACGAGGTTTCTGAGGGGTTTGTTCACACCCTCGGCCGCGTGGAAAGGAAGGTTATCTGGATGGTGCAGAAGCACGGGAAGAACAAGCATCTTTGAGGTATCTTGGGTTGCTCGGCGGCGGGCATCGCGCAGCGGGGACACGACCGGGTCAGTCGCGGATGAGGCCATAGGGGGAGAGGAGGAGAGGGAGAGGAGTGAGCTGCGAGGGCCGGCCCGAGGTGTGCTAGGTGAGTTTCTTGTGGCCCGGCCCGGGATACTCGTGCAGGCGAGGCTACTTGAGGCAGTGGGGAGCCAAGTGGGAGAGGTACACGAGGGTGTACTCATGAAATTAGCCGAGAGATACCCACGGGGGCCTGATGGAAGCATGGTCGTGTCGGACTCTGATGGAATCTGAGGGGCCCGAGGCAGGAGGAGAGGCTAGTTTTAAGTGAGATTTTCTGAGTAGGCTCTTGGCCAGCGTCATTAGAGGCTGAAAAGGGCTCCAATTTTTAATATAACAACAACTTTTAGCATCACTACCATTAACATTAATTAACACAAACCATTGCATCAACACATTTAAGAATTAAAATCCCCTAAAATAGCCTTTGCTTGGGTGCATATTCACGCTGGGGAGTTTCTACGTAGAGGCGGCCCGAGAGCCCCTACAATGTATATACAAAATTAATACCATTAAGTACATTCCCTCAAACCTTATAATATTTCACAAACCTGTATATAGTATATACAAAACTTGTACAACCATATCCTGAGAAGCGGATGCTATGTACCATAGTTAGAGGATGATGTCCCAATGAGAGAAAGAGGCTGACCAAAGAGCATATGGAGGAGCGGTAGTGGCATCTTCGAGGATAACACCGCGGAAAACTTTAGATGGTGCATGTGGTGCAGCTGACGGATAGCACACATGCTTAGGATGGGCATGTAGTTTAGGTTCGGACTGCTGGGCAAGATTGGCATTGAACATGTGTGCCTCGTCGGTCGGGATAGAGCGGCTATCTGGTTGGGGATCTTGATGTAGGCACGCACACTTCTTCGGACATCATGCATATTACCGGGGCCTACCAGGAACTTTTTCTTTGAAGAGTGGGTGCCCACTGCCGGGGCGGGGCCCACATGCATCATACGGTACATTTTTCAGCGTCTCGGGGCTAGGTTGTATGTCCGCGGCATGAGAGAGCCACCTAAAGGCACTCTCTTTGATTGCAAGAGGACCTCTCTGTGATTGATTAACTTCATTGGCGGCAGGGTATGCGAGGTTGAGGCGAGGCTCTAGCAAAAAGGATAGGCGGTTGCTCGGGGATCCGGTAGCGGTCAATTCACGGTTGGGGGTACTCTTAGTTGCCTACCGTCTTAGTTTTGTTGTATTTGGTTTTGATTTAGTTGCTTTCTGCTGATGCATAGGGGCTTAGTCACGTGTCTTCTTACATCAGGGCTTATGCCCTTTGTTTGCTCTTGGTGTTTGAGTTCTAGTTTGGGCTTACGCCCTTTGTACTGTTCCATCCCATAAGTTCGGAGAGCTTCCAGTGGACGTTAAATTTTATCTTATCTTCTTATCTCATGCTAAATCTTGCTCAATACCTTTAGAAGTCAATGTCAAGTTGCTAAAACAAATGTGTCCTCAAAGTTGAGCATTTTGATATGGCTTAATATCCATATGTGAGCCTTATTGGCGATTTAATATATTTCACATGCTACAAGATCTGATACAAATTATGGTGTTAATACAGAGAGGCAACCTATGTCTAATCTAGGATGCCAACATTGGATTGCGTTCAAGATAGTTCTTCGATATCTTATAGGAACTTTAGATCATGCTTTGATCTATGCTCGTCAGGATATTGGTTCCAATGGTCCAGAGCTGGTTGGTTTTGAATTCCTTGATCTCTTAGAAAGGAATAACATTTTGTTGATGTATCTACTACTGAAGCATACTATGTTGTAGTTAGTATGGCGAGAAGATATTTAATATGGTTACAACATCTCATGCAATACGTTTAGCAAGTTATTATTGGTCCAACACTTTATACATTGTGATAGTCAAAGTGTCATTTCTTTTTACTTCAGGGATGGAAAGATACATTTCGAGCTAGAGAATTTAAATTACCATTCTTAAATTAGAGGTCTTGAGTAAGCCAATTTTTGATGCAATATTGTCCTACAGACAACATGACAGTGGATATTTTTACCAAAGCCTTTACCTATTACAAAGCATCAAGATTCTACAAGCTAGTTGTGACTCTCTATTTGTCATCTACTTCGCACTTAATTTTGGAAGGTGCCACAGTTTTTCCTTTTGCTAGAAAGGGTTTTTAAACACGCGCATGCGACCAATGTTGCAATGAGGAAAATAGGTGCATGTGCATGCTTAGCCACATTCTATATATTTGAATCAAATATATTATATGTGCATCAATTGTTTTGTTAGGAGACCAACGTTCATGGGGGGTGCACATTGACCTATAAATGCATTTGTGCCATATTGGCTCTCAAGGCATGTACATGCGGATGCTTGTGCGCGAATTTATTGTGTATATAAATATATTGTTTATCATATTTGGTTAAATACAATGTTTGTTGCCTTTGGGATTATCTCTCCTATCTTCTTTCTTTCCTTTTGTATGTTTTTGGCTAGATTGTGATTATAGATCCGAATAAGTTGTGATTTCTCTTTGCCCAAATTTTCATGCCTAGTATCTTTGCATCGGGATGCAGATCCTTCAACCAATAAGGTTCTCGACACGTGCAGATTCAACAAGTCCAACACAATGCGAGTAAGGCTGATCGAAATGTAGCTAAAACGGTGTCAAATTAGCCATGTAGCAAAATTGAAATATTCTCTTATCAAAAAAATTATGAAATTAAAAGACTCTACATTCTTGGATGTTTGCCAATAATACAAGGTTAAGCTAGCAAAGCTAACTTGAAGAAAAGGTGCATCAAGTCAAGAAAGAGCACATGGCTAACCATTCGGATTCAATAACACATCAAGGGAAGGTAGGAAAGAGTTGCCACCTTTAGCTAAGAGTCCAATGGAACTACTAAAGTTATGAGACTTTATAGTCCCCAAGTTTGACCCCTACTTTCCCTCTCCTCTATATAATTCAGGAAACCTGATGCCATTGCAAGGCTGGAATGGAGAAGGCCTTTCTTATTGCGATGCTTTTTGTGTTCCTCATTTGTCCTTCATGGGCAATACATCCCATCCTCTGTAATAGAAATCTACATTACAAGTTTTGTCCACCCCCACCTCCAACACCATATTCTCCGGACATTGGAGGTCCATACCCACCCTTTCCGCCACCACCCTTTCCACCGCCACCATCTCCTCCCCCACCACCTCCGTCTCCTCCTCCACCTCCAACACCCTATCCCCTCCCAGGACTTTGGGGGTCAGTGCACCACCAGCACCCACCACCACCCTCTCTCCAGCCACCATCTCCTCCACCACCACCTCCATCTCCTCCCCACCACCTCCCGTCTCCTCCTCCACCTCCAACACCCTATCCTCAGGACTTTGGGGTCAGTACCACCCTTTTCCACCACCACCCTCTCCAGCCACCATCTCCTCCACCACCACACCACCTCCATCTCACTCCCTCCACCTCAACACCATATCCTCGGATCTTTGCGGGTATCCATCCTTTCCGGCCACCACCCTGCGGAGTCCCCTCCACCACCCGCGAGTCTCCTCCCACCACCCGCCGTTCCCTCTTTCACCTCCTTCTTTGCCATCACCGCCAACGAGTCCAAAAATTAACTTATGTATCTCATACTATATCATGCAAAAAGATTGATATATGTGGAAGTAAAGCACATACCATAGTGGTTTGTCAACATGGTTATTGATATTGGTTATCAATGTTAAAAGTGCTAAATAAAAACTAGTTGATATTTATTCGTGCACACATAATGGTTGTTTTAAGGTAACAACCATTACATGGGATTTTGACATGATTTAGAGGCTAGTCTTTAATTGGTATAGATTATTTAAACAACTATTTATGTAATACTGTGACTACTTTTTCTCCCTTTTTTTTTCCATTGGGCCAAATTCCCATTGGTTTGGCGAAATAGTTGATACGGTTGCTATTCCGGACAATAGTTTACCCAGAATTATTTGGTATTTGGGGATGTGTGTATGGGGGCATATGCCACTGTTTGATATTTTGGTTTGGGGAAAACTTTGTGTGGGGCGATTTTTTTGGATATTATTTTGCATACTTGGTTCTTGAACTGGCAACATGAGCGCATATGGTGGAGCAGGCGATCACGAATTGATTTACTTAGGACACTATATGTCTATGCCTTGCTATTCTTATGTGGCGGGGAAAGAGTGGCATCGATCTTAAGAAAAACACAGTAAGGCTTGTCCTTAAATCTTTAGGTTGTTTGCTTAGAGCTGGATGGAATTAGACTGTTTCCTTGGAGTTGAATCTTGCCTAAGCTTGTTCCGCCGCTTAGGAAGTGGCCAGAATCTATGGTTACTCTCTTGTGTTTGGAGGTGGCCAAAATGGAGCTGGCCAAAAATTGTTGTGTGGCAAATTGTTTTTGAGTTGGATACTTGCAGCCATGTTGCCTAGTATTCACATTCACAATCTAGGCATGATATGCTATGGTTTGCATGTGATTATCTAGTATATATGGTAGGTTTAAGGTCTCTACCGACCAGTTGGTCGTACTTGAATCTGCTATCTTGGGGCAATGGATTTTTAGGCCCCCATTACTAGACCGATGTTGGCCATGTTTATGCTAAAGATTTGTAATGGAGAGGATAATGCCATCTAGTGTTCCCAAAGGCATCATTAGTCTCGTCTCTCTGATCAAGGACTGCTGGATAGCTTTGAGATTTCCAGGCCTCCAGCCCCTTCTCTCTTGCATCTCTTGTGTATGGTTCACTAGAATTGACAATGCATTTACCCCATGAACTGAACATTAAGATAACAAAGGCAGAAGTCTATCTTAACATTGATGGATTATGTGGTAGACCAAATGCTTTTATTTTGCAGCTAGCATAAGTGCTTCGTAATATTAATAATTAACACCATTAAGTATATACCCTCAAGCCTTATAGTATTTTGCAAACTTTAATATACAATATACTTAAACTTGTACAGGCATACCCCACAAATAAAGATCGCTATGTATGGTCCAGATCAAGGAATAAAGGGCAAATATGCCCATGGGGCGACTCGATATAGGAGTAACTATTGCGAATATACACCCAACCAAAGTTTGAGGCATTTGGTTTTAAATGCACATTGGATGCAATGGTTTGTGTTAATTATTGTTAATAGTAGTTATGTGTTGAGATTATTACATCGAGAAAAATTTTAGGCCCTTTGGGCCTAACAAATATAAACAAATAAAAAGAAACCCAGGAAAAACAAGAAGCGGTAAATTTCACCATGTTGAGTATATTGCATTCCATGAAATGATATTACGATCTAATATTTTTTCATCTATTTCGTAATGCGTCTTTTTAAGGCTACCACCATTTGCATACATAACAATTATAGCTGAGTGGTGACATCACGTTGAAATCATTTGTGAATAAACACCTTGCTCTATAGCCCCTACACTACCACATACTTTTAGGGCACTAAAAAATATAACATTATGCGGCTTTACATTTTCACTGCATTTACACAAAACATTCAAGAGTAGAAAGGATAAACTTTTCCATCTTTGTGCATATCCATGATAAATTGCACCTCATGCCACAACATCTCGGTCGCGACAATTCATCACACACACTCCACATGCCTCCCTCAAACTTCCCACGCCGAAAACATGTCGTAAGGCGGCTTCCTAAGAGCGACTTCCTAAGTACGAAAACATTTATGTTGATTGGAATGCCTTCTTGCGATCTTCTTGTAAAGAAACACGGCCTTATTTGAATATCTCATTTTAACCACGGGCCTTTAGAGCAGAGATAAATATATAACCTTATTTGGTTTTTAAACCATCTATTGCATTCTGTGAAGAACTCGATTGCAAGGCAGGCTTTTCCATGTTGTGCATATCGATGATGGTATTTTCCACAATGCCACATGCGGATATGGCCAGTGTGTTAAACCTTATACATGCTTGCTTAACAAACGTAAACAAGATTCTTGCGAGGATGTTACCAAAGGGTGGGCTCACGCTTTTAACTATACTTACATGGATGGGCTTACACTTCCTATAAAATCCTCTGATTGTTGCATTAACAAGAAAATATTTAAAAATATGTCTTGATTTGCTTTTATTCCTTTCTTTTGCATACTCAAAAGCGATCAAAAGCTGAGTCACTCCTTTACCATCTTTGAACATCGTCACGACCATCATACTCCAAACATTTGTGTCACTCCATTTAGTGTCGGGTGGACCTTTTCGAAGCCATACACAAAGTACAGGGGCTGCAACTTTGAAAACATCTTGCATGTATGCTCAGAAATCCCACAGTAGGCATACATAAAAACGAGACCCCTGATTCCTAAGGGAGTGGATCGGACTCAACCCACTTTTATTATACGATCATGGGAATTTTTTCCACTGCTCCAAAACCAATTTCACCACAAGCTTTCAAGGCAGGTAAGATAAGGCAAATTTGTTGCTCTTTACACACGACAACTCCATCTCTACGTACAATTCTAGTGCAACATCACAATATCCAAGGTAGAGCATGAGGTGATATTATTACTTTTCCATGGATATATCACGGTTAGATTGTAAAAGCGGCTTTTAAAACCTTCTTTGCTTAGAGAGCAAATTTTGAAGGAAGAATAGAGACAAATAAAGATTAGTCACCCAAAATAGAAATTGAATTAAGTCAGGTTTTGCTCCATAAGGGGACTACACCACGCTGCAGTCGAGTCTTTTCCACCTAGAGTACCCTTGCAAAAGGTAATAAGCATTGTTTACGGATAGAGGAACACCTTGTGTTTCACCGCCAATGGCGAGGAGCCTCATGCACATACCCATTCTTTACAGTTCCAATCGCCGCCAATGTCGATAACAAGTTCAAGAATTTTGGCGACCAAATGTTCCATCAGGCAAAGAGTAAGCGAGGCGAGCGAGAGCCAATATGCTCGTGAATTGCCTGCTTCAGAAAACAAGCAATTCTTCTTCTACAGGCGAAGGCCCGGCTTTGGTGTTGTCGCGACCCGCACGGCCTTGCTTGCACCGCGGAACTTTCCGGCCACTTTCGCCGCAAGCTAGCCGTACCCGCAATTAACCCCTCAACAATCTCCTTGTAATGCGTACATGAAAGCAATCTTGATCGATATTTCCAACAAACCTTTGCCAGCTCTGAGCCTAAATTCCCTTTGAGTCCACGAACCTAAATTAAAAGGCCTGCGTTGCTTGCATACGGGCTTTATGAAATTTAAATATTAATTTCTTAAGGAATAAAACATGCAAAGGCAAAACCATTACAAAACCATAGATAAAATGCCATTGGAATATGAGAATATAGTGGTAAGCTCTAGATATCTTACGATTAGTATGCCTGCGTGTATCGCCCATCAAATCATATAGAAAACCATAGCAAAACTATACAAAAATACCAAAACGGCCCACATTGTGCTATATATTAATATATGTGTTGATCTCTGGATGAATGTTATGGACTATGGAAATCATAGGTTGACAACAAGGTCCAGTTGAAGCATAGATGGTATTTAAGATACAAATTTGTTCTCATTAAGAGGGGAGAAGGTAATGACTGCCAAGATTTGCAGGACTGTAAATAGAGGTATGCTTGGGTTTTCGGATAATCTGAGATACAACGGAAGTACGCAGCCCAGCTTCAATCGGATAGAAGCATTACGAGATATCCGATCACGCGATTTGAGCATTCAAATTGAGGACCTCAATTCTGTAGCATAATGACCTTGACATTTATATTATGCGATTTGGGCAATGGCTTCGTCTTCTTTTGAGGGGCTTTTTATCACTTGGATTCAAGAGATAATGTCTTCATGACAAGGTAGATCAGGCCTTAGGGACAAAGAGATACTTTAATGGTTTCTCAATTTTCTATTAACCTTCTGTCTAGTGTTAGCAGCAGGAGTTTCAAATGAGGCATGTACTTTCTTGGAGGTTGATTTCAATTTTTTTCCCCTTTCGGATTTCTCAATCTGAGTCTTATTGTTTTTCTCCTCATTTGCATCAGAAAGCTTATGCAGATAGGAATCATCTTCCCAGTTGGCTTCAATAAGACTATTTGGATCGGAATTTTCTTTATCATTATTAATTGTTGCTAAGGAGTGAGAGCATTTCCAGAATTTAGAATTGCAACAGCCATAATTTAATGAAGAATTAGATGTCAAATTATCTGAGTTGGAAGAGTTTGGGACTTGCCTGGAAATGAGTTGCTCCACATCTTCAATGTTTGCAAGCATTTTCTGATTAATCTGAGCTTGCATATCTTGAGTCAGTGGTACCAGATCTGTATGTGTGCCAATGATGTCCACCATTTCCGTACTGCAATTGTTTTTGCCTTCTTCCAATTGATTTAGATTGTTACCAACTGTTTCATAGACTGAGACCTTATCTGCTTCTGGATAATTTACATTTCTTTTGTTGATGTCATCTTTTCCTTTTGTGAGGTCATTGCCCTGAGTTACTGAAATCCATATTCTCAAATATGTCCTGTGAATCTTTAATGACCATACTTTTTAGATTAAATTCTTCTTGAAGCTCAGCAATCTGAACTGCAATGCCTAGGGAAAAGCCACCATATTATCTGGAGTTGGTGGTTGGCTATTAATTTCAGGGGAAAGGTCAATGAGGTCAGAGGTATGATTGATAATTGTTTCAAAAGGAATTAAGGAAGATGGGACAGAGGTAATTGGCTCCACTGTGTCTGCACAAAAATCCTCAGATAAGTCAGTTAGAATATTAAAACTATTAGAACAGATAACCTTTGGGGGACTGTTTGTGGACGAGCTGATGAGAATATCTTGATTTGTTGCTGAAGGTAGAACTTTTGCTAGAGGAGTGAGAACTTCAGAAGACTTATACATTTGCAAGGCAGCTGGCATAACAGTATGCATGCTTTCCTCTGAACTTTTCAAATCCTTAATTAATAGAATCTCATTCCCTGAAGCTTTTGCTTTGGGCAAGTTCTTGTCACTGAAGTCATATTTCTCGAATTGCTTCAAAATGTCTTCTGCAAGTGGTTTAGAAGCTGTGTGTATAGCAATTCCTTTGTTATGCTTCTTTCTTGCCATATTTTGCAGATGACTAATTTTACTGGTTTCCAGAATACTATTAAGGGTTTGTGTAAATCAATGGTGTTGAGAGCCATTGGTGCTTTCCCTTTTAATAGTTTTCTGTTCTGATCCATTCTCGGCAAGGCCTTTGAGAATCTACATTCAGTTGATTACCTGCTTGATTGCCTGCTTGCAGTTGAATTTTCTCCTTAATTGCTGTAATTTTTATTGAATGTAGCCATATTGCCCTTGTTCAAAACATTTATTCTGACAGCAGGCTCTACCAAGGAAGAGTATTCTGAAGGTTGACTTTGCAGGTGAGGTAAGCCATTCTTTGCATCATTTTTCTCTGCAGCCATTTTCTTCTTCTTTTGAATTCTTCTGTGACTGCCATTATTATTCCAAGATTCCTTTTTTTGCATAATCTGGTTCTCTTTAAGCACAATATTTTTAACATGCTGATTTGAATCCTTTTGTTGAAGATTAACAAAATTGATTTTCTTTTAGAATTTCAAGTGCAGCTAGAGGGTTCGAGCAGTTAGAGCAAGAGAAATGCCTTGAATTGCATTTATGGCAAAAAATTGGTAGACCAATCCATCTTAATTGTAGAGTAGCTTTGGATCCAAAGAAGTCAATGAAAGGAAGGGAGGTTGGAATTGGTTTAGAAAAATCAATTTGAACATAGCATTTTGGGGGTTTGTATGGAGAATATTCAGTTGCAATGTATGATCCAATGGAATTAAAGATGCTGGAAAAACACTCCTCATGCCAATAAATTGAGCTGAGGTCATTCATTGGAACATAAGCAATGCATAATTTCTCAAAATCTTGAAGAGGGAGGTTGGGACACCATTTTAAGAAATGAAGTTGGAAAGTGTAAGCCAGAGTAAGGTGGCGGAGTTTAGGAAGTTGGCGGTTAAGGTGTCACGTTCAATCACCATAATATAGGGGTTTGGCGGGAAGATTGAATTTATAACCACTCCTTTATTGTAGTTTAAGAAGCTTATCACATCCTCTCAATTTTAAGTAAGGCCTTATCAACCCCTAACCAAAATAGCGATTAAAGTTTGCAGAATTCTAGTAGCAATCACGAGTGTAACTTGATACCTTTGAAAAGTGGTGAGAGCGAGAGAGAGGTGCTCAAAAGCTTTTCGGTCCGATTTAAGTTGTTGGCGAGCTCTTACGGTCTGTAAAGGGTTTACGCAACATGCCTTTGTTCCATTACGGGCCGACACGCCATTTGCATCAAGCACTAGATCACCATTGTAGCCGGGGATCTTTGCATGGATTACATCAAATTGGAGTGGATCGATCAAGGTGGTACATCCCGCACTTTTATGTAGATCAGATTAAGAAATCTCCAAAATTTTATAATGGAGAGAGGGGTTGATTACTTAGGATTTACTTAGCGAGATAAGGTAAGGCTCGATCAACTGGGCCGGGAGCATGAGCCCGATCTGCGAAATGAGATAGGACTAATGTTTAGGGCTTTTTCACCGAGATATTTTTTCTTTTTTTTTTTGAATTTTCAGCGGGCTATTAAAGATTGGAGAAAGCCGCGAGGGAGAAAACAACAAGGAGAATAGGAAAGGTTATAATTAAAAGAAGAGGCTATAAAAGAGGCTATAAATAAAAGGGAAATCACGAGAGAGGAGCTATCTAACAAATTAGAGGATGCGAAATACCAAAAATACGCCATAGAAAGCAATTGAAGGCATAAATTAAAAACTTCTTGTCCGAGATAAACTTTAGCGATGATCATTTCATCATCCATTCGAAATTGACTCTAAAAATGCATGAAAATTTGATTGCTCCCCGTAAATTCTTCAAGCGAAAGAATTGAACATCTGAACACGAATTTAAAATTTTAGCACCGGAGCGAAGAGTATTTTTGATGAA
The DNA here is from genome assembly GCA_021234155.1 of Isoetes taiwanensis. Taxonomy (NCBI): domain Eukaryota; kingdom Viridiplantae; phylum Streptophyta; class Lycopodiopsida; order Isoetales; family Isoetaceae; genus Isoetes; species Isoetes taiwanensis. The sequence goes on from JAJEKV010000048.1 coordinate 2,123,932, forward strand.
AAAAGATGATCACAGGAACCTCTTGATTAGCTATGATAGAATTCTACGAATTAGGATAGGGAGCCTGAGAGGAGAAACCACCAAGTAAATCTGCACCTGTTTGATGATTGCAAAGATTTTAGTGTCCATAGAAAGCGAGAGGGTGAGATCATAGTTGGTGGCCTAGTAATAATAGCCAAATATGCTTGATTTTAGAGGGGTCTAGGTGTTTTCGTGAGTTTTATGAAGGAAGGTTTTCTTTAAAAATAAAAATAGTCATATTTAAAATAAGTATTCTATTATTTTTTAGGACTAGCCCAAACTATTGTCCCCTTTTTTCTTAAGAAAAAGGATTAGCCTTTCTTTATATTACAATATTTACATATTAAATGTTAATAGCCAAATATTTAAAGATTTTTACCATCATTAATAGTAGTAGTTTTAGGACTATAAAATTCTATTGTACTAGTAAAGTGCGGCGTTGCGGTTTATACATCGATATGTGCAAAGGCACGAAGAAGTTGTAGATGTACTTACATGTAACAAAATCTTGATATTAGATTGCATTGAGTTGCCTCACATGACAATTCATTGTATTATATTGAATTTATGCATTTTATAGGTGGCATAAATGAATTTAGCTTTATGTACTTCAGGAAATAGCAATAGGCATTTTTTTTGCAAAATCTAAAGTCTTATGTAAGACAAAGTCGCCAGGCAGTGATTCGGAGTGAGGGAGACAATGGATGAGGTATAGAACAAAATTTGTTTTGTATATCGCGATCAAACTTGAAAGCGAAAACCCGATGTCATGAGGGTAAAGGAAGATGTGCACTTGTTGGATGCAACAAATGCTATCTTGTAGTACGTACTTCTTGGATGCAATAGAAGTCTGCTGGAAACAATTGTTATAAATAGGGGCTTTTAAGTCATTGCAAGTCTTATCCTCCATGAAATATGCATAAATTAAGACATTTTTCTTGCCTTGTAAAAATTGTTTTCATGTGGTTGATTTCAAAATATTTACAATTTTGTATCTATACTTTCTTTTATTGCTAGAAATATAATATGAGTGATCCCAAAAGGTGGGTTTAACATGTAGAAGCCGAGGCACCTATTTTTATGGGCATCTCATTTTATGTGCGTAAAGGTTGGTTGCAAACTATGGCTTATTTATTAGATTATTGTAGCTATTTGGATTATGGGCTGGAACATTCACAAGTCACATGCCACATGGGTTTTGAAGGTAAAAGATACCGGTAAAATACACACTTTAAACTTCATAGATTATCATATGCATGCAACTATACAACAACAACCATTCCCGTTTAGTTTTAGCTTCTCCCATTAGAAAGAGAGAATCACAGTCTTGTATTGCCACAACCTAGGTCTCCATTTTTCTTTTTATAAAGGCTTTGTTTTCACGCACAATGATACACTCCTCATCCAAGAAATGCATGTAATTTTGAAACTCACGCTCTCGATATCATTTGCTTTATTCGCGACATCCTCATTCATCCAACATCCATCCGCGTGAAACATTTTTTTGAATCTTTGAAGCACCTTAAACTCGAAATTTTGTGGTATTTATGTTAGTAATATGCTTGAATAATAATTTGATAAATCAATCAATCCATTTTTCGCAATAAAGTCTATTGAATAGATAAACATCATATACTTATATGGACATTAGATCCTGTAAGCTTCATTAGCCAAATTTGCGTGCAAGATATTTACTACATTATGCGTACCAAAAGGCCCTTTTTGTTAGCATTATGGAAATCAAAAAATTGGCTATCTTTGCATAGCCACGCTGAAACTAGGTTTTCCTATTTGTCTAGATGAAGAGCTTGCATTATGAGAGTTTTATACATTATAGAATTCTAAAAACACAAAGAAAGAAAATCAACATCAAGTAGCTAATCAATTTGTGACAAGACAAAAGCAGAGAAAGAAATTGTTATGACATAATTGGAGATTAGCGTGAGCATATTATGTACGTAATCCTAGCGACTATGGACTTGATTTTACATGAATACTCGGAATTTTAGATGCTCTTCGATACATGATTGCTTGAATCGATATGAGCAAAATCTTCTCTTTACTTTTATCAAGTGAAGACCAAATATGTAGCAAAATAGCAGGGGGTTTCCTTTTTGTATTTTTTGCTGCTTGTTTTCACTAAGGTTTTTATATATGATTTGATGATGGTATTCCAGGGGCGGTACCTAATTGAATTTTTATACAGAGTCATCTTATCGGCATAGTTTTAGTAACCTTTTTCAATGGATTTACACGCTATAATTTAGCTAACTATCCTAAATTAGACATACAAGCATGTCGAACATGGTATTTTAGGGTTTAGTTAATCCATGATTTTGCTTCTATGTTTTTCTTTAGGAGTCTGTGAGGAGGCGGCCAAATGAGGCCTCAGTGCATGGAGTTACGCTTGGGCATGGGTGTATTTGGTTTTGCAAGCTTGGTAGAAGCGGTTTGGCGGAGAATATCAAGCAAGCAAGCGTGGCTATTGTTTTGCAGGACAAGCTTATGGAAAAAGGAATGCCCATTTTCCTTCATGATTTAGAACCAGCCCAAAGCTGAGGAGATGGCTTATCTCCAAATTAATTAAATCCTGTCGCATGTCTACATAGAGCAGCGCTATTATTATTCAACATTCAAAAGCAGTTAAGCCCGAGTTTAAATTCGATTCTTTCACAGTTCTTGCCATCTAGAGCCTTTGACCCCGGTTACTCATTGTTGTTCAAGGCTCTCTCTCTTTTTACATCTTTTCTAAATTCTCGCGGCTTTTTACCAGCGTAGTAAATACGTAAATTTTTCGGCCTTCGGATTCATGCTGCATCCAGAAATTTAGTGCGGCTTTTTGGATTGAAGCGAGTTCAAGTCACGCCAGCAGGAATTAAAGGTGATTATTGCCTAGGGATGATTGTCCGTTGCAGGTGATTCTTTGCTTCAACTGCGAGGAAAGAAGCGTCCTGGTGGCACTTTTATTTGCGGCGGGAATGCTTTAGAGCAAGGCCCCATTCATCGGAGTTTTCTTCAAAATTTCATCTCCAAGTTTCTATCTTTCTAGTTTAAACTTCATTCTTTTATATATTATGCCTAGAGTTTTCTTACGCGCTAAGGTTGCGGCGCTAAAGAACGCGAAATTAATCTGCTAGAGCTTTCACGAGTATCTCCTACTAACCAGCGGTGTCTCGATGACTCACGCGTAATCTTTGCTTTCTAGCTACTTTTATTGTCCCGGTTGTTCTCTGTGGACATTATTTTCTTATACTAGTTTCATTTATTTAAAATATGCCTGGAGTTATGTGCAGGCTGCGATTATACTTTCATAGGGAATTGCAAGTCCTCTTAAAGAAGCTTCGATTACCGCAGTTGTTGCGGGAATCTAATTCTTTAACTAGGCGACTCATTCATATTGGAAGGCAGGAATCTATGTCTTGGCCCCGGAGGACTCGTGATATTGGGAAGGCTACCTCCTTATTCTCTGCTTAATTGCTTGGCCATATGCCATTATTTAGGCATCATGTCCACATCACATACGCTGGTATGATTTAGCAGCCCATGCATTCTCATAGTTTGTACTTGCAAATTAAAGGATTCACACATTTTTAAGTGCATTTATCGCGTCTGGGGGGCGCAAGGTAAGCGAGAATAGCGGATTTTTCCACTTCTCTTCTACTACTAGTTAAGAAACAATGTCGCTGGGTACACTTGAATTACTTACCTTTTTTTATGTGTATATGGAAATGCTAGAAAGAGCGCTTTTAAAGAAAATAAAAGTTGTTTATTTATGATTTCATGAAATCACGAGGGGTAATGCATTTTGAGATAAAAGGCTTACAAGCCCAAAGCATTATTTCTAATGCCCAGGATGAAGAAGGTGAATCTATTTAACTATTTATGTAATGACTAACCTTCACATCTTTTGAATACATGATACTTGTCATGTTGAAATAGGTCTATTTGATGGAAATGGGATATTCGAAATTCATTGAAGCGGTGATTGCCACCAAGTTGATGTTTTTATGTATCATATGCATTTGCCTATGTTCTTTGTTCTCCCAATATTTAATGGTGCAAATGCCTCCTCTTGAGATTGTGGTGCTCAAATAAGATATTTATATCCATGCATTTTTCTACATATCTTTTGTTCTTTGTTCTTACTATTTAATGTGGAGTGAGGATTCTGCATAGCAAATCGCCATATTCTTAGGTTGTTTATTTTTTTGGCACTTATGTACTTTACATAAACAGAAAGCTTCTATAGTGTATATTTCTTGGCACTTACATAAAAGCGAGCTAAGCGGCCCGCAGAGTTTCTATGTTTTGCTTTAGTTAGGGCAGAAGAGGGCCATTTTAATGTAACAATCAACACACAAGTTATATTAATATTACTAACACAAACCATTGCATTTAGCCATTTAAATTAAAATCCCCTTAAACCCCCTTTGGTTTGGGTGCATATTCACAAGGGGTTACATAGAGGCCGGCCAGGCCCCAAAAATATATTACAATACATGTACAAAATTAACACCATTAAAGTACATTCTCATAGACACCCATAGTATTTTGTAAACCTTAGTATCTGATATACAAAAAACTTGTACATGCATACCCCACAAATGAGGGTCCTTTATATATGCAGTCCGATTTTTGAATAAAGGGTTATATACCCATCCCAAGCCCTGACTCTTTGTTGCGAGATGGCTTGTGAAGATATGCACCCAAACCAAAGGGGTTTAAAAGGGGGATTTTAATTTAAATGGGTTCAAAGGATGTGAGAATATAAGCACATCCTTGAGAATAGATAGAAGATCAATGCATGAAACTATTTTCAAATACATTTTGGCTTGCAATGCATCCCATTGCATGTATATACGAGAATGTGAACTAACTCATGTATAATTGAAGTTCCATGTATAGCGACAAACACACTCCACAATAGATAAATAGAAATGCAGCTATTTAATAAACTTATTTTGCAAGTGTTCATAACATCAATAATAATGACAATCACATGTTTTATATTTTACCAAATGCCACCATGAGTTGTTGCCTATGGAGCCAAATAAGCATGAATCCTAGAGGAATGATGATGTTAAGAATGAAGTGCCATATGGTACACAAACCTGCCGCGAATGTTGATGTACATACGATTTCATATTAACATCTATAGTGTAAACATAACGTTTGGCACGATTTATGACTTCTATTATCCATAAAGAATTCTTGCATACAGGATATTCAAGAAGACTAAACGAGCCACATATTCAAGGTTTGGAAGCATGCCACGGACTTTTGTTACATCAAAGAAATAGTACCTAAAGCCTTGGAAGCTTGATTTGCCACAAATCTCACATGTTCTAGAAACCAGCTGCGACATCACTTTATGATTGTGGTCTCTGAATTCAAAACCGCGGCTTTTTGCATTATTGACAAGCGTAAGTTTCTACAAAAGAGACATCAAATATCCTTTGTATCTCTGGACATCACTTAGGAATCTCTTTGCATAGTCTCTAAACATCAGCCGAGAAATGCCTTTGGATCTTAAAAAATATTTCTCTTAGTGCATGGTGCTCATTTGCTTTCTTAAGATTTTAAAGAGATTTCTCTTAGTTGTTCATGGTGGGGAGAAAGTGGGAATACGCATAGAAGCATTAGATGATTATGGAGATGTAGATATTCTATGCTGTATTGCAAACACACACTTTCCTTGTCCTGTGCCGCTTTTCTTTCCTGTGCTGTAGCCATTGACATAAGGTATAGTACTTTTATATGACCCTTATATTTTCATCCTTTGCATTCTGTGGGACTTTGTGGATGCTTGAAATCATAATTCTTGTGGTATTGTTGGAAAACTACATTTTGGGGAGGGTGGAAGGCCAGTCATTTGTAGGCATACTAGCACACAATACATGGAAAATTGAACAAGCATTGCATCCATCACTTGTACATATCTATCTTCACTCATCAAACAAAAAAGAAGATAGGAAGGAGTCGATGATATATAAAAACACATTGTTTCTCCTTTGATGATCTTTTTTCTCCATGCGCAAAACTTATCGGATAGACAAATAGGAATCACATTTATTGCCATCCAAATCATGTTGTAGAGCACCATGGGATACATGCTTGACCACTATTGTACAATACTTGGTCTAAAGTTACATTAAGCAAAGGTAATAAGCGGAGACTAAAGAAACTTGCATCTATATGTGAATAATTGATTTACCCACAATGTCTTATGGGCAGCAAAGATTTGGATGCGGATCAAATCACAACCATCACTCGCAGAACATGGATATAGGAAACTCACAGGATCTATCAAATGTGCCACCAAATTACCTTGGCCGTCATAAATGAGATGCATTGCATAAAAAATTTTAAAGGCGAAGGCTAAATCTACTTCCTTTATATGCTCCATGATAAAAGGGTACAAGCATCATCATTGTTTGCTCTAAAGATGACAAAGGAATTAAAGTTCACCATCAGAAGCTAAAAGAAGGTAGGAAGGAGTCAAGGACATATAAAAATACATTGTTTCCCCCTGCAGTGCCTTTTTCTCCATGCACAGAACTTATTAGATAGATAAATAGCAATTACACTTATTTGCCATACTAATCAATACTGATGGCCTTGACAAAATACAACTAAAAGCACAAAACAAATAGCTTATAGTTACGGCCTTGGCATGAGCGGCAAGATCGAGAGACCCTTTTCATATATGGGTGGTGCTTTGGAGCAGTTCTTTGAATCACAGACAATTTTAGAACCATGGCAGAGACAGTTGAATTTGCCTGAGGAATAGAAGAACCCATGCAAGGAGAAAGAATGGAAATATGGAAAGTATATGTGCATCTTAGTCTATGGTAAGCACATTTCCAGCAAAAGTGGCGAAATTCTTACCTAGGAGTGCCTTATCTGTTGGAATGTTAAATTTGGTGCAGATAAAGGCCCGAGGAATGTTATATAGACAATAAAAAATTCTCCCCTTTTTTATCGCACATGACTAACAATACTTTGCATCTTGATGAAGATGTTGCTTACCAAATTATGCACATTTCATAGTTCCATATTTCCATATAGGTCATCAAATATACTAGGGTACAAAATGCACCTTGATCGATATGCTTCAAATAAGCTCTTCACGTAAATTATGGTTTTCCGCAGCGTATAGGGGCCATCTATTGTGCATGCGGTCAAACTCTAAAATCCGTGAGATGGCATAGTTTTCTACATCTAGGTGATTAAAATGAGCTTTTAATCTCAACTCCGTAAGCATTGCGGGTATTCTTCCGGCTTTGATGAAAGTATAACTACCTTTCTACTTAGAAGAAGGATAATACAGCATAATAGAATAGCCCTTGGTATTTGCCATAACAAAACCAAGGCCATACACAATATTAGAGCACAAATCAAATTTAACTTCGGCTTATGGCATCTTACTTCACGATATTCTATATTATATGTCTTCCTTAAGCAAATGGAAATACGGCTCAATAGTCTAAGCTTGAAATCACATCATGTGAGCTGGAAACAGCATCTATGTGTTATGAGGGGAACAAAATGAATAACATATGAATAACATGATGATGCATTTCAAGATATATGTTTGCGAATTTTGTTTTTACTTAGAATTTGAAAGATCCATTTTGAGGCGGCCCGATCTTATCCGCGGCATAAGCGATCATTACCGGCTTTAACTTCGGCCCCATTATTTGCGTCTTCCTGAGTCAAAGATATAGTTAAAAGAATCACGGGGACCTTCTTTTAGCGAGCCGAGAGAATATATGGGATTCTAACTTTGAAGGGGTTTTTGTTGCGTCGATAAAGATGTTGATTTTCAGCCGTGGGTGGTCGGAATCTCAATTTTTCTCTCGCAGCCAAAATAAATTGGAGTTGTTGAGCCGAGGGAAAATAAGTGGGAAAAATAAGTGGAGTATTCCGGGATATGTTTTAGACTCGGAGTGCATTGCCTGCATTTTGCCTTTGTTCAACTGCTTAGGCATTCTCTTGTAAGTTTAATGTTGCTTCAATCTTACTCGGCGGTAGCGACCTGAGAAATAACAATAGCAAGACATTAATAACCGTATAAGATCCGGTGACATTGAAGATGTGGCCTTGCTTCATATCTTTGCATGTACTTGTATATAAGTTAGATTTAGAATTTTGTATCACGGGGCCAAAAAATATTAAATGTGCATACATATTACAGCAAAAGCTTGCATTCTTCCTTATGGCATTTATTGCTAGAATTTCCTGCTCCAGAATCAAATGTCCTATTGTTTTGACAATATTAGCTGCAAGCAGACCAAAAATCTAAAAAGATACTATTACATGGTATCGGTAAATTCTTATGTTGAGAGAAAAGCTTATTTAGTACTGAAGGCAATGATGAAATGCATTTTGAACTGGGCTTGGGGTCAGGCAAGGTATACTGGCTGAGGGAGAGCAGCAGGAGGCCAGAGGAAACATGGCGGGGCCATGCTTGAGGGCAGGCAGGATTCAAAGAAAGCAAAATACACTGTTCATATAGGAGTTGGATCAAGATCATTGGCCAATATTCCTATGAAATATATAGCACATGCGAGAAGCAATCCCGGAAAAGAAACAACAATGATAAACTCTTTTGGATGGATTATAGAGGCAACCATCTCACATCGAGTGTCTTCCTAGCGGCTTCCCGGTATTACGAGTCTGCGTTAAGCCTCTGTCCATTGATCACGATGCATAAGCATGGGTACATACCAATTTGCCATGACCATGCTTAGCCATTTCGGGAACTAAAGCCTATCAGGTAAATGCAAAGAGATATTACATATTACCCACGTCGATCATGGCCAAAAGCCGGATGCATACATACATCGACTGCGGCTATAAAGCTTACAAATCCGACCAACAACACACGATCTCATTTTCTCCATAGAAATCTTCTTCCCAATTTTTTGGAAAGGAAAATAACCAAGAAAAATGTCTTTTCGATTTTTTGGATAAGATTTTTCTTAAATTTTTACTTAAAACCCAGAAAAAATCACTTAGGAAATCGAGTTAAAAATTCAAAAAGTTTTTGAAATTATTTTGAGGATACCGAATTACTTAAGATTGATTGATTGATATATCACATATGCATCTTCAAATTTTTTTGTAAAGATGGCCAATACCCATCTAGATGCACGAAATAACATCTTCCTTTAAGGGGTTAGAGATAAGTGCAATTTGATCGCCATATACAGAAGGGTGTCATTGTATTTAGATATCCCACACATCGTCCAAGGACATCGGATCGCCGACTAGAATGGGGCGAGCATGCATGTTTTGCATGCATCTGCAGGCCAGCGCATGCCATTACAGTTGGGGAGTTAACTATTTGCAGATTAAGCAACATCTCGCCAGTAGCTTCCTCTTCTCTCTCGGTGATACCTTATTCTCTGTGATTTGTTTCAGGCGGGGGAGGGCTACTCCTGCTTGGTTGCAGCAGGCCCAAAACAACTGCGCGTCCTTTTAGGCCTTCTTATACGTAGCTCCACACTGACTGGCCGATTCACGGCGGCATTTGGATGCCCTCGATTGGATTTTATTGCAGGGCAGCGGGGCCAGCGATAAACTTGCACAAAACTAAGCTTCTCGCGATCTGTCCTGCATAACACCCTATCCGAGGTTCTATTACGAGGGGCCAGCGGGGAAGTGGAGCGATGCGGGCTTGCCCCTAAGTATCACAGGAATTGATTTCACTACTAACATCTTTGTGGGATGAGTGTGTGGAGAGGAGAGCGAGTCACCGAGCTGGAAGGCTTTATATCGCGATTAAAGCAGCGTGTTCTTGGGATAGATCTCTGTATTTGGCGAGAGAGCACACACATTTAGGGCTTTTGGTTGGCCGAGATTACTCTTATATGGGGTGGAGGTTTGGGGGCCAATGATTAGCAAAATCATTAGGATAAGTTGGAAGGAGTCACGAAACTTTCTTGAAGCCATATAAAAGCTTGGAGTAGAGACCGCCAATCTGCAAAACATGGGGATTTTGAGGGGCGGGGGTTACGGCCTTTTCTGACGTGCTGCTATCTGAAGGCATCTTACTTGCTTGCTTCCATAAGGTGGATGGGATGGATGAGCATAAACACTGACGTGTTGTTAACCTTGGGGCCCCGGCGGTGAAGAGGAGTATAGCCTTACGAAACCTTTGTAAGGGATGGTTTAGGAGGTGGTCTATGGATTACCAGCAGGATGGGTAGCCTTGGCGGTCCCGATCGCCTTGAGAATGGAGCGATTGGATCACGGGCTATCTTTGCCACTCGTAGGATCACCTCTACTCTTGCAAAGCCAAGAACGAGCACTATCGCGCTCCGAGATTAATCAGGCCTTGAGCATGGACCCCATCGATGCCAGAAAGCACACATCTCTGTGAAGAAGCAGGAGAGCTATTGCGCAGGGCGGGTTCCCATTACACACCTCGGGGAATTGAGGCCGTGAGTCATTTGAGGGTGAATGGCGGGCCGCAGGATCCCCGGGGAGGAGAGGATATGTCGGTGTTGTGAGATGCCGCGTGATAGGGGATGAGCACCATCGATGATGTTTTAGTGGCGAATATTAACAAAGAGGCCGGATTTTTAAGGATTTTAAAAATTTCCTCTGAATGTTTAGTAGGAGTTATGTATCCCATTTTTATTAGAATATTAAGCCACTGAGGTTGATGCAAGAGTCGTCCTTCCATGAAGACATTAAGCCATATAATCCCGAACCTAGGATGGAAGCATTAAGCCCACAATTCTACTTACAACTGCTTGCGGGCTAAAATCAGTATTCATCTGATTTGTACAAATCTTGCTTGCTTTTGAAACGTCACAATATTGTTTTACCAAGTTATTCCTTGAGATTTGTGTGACTTGATGGAGTTTTCCTTTGTTACATTTCTGAGTAATGTATTTTATACAGGATTAATTTGGTTTTTAAATTGAATAGATGACCCTAGATTTCCTCCATAAACACTTTGTTTTTATGTCATGAATTCAAATCCATTTCTACTTTTTTGAGTTATAAAGTTTAGCAACAAAAATAGTGCTTCCAAATGTTGATGAAAAGAAATGCGTTATTTAACATATTAAGCCCATTAAATTAATCTTATTCTTCTTTTGCATTAGCCATCGCATTCTACATAAATTGCATTGAAAAAATAAATAAAAAGCATCCACGAGCACCCATGCCCTCGGTGATTTACCCGGCATATACCCATGTGCAAGAGCGTGCACAGCGATCTTAGATGCTCCCCGACACCGCAGCTACATCGGTTACTTTCGCGTCACCTATGGTAGCCTTGGTAGGAGGCACCCATCCTATGATTCGGCCAGGTCAGGACTTGCTCTTCTAGGGCATGGTATTTGAGAGCCTCTTGTTGGGGTTTTCCCTCCCAAATTAGAGGTTTTTCATCCGATAGTAGGGTTCTCTTGTCTGATTACATTGTTTGTTTTTGGTGTTAAGGGTTTTGGCTTTTGCACATTGCATTGCCATCTCACTTTGGGCCTATTTCAGGTGAATACGTTAAAATAAACTTCCTTCCTTCCTTTTCCTTCCTTTCACTGTGACCTTAGAGTCCTCGATCCTAGTTTGTAAGGAAGTCCTTTGGTATTATTGAGGGTTTATTTGGTTTCATGCGAGAGGTCCCATTCTAGGAGATCCATCGTCAGAGACATCACGGGATGGCATTCTAGAATGGGGACGAGCATCTATTTACATGCATGCGGGCGGCGCATGCCGTGCAGTTGGGAGTTAAGCTATTTTAGAAATTTTGCTGATTCGCGGCAACATCTCATCGGTGCTTCCTCTTCTCTCTGCAGTGATGCACCTTGATATTTCTTTTGTGAACCCACCCCTCCTCACTTCTTTGTTTTTTGCTTTTTTTGCTCAGCGCAGCCGTAATCGACCCTCACTCACAGGAGGAGAGTTTGTTTTTATCTTGTTGTTTTTGTTGGTGATGTCTTGCAGTCTGGGTGGTGGCGTCTGTTTTTGACTTTTTCCATTAGGTAAGGTTTGGGGCGTTTTTTATGCCTTCGCGTTTATCCAGAAGCCCTTGCGAGAGCTATCACTAGAGTTTTTCCTCGAAACGAAAGTAGGGGTTTTAATCGGTGATAATGGTACTAGCCAATCCTGCAATAGCATTTGCCATTGTTGGGGTCCAAATGATATAATTGGATTTTCCCTTTATTTTTTGTGGGTACGGTCGCGCTCCAGCGTGGGCTTCTCACTATCCATTAAGAAATACTGGCGAGATGAATGAGAAGCAAGGAGAGTCCTAGAATACAAAGCCGGTTTTGTTGGTTTCATGCGAGTCCCATTCTAGATATTATAAACTATGTTGTAAGTTTCTGTTAAAGTTTTTTTATATGAGCTTATGTTCCATGATTGTTGATTATTACTTGTAATTGTAGTACAATATGTCTAAATCTACTGAATTTACATTTTTTGCTTTTTCTAGATAGAAAAAGAAAACAAATTGAAATTTTAAAGGAATATTTAATTCAAAAGTTTCGCCAAGTTCAAATACATATAAATGTAGTGATAATAATATTTTTAGCCAAATATATTTCATAAAACACTATAAGATTTTGAAAAATAGCCAAACTATTTTTTATGAAAAAATATATAATATGCTTAATTTTTTTTCTGATTCGAATAAGCTGGCCCTCTACAGGAGCAGCTAGATTTTTCTCTGATTTTCGTGCAATGTGGATTCAAATTGATGACAGGAGCCGAAGTTTTACCAAGAAGAGGTTTGAAACCGAAAAAGAGGAAAAAAACAAAAAAAATCAAGATTTTAGGTGCTCTCATTTCTCATAGGGGTGATTCCATACTCTGCAGTTCCCTTTAGATATTTCAAAACTCTTTTGCTTGCTAACCACTATGCTTTACTTGGATTGTAACGCCACCGCTCCAGCATTAGCTTCATACTTAAGCTATGTCCGTATTATTTGCGGATATAGCAAGCAACCAATAAGAGCCACATATGGTACATACCATTTGAGTTTTTCTTCAAATACATGGAGGAACATCATCAGTCAAATTGTGTCACGAAATGCTACAGGTTTTAACGGATGCGCATCATCCATGTTGAATCTGTAGGCATGTTAGGATAGCGCATACGACAGCAGTTTTGGAGATTCTTCTTTTGATCTATTTTACGATTACTTCAATGCACCGGAACTTCTTTGTTCTCTACATATCTATCATCTTTTTGAATCTTGCTTGCCATTGGGGAAGCCCATTCTGCATTTGTTTAGGCAAGTCGTGCTATTAGGAAACACTGATATAATCGTCCACATATAGGCGATTATACAAAAAATCTTTACGGATTAGAAACCTATATAAATTGCAGCCAGTTTGCCAGCTTCCATTACATGGCGGGTGCACATAAGCCTCATGGTAGAGACGGGGACGTTGAACAAAGGGAATACGAGAGCAAAGGCTTTAGCAATGTTGCCACGGGGAAGCCATTGAGGATGAATGTAAAGCGCACCTCCCGGATCTGCCATATCAGGGAAGCGTGTGTTGGGATTAGTGCTGGCCAACCGTTGCATGAGTTATTGAATACAGCGTCGATTAAGTTTGAGTCATGCGAGGTTATGGATGCCGCGGACTCAGTTGTGTCTCGGGGCCCGATGATGGTATCATCACAATTTATGCGGTGATGCCGACGCCGCTTAATGCGCTGGAAAAGCACCGAAGGCCTTCAGGCGGAGGTTTTTAATCCTGTCGGTAATAAAACTGGCACGCTCTCTTTTGTTAGTCCCGCCGGGCCAATTGGTCTCGATGGGCCAGCTAAAAAACCTATTCTATTCTATTCCTATTCTATTCTATTCTTGACTTCTCAAACCCACCGCTCTTTGAGAAAATTATCCTATGCACATGTACCATTCTCGTGATTGCCTTGGCCCATACACTACCCTATTAAGCTGAAGCGAACCACGTGTTTCTATTCGGATGGAACTTAGGTGTATACCTACACATTACCTTCAAGCTTGACGTTTAAAGTGCAGTTTACACCGTAGCGGTGGGAGTTCTAGGTTCTGACGTGTAGCCATCTTGAGTAGTAATCTCAAACTTTAGTTTGACTATAGGAGAATAAGTTTCATCCATAATCCTTCCCCTTTTTGTGCGTATCCTTGTGCCACAAGTCACGTATACCTTTGGCTTCCATACGCATTAGTCTTTATTTTGAATAGCCATTTGCTCCCTATAATATTGATTTTGTGGGCAATCCACTTGGGTTTCATATATATTTGTATTTACGCTAAAGATTCCGGCTCACTCTTTTTATTGCACAGGCTAAACGCCCCTTGTTATCATGGTGGGACTTAATATCTGCGTATGATTTTCTTGGAATTTTATGCGTAGTGAATTATTAGGTTCAAGGCCCCGTTTCTTGGCAATTTTAAAAACTTTTGCATTGCACTCGATCTCAATTTGATTCTAATCCCCGCTAGTCTCAGAGGGGCTAGCAAATTGATCCGCTTCACCATATGAAGCTTCATAGAATTATCTACAAATGGATGTCAAAATCTTGCAATTCTCAAAGATAAAGATCTGCTAAATCTTGTGGTTATGTGTGTGGCTCGCCGAGGCATTCTCTTCTTACAAAGAATCTTTTCCCGTAAGAAAATTTTCATCCGTAATACACCTTTATACCGAGTCAGTGGAAGAATTTGAGATTGAAATTATACAATCTTACCGGAAGAATCTTATTAGGAAGCAATAATATTGAAGCAACCGCACTTTTCCTCGGAGTGCATTAAGTGATGGACATACAAAATTAACAGCCAAATTGTATTCCGAATCGATCAGGGAGAATGAAGATGGCTCTCTATTCTAGTGATAGAATTGATTTTTAATCCATTAGTTTCTTTTCCTTCCTCAAGTATTTTCCTTAGCGGATTTGCTCAACTAGAGGCTTCGAAAGCCGCACTTCTCTGCTTGACCGCTAAGATTATATCAAGAAACCCAAAATGTCTTGTATTTGGTGATTTTCTAATCTTCTGCAAATTGATCAACATGCATCCTGTAATTCATAAGGTGCCAATTTGGGGATGGTCTCGTAAAGGACCCGATCCTTATGGCCGCATCCCCAATGCACAGGGGTTCGTGACAACCCGCAAAGCCAACTTCAAGTAAAGTGTAAGTGGTCCGAAATGCATCTCTTCATTCCATTAGTTGTTCCCACCGAAGTGCTTGATGACGTGCGCATATTCCGCCGTAGCACCAAAGCATTACAGTTCACCACACCAGACTATTCCCCTGGTTTTCCTCGTCTACAAGTGCTCAAGGGTGGGATGGTATTACCGTGGCTAATCCATCGGGCAGACACTGTGTCAAAGATACCACAAAGCAAAAGCAATTGCTCACTATAAGGCGGACTGATAATATCTCACATGTCCTGTGGCTGCTTTTTCCTTTCCTCAGAGAAGTAACCGCACACATCATCGGGCCAAGGGATCAAATCTCATAGGTTGTTCCCCACCCCTGCATACTGTTTGGGCAGTACATAACGCCTTCAACTACTTGTACGGGCCAGGATGAGATCATATAGATCGGTTATAGGGTCCAGCTTATCCAATATCCGAAGTTATCATATAGATCGACATAGGGGTAGGATATAGTTGCTCTCAAGATGTGGGAAAGTAGCAAAGGCCACAAAGAGAGGTCTCAAGCATTACCGCTTTGCATGAGATCGCGAAGAATGCAAGAATTAAGGGGGGAATTCAAGGATTTGCACGCCCTCAAGACCTCAAGAAATGGGAAACTCTGCACCCCAAATTTCTACAGAGAAAGTTTTCAGGAGTTTCTGTATTTGCATATAATTTTAGGGGGTGATTAAATTAGTGGTATTTAGGTGCTCCCCTAACAAATGTTAGGCTTAACTCACTCTCAAGGCGAGAGTTAAGTTTTTCCACTCTCACCCATCTCTCCCAATCTCCCATCTCTCCCAATCTCCCATCTCTCATATTCTCTCTCATGCTATTTAAGTCAGCATGTGGCCAATGCCTCCTCCCTCCCTCCCTCCCTCGCTGTGTGCAATGATAGATTCTATTGTTGGAAAAAGAAGCCCCCTATATGCTGTCTTTGTTGACTTCTCTAAGGCTTTTGATATGGTGAATAGAAAAAATCTATGGAAAAGAATGGATGATTTAAGCATTCTTGTTGAATACAGAAAAGCGATTAGAAAGCTATATGAAAAGGTATTGGTTCAACTATCTTTTCTATACGTAAATCTTGGAATAATTTTGTGAGAGCAATGTGGGAGTAAAACAGGGGTGTCCTCTATTGCCTACATTGCTTGGCCTTTTTATAGACCAACTTGAATGTTGGATGCGGGACCATGGTGGAGATAAAACGCCTATAAATGGGTATGTCCTTATGCTCCTTTTATATGCTGAAGATGTGGTATTGCTATCTAGGAGCATACAGGGGTTCCAAAGGCATTTGGATATGCTTTGTGATATAAAGGCATGCAAGTTAATATGGGTAAGACCAAAGTGATTGTGTTTGGAACAAACAAGATTGATCATTTAAAGTTCTATTATCAAGGTGAACTTGTAGAAATTACCGGGGCTGAAGTACCTTTGGGATATTGGTGGCAAGAGTCCAAATTAAAACCTCAAGCAAGAGCAAAAGTAAATGGTGGCATCAAAAACACTTTTACGCACGCAAATACATTAATGCAAAAAAAGCGTAGATATGGAACTTTAGCTTGAAAATACTGCTGCTATTATAACACCGTCCAACTGCGGATTTGCATGGATGTGAAGTATAGAGTCCCTCGGGATTGGCATCTGGAGACTGGGAAAAAGTGCCTAGAAAGGCCAAAAGTAAAATTCTTTCTATCAAACTTGAACAAAAATGCAAACTCCCTGGGCGACATGATGTTAGTAGAATATGGGATGCCTGCCACTGGAGCGCAGGACGCCAGTACAAAAGATGATAGTTCCCACATGGTTCCAATGGTCTTGCCTTTTAGAGGACATGGAGAGATAAGTGCAAAAGGGAGTTTTATAGGACTCATATTAATCCTACATTGCAAAAGCATTTGGCAGAAGGGATTTCCACGAAGCATATATAGGCATGCCATCTGTAGGATGAGGTTGAGCTCACATAGGCTTGGTGTTAAAATAGGCAGGTAGATCCTCACGAGCTTAGACTGTGTAAGATATGTGACGCAAGGATATTTAAAGATGAGGAACATGTACTTCTAGATTGCCCTGGTTACAGAGATATTCGAGAGAAGTATGATGTGTATACTGACATGTTGATGGCTTTCTTTGATTTTCCAGATCACATATTGGGAGATGTACCATTGACATTTTAGAGCATAGGGACGATGTTTTAAGAACCTTAGAAGTAGATGAGTTAGAAGTAAGAGAGATTAATGCATTACTAGATGCATTATATGACTTGTTTTATAATGTTGAATGTATAAGTTGAACGTCTTATAGACCTGGCGATTTCACAAACATAACAATCAAATTTCATTTCATGTCATTTCATTTCATTTCATTTCATTTCATTTCATTTCATTTCATTTCTTTCTCTCTCTCTAGCAAAGACAGGAATATCATGTTTCAAGTTCTCGCGGGACCGCGAAAGCATAAGATAGCAAATGCAAGAAAAATGAGCAAATTTTGAAAGATGCCTGGCAATATCAGGATATGATCAATGAAGAGGCATACCAGCCCAATGCACGCAACATTTTAGCTTGAAGTTCAAAAAATGAAAGAAGCAAGGCAAGCAGGAAAAAAAAGCAATTTGGAGAAATGGCAAAGTAATATTAAAAGATCAAGACTAGGGATCAGAGGCCATCAGGATATATGTGCGTGGTTACTAACTAGTTGGACAAAGAAAAAGTGGGCGGCCCATGAGTGACGTTTTAACCTTTGGGATGCTCGCTCTTAATTGAAACCCATGAGCTTGAAGAGATGGGCCTTCCAGAATAATTGTTACACAATGATACATTCCATGGAATAAGAAGTGATGCGGCTAATAAAAGGCTTTCATATTGCTTGCTATCTCAAAGACACACTCAAAGGATGTGTACTCCTAGAGAAAGCAGCAAAACAGCAAAAGTAATTCCTACTTATTGAAGTATCTGGAAAATACAAAAAAACATACATAGGAGGCTGTTATTTTCCACCCAAGGAATCCCCCACATACGATGACGATAATATGGATGATGATGATCCTTTTCACAATCTAGAACAAGAGATCATAGGCTCATGGGAAGTGGCGAATCACTCATAGGTGACTTTAATGGAAGAATTGCAAATAAAACAGTATATGTGAGCAAAGATATCCTGGGGAACCAATGTATGGATGGAGAGATCAGATGATGAGGATATTCATAAGGCAAAGTTTGCCCAGAGTACGATGATATGTATGATATGTGACGTTTCAAGGTGGGCATCATCCGCTAATATGTGTGGGGACTAGGTATGGTAGTCTATAATGGGTATCAAGAAAGTTTGGTTTGCACTCAAAAAGTGCACGCCTAGTGGTCCCCGGGAGGTAGAGGTCCTGGTAGTAGAGACTTAGTCATCGTAAGAGATTTCATACATAAGGATTGATATCATTCAAGAGTTTGTAGCTGAATAATTTAAATGTAATCTGATCTGCTCACTGGTAATCACATTAGAAGAAATACCAAAGCTATCAAGCAATAGGACAACGGAAAAAGTATCACATCATCCAGAATGAATCACTATAAAGCAAACAAGTTTGAAGAAGCATGTGAACATAAAGTCTAAAAGATGATATGGCCGTGATACAACACCACCACTCCTTACCACTGCTACTACGCTGGCCCAATAGGATCGCTAAACTACATTGGGCTGATCAAGTGGATAATGAGTCTCATATATAGGTTGGATATAGACTTAGAATATCCTCCTACATCCATCTCGACAATGAAATTAATCTCCCGAATGTGCTGTTGCTCTCCTCCTCCTAAAAGGGAAGGTGTTGTCCAGTGGCCCGCTAGGATGGGACTCGCATCTTCATTTGTTTGCAAGAGCATAAATGTAAGAAGAGGATGGCTGCTGTTGCAGTAATCATTGTAAGCATAATGTTCTTGGTGGCGCAGACTGCAAAGGCTGGTGTCCTTACAAAGATGGAGGAGGACTGTTATTAAAGGTTTCATTTACTCAGTTGATGTGATTTGGATCGGGTGGATCATATCAAGTGGTTTGATAAGGGGCAAGAATGGGGATTGGTTAATGTATGATAATCTAATTCATCACGGAGAGAGGTATGCGATTGTGGGCTTCTTTGGCGATCCAAATTAGTTATCGAGGTTAAACCGCTGCATGGATCATGGTGGGTGATTTAACATGGCTGGAGCTTGCTAGCGATGCATGTGGCAGAGTGTAGATAAAAGTGGGTGGCTTTGAACGGAGCAATGGCATCAGCTTTGATACAAGATTGTGGCTTCATAGAAGTTGAGGGTCCCCAAGTTTTACTTGGTGTAATGGCCGGTTGGGTGGTGGTAGAGCATATGCAAGACATGATAGAGGCTACTATAATAAAGCTTTGGCAAAGAACCCTCAAGTATACTTTTCATCGCGGAGAACCTCGCGAATAATGCTGATTTCTGACCATAATCCACAATATTTTGCTCTCTCAGCATCAAGCAAGGCATGTCGTGATCTAAGACATATTTCCCAAGTCAATACATTTTTTCTTGAAGGATGAGTATTTTGGCAAAGGATGTGACAAAGTATGGTTCACTTCTTTCTTCTCGGCTACTGTGGCAAATGGCATGCATTGCTTCGATGCTCGCCACCGCGGAAGTCTTTGCCAAAGGTTGGGGTCGCGGAGTCGTGGGTTACGAACCGGAGCCTTCACCGCTCTTTATCAACAAATTTCTTGAGGCATGCGTGACCGCTGGGCCCCTGCTGAAGGCCAGTGGAGAAGCAAATTTTGTGTAGCATCTCGCATTGAATCAATAGGTGCAATTTGCTCAGACAAAGCCGGGTTAAAAATGGTTCAAGGAGGTAGACCGGTGCACAAGTTTTTCTTCGTGAAATGCCAAAACAAGAAAAGCTAGCCGATTCTTCGCCTCTCGCATCTCGCATGGCTTGTTGTTTCGTGATCCAACTAAGCTTTAGAGGCTTTTTGCACTATCACTTTTCTCTCGCTTCTTCATTGCTCTACGCCTTCCCTTTCTCACCGATTGCCGCTTTGCTTGCTGAAGGTGCATCCTATAGTCACCACGAGCAAAGGGCTACTTTAGAGGCCGAGATCAGCCGTAATGATTTAGCCGAAAATACATTTTCTCTCAAGAGAGGCAAGTGTCTAGGTCTTGATGTATTCCTGGAATTTTCCAAGAGTATTGGGATTGACTTGATGCGTGTGTGTATATGCTTTTCGATTTTCCAAAAGACAGGTACCTAGACAAAAATCCTCAACCTCGCTGTATCTGTCTTTATTCCAAAATGTAAGGATCCCTTCCATTTCAGGATTGGCTTCCATTACCTTGCCGTCCTCGGGCAGTACAAGATCTTTGCTAAAGCTTTTGCTCTAAGCTTTGTATACATCGAGTCCATCTCTTCCACATAGTCAAGCTGGCTGGCCATGGTCTTGAATAATGGCAAAGAAAGATAAGTGGTCTCTATTGGGCTAGAAATGCATGGCTACCCCATTGTCTACTTGAAGCCGATTTTGCAAAGCATATGACAGTTGCTGGATCGGAGTTTCTCGAGCAGCGTCCTTTACGCTTTGGTTTTGGTGCCCAGCTCACAATAGACGCAGGAAATCCTCATTATTCTGCTGTTCTTAGTTCTTTTCAAGGAAAACCACGATATTTTTTCGTAGGACGGGCATTCGGCCAGTATTGTCCCGCACCACGCTTTTACAATTGTGGTAGAGATTCTTTCTCGTGCATTCTCTTGTAAGATAGGAAGGCATCCTCGTATGGCCTTCCCAAGGAATACGGTTCACAAGAGATTTGTAATTAGTACACAAATGATACTCTTCTTGTTCTTAATGGCCGATGAGCGTAATTTGCGTAATGCCATTTCCTTGTTGGACAGCTGGCTTTGGCTTCTCGTATCTTTTGTGGGATGGCAAAAGTGTACCGCCTTGTGGGCCCTAGACTCTCTAGAAGTACCGGCCTCTCCGCGGGTTGCATTTCGGAAGGTTCTTCTTCCCGCGGGAAGGCAACTAGGCTTCCGGCATTCCAGCTTGGTATACACCTTCATCTAGAGACGCTGCGGGCCATTATTAAGGGGTTGAAAAGTGCATTTGTTCCGTGGTCCATACTTAAGCTATCCATGGCCGGGTCGTGTAACCGCGGGCAAAGCCGGGCCTCTGGCGGTACACAGTCTACATGGCATCCATCTTGCCGGCACCCCGCATTGTAAAGATGCAGCCTTATTGTTCGCGACCGCCGTGAAACTCTTTATCTTGGGTGGCACCGAAGAAGGAGCCGATGTTAAAATTAGTTGGGCTTAAATGCATGCCCAAACTTTGTGGGGCTGGGATGATTCACTTTCTTTCCGTAGAGCAAGGTGCTGATTTATGTTCATATAGCTGGATTCTAAAGAATACCGAGCACTTCCGTGACCGCCTCATTTACCAATAATAATCACCCGCCAATTTCAGTCCACGCTTGTTTTTTACTTGTACTTAAGTGTTGTTTTATGCCAAAACAACACCAAAATGGCCCCAAAAAGTCCACGCGGGGCCCGCTGGTCCGGATTTGTACAAAGAGATAGTGGTTTTTGCCAAAAAAATCCTACCTGGTTTTCTCTGCACTTTTTTGCTCTTTTGTCAATCTGTCTTTTTTTCACTGCTTGTTTTTACCTAACTTTTTTCGACGCAATTTTTCTTTGATCGTTGTTTTTGAGGAGCTACGCCGCTGTTTATCTTCCAAAACACATGTAGGTTTAAATATTAGTACACGCGGAAAACCGAAAAAAAATAGTTGTTTTTTCCTTTTCAATATGTGTTGTTTTGTTTTCTCCACTTGTGTTGTTTTGTTTTCTCCACTTGTGTTTGTTTTACATTGTTTTCCCAAAAATGATATGTAATTTTCAAGAAATTCATATGCGTATTATTATTTTAAAATAATTGTTGTTTTCAAATGTTTCCAATTTCATAGTTGATATTTTGTCTCCATATGTAGTTTCTTTTTAAAAGGTGTCATTGAGTTTTCCATTATTGTTTTCCTCATAAAATATAGGTAATTTCAAAAAATCTACAATAGTCTTTTGAGAAAAATCATATATTGTTTTTTAAGTACAATATGGTATGTAGTTACTTATAAAATCTACAAGTTATTTTTAAATAAAAAGCATTATTATGACATATAAGAAAAATAAATGTTGTTCCTTTAACCAACTAAGTGTAGTGACATCGTGGTATATTTTCAAAAAAAAAATAAAAATCCAAGATTCACTAGAATCTAGAAGGCAATATAATCATATTTATTTTTAAACATGACACGACATCATTTTATTATTCTTTTCTGTTTATCTGCACCTAAGCATATCCAAATTTTAAGAAAGTCTTTTTTTTGGGAATTGAACCCAACCTTCAAGTTCATTAAATTTAGGCTCGTTTTAGAGGCCAAATTTCAATAATCGCAATAGAAGTTACAAATCTAAATTTAATGTAGTTTTGAGATCAAAATTTTACCACAAAACCTCGAAAAGGAAGCTTTTTATTTCGACCTTAAGACGGTCAGAGAAGACCCGCATGTAAAGAGATTTTTATTTCCAATCTTAGTTTATATAAAGCGTACATTACAAGTAGGAAAAGTGCAAAAGGCCTCGCCATGCAGCCTCTCCAACGCATTTTCGCAGCCTGAAAAAGAAGAAAGCCACAATGTAAAAGCAAAGAGAAACATCTAAAGCCTTGAAGGATACTCCCACCAAAGAGAAACATCTAAAGCATCCATTTGTATCAATGGCCCGGCCGCAAAACTAATTTTAGGATGTCAAAACCAAAGCGATGTGACTAAGAACTTTCCTATATGGGCTAAGAACTTTCATATGGGCTGAAAGGCACGCACTACTCAACTGCATTAGGAGTATCGAAGTCGATGGCCCAAAGTGAGCGGCATTGCAGCTATATATGAAACCCTCGAGCATATAGGAGTTCTCATAATTTTAGCCTCGGTGGTTGGTAAGTCAAACCCTAACAAATAGCTTATTTGTAATCGATGGTAAGAATCAATTGTATACCGCAAAGACACATGCTCAATGAATTCTTACCTCTATCCAAATTTCCAAATCACAGTTTCAATAATATTCTTCAAATACTAATCCGTAGCGCCTTCCTCGAACTAGCAGAGTATTCATGGGCCAAAAGCATACTCTACTCCATACGCGCAGGGCAGAGCACCACGCCGGATTTGGTATCGCTTACAGCCGCTGCAGGCATTTTTCTCGAGGGAACAAGGGAGCGCCGATGTCCGCCGTTTACGTAGATGTTCTACGCGATATCACCGTGACACCTAATCTTCGACTGACGCTGTAACCGCGACCATTTGTTCACCGAGCGATCCCGACCGCGGCGCATCTAAACTCTCTCGCCTATGCCCATGGAACTCCATCGACAGATGCGCGATGCCCTTCCGTGATTATGGTGGTCTCCCCGGATTGGCCGGGCCGCTAGACATGGCTATAGATTAGAGCTCAACTTTATTTCTACCCCGACGTGAGAAAAAAAACGCCCATGGCGATTTGGCGCATAATATCTTTCAAGTAACAATTCTCGTGAGTTTTAACTTTCACCTCATCGCGATCTATCTCCTCAATCTGTCATTCCACTCTAGGCCACCAAAAGTGATCACTTCAAGTAAAAGGAATCTCCCCATTGTCCGGACATTTTTTCCTTTGCTTCAACATGGGGTGTATGGCCCGGCTCTAATCCGTGGAGGCCGGGCCGCTGTGACTGGGGACTGATCTCGTGGTCTGACCACCAATCAAGCAGGCAGCTGCACATGGTGCATGCTCTGATACTCCTCTCAGCAGTTTATAGCCATTCGAGGGAAAGGAAAAACAATAAGGCGCGGTGGAGGAAAGGAAAAACACAAGGCACAAAGGTTAATCCGAGGCAACCAAATTACAGGACATGGATCGACACATCTTAGCCATTGATCTCACCGCCAATCTCCACCACAATTTGTATGGGCCAATCAGAGAATAGGAGGGAGATCAAGATTCATGCCATCCATCTAAGCCATTGGTTAAATCCACGCTGGATGCATATTTAAACTCAAAAGTTTTAAAATGTCCCATATTTCTTTGATACTTGTGAAAATGCCCCTATATTATAAGAAGATGGGGAATGTCAAACCGATAATTGTTTAAAGTTTATGGAGATGGACAAGTTCTAGAGTATGTCCAACTTAATTGGCCGCGAACAAAAAACGAGGGATTACTCCATACCTCCAATGAATTGACATTATTAAAACTTTATAGCTTAGAAGCTTTAATTCACTCGCTCATATTTAACTTGTAGAGATTGTCGGAAACCTCTATGTGTTGGCATCTTTTTTTCAATTGAAACCCATAAATGACCAATTTTAAGATCAAGAATTATCATCTACAAATGATAATCCTCTTCAAAACTCCATTATATTTCGATAAAAATCCTTTGATGCCGCCTCAACAAGTGTTCTTGAACAACTGCTGTGAAATAAATTCACAAGGATCAATTACGTGATATCAAAGATCTCGCGGTTTAATCGCTTCCTCAAGAATCTATGAACAAGATAATTTCATAAATGCTTATCATATTTTGCGTAAATTGGTGCAGGTCGTGGCCTATTCCACATTACAAACTTCTACTTTGAACCGAATCATACTAATTAATATGGAAGTTGAATAATAACAAATGAAGCTCGTGTAATATTTATTTCCTCAAGGCATAAAATGCAATTTGACCTCGTGGAAGTGTATTGCAAATCATTAGTCGCTTTGAAATGTGGGTGATCTTGCATAGTATATCACTTAGAGAGATCAAGTTGACGTTTTAAGATGGACCCTTTAACACCTTCCTAAAAAGTAGTTTGTCTCAAATGTCCTCTCCATATGGTCCCCGGCAACGGTCGGGCATCTCCCGCAATCCATAAATTGCTCTTCATTGTGACCTGCAACACACTTAGTGGCAATGCCGGAGCCTAGGTGGTATAAGTTTGAGCCACCTGGCATGTTGGAGCCTTGGTGGTACGCTGAGCCTAGGGCAGGCAGGCTGTTGGAGCCTGTGTGGCATGCTCGAGCCTGGTGGCATGTCGGAGTCCGCTGCAGAGCGTTTTGGAGGCACTCAGCATCTTAGGGGTGCATGTTGGAGCCTAGGTGGCATGTTGGAGCCCTTGTGGCATGTTTTTCTGAGCCACCTTTGAATGTTTGAGCCAACTAGCTAGCAATGCTGGAACCCATGTGGTATAAGCTTCTGGGCCACTGCACTAGAGCCTAGGTGGTGAGTGTTGAGCCAACGTGCGGCATGTTTGAGCCACCTTGGCATATTTGCCCGAGACTATGTGGCAGTGCCGGAGACTAGGTGGCATGTTGAAGCCTAGGTGGCCTTGGGATGTTTGAGCCTAGTGGAGGCCGGGGCCCGCGGGCATGTTTGGAGCTACCTTGGCATGTTCGATGGCATGTTGGAACCCGTAGGAGCATATTGGAGCCATCTTGGTATGTTTTGGTTTTTCACCTTGGCATGTTGGATCCTAGGTGGCATGTTGGAGCCCACATGGTATGTTTGAGCCACCTTGGAATGTTTAAGGCTAGGTGGGTATATTGGAGACTATGTGGGTATGTTGGAGACTAGGTATGTATGTGTGAGCCTAGGTGGCATGTGTGAGCCTAGGTGGCATGTTGGATGTTTCCGCATGCTTCTGAGCCTACTCTGGCATGTTAGGTGGCATGTTGAGGCCTCCATGTGGCACCTAAGTGGTGACATGGCATGCCAAGAAAGCAAGGCTAAGTTTTGACTAGGCCAAAATGAAAAGATGTCCATCTCTCGGGTCTTTTTATTGGGTGATGTTGGCAATTTTGGATGACATGGCTAGATGGTGGTGATACGGGACATGATGACTAGGACTCTATGCAAGAAATATGATAACCTTTGAAATTTTGCAGGAGTTTGGCAAGGAATAGAATAAAGGGATTCAAGAACTTAAAGCGCCACACACTTCCCCAACTCAACCGTGCCAGATCGGAAGGTTTTTAGGCTCCGCCTTCAGCGCCAACGCCTCCCACTACCTCATGACATTGTGCAAGATCCCCGTCCACCGCTAGGGTATGGCTCCAAAATGTCCCCGTGGCCTTGCTATTGTAGGGGCTTTATGTTGTGGAGGCCAAAACGCGGGTCATTGCACTTGGGATCCTGCGGTACCTTTTCAAACATGCATGCAGCCATGGCAACTGAAATACAATGTGACTTTGATCTATCACATCCCTAATCATTTCGTAAAAATTTCATACTACAAAATGTGTTCTTGACTTAATTGGCGAAGACTGAGGAGGATAAATCCAAACCCCATTTCGCCATTAATTTCTATTTGTTTTCAACCGTATTTCACCATGCCTCAAGTGCAACTGAATAAAACTCGACCTCCATAACGTGAACACTACAATAACCTAGGCAACGACAGGTTTTACGCTTTTGGAGGCCAAACGTAGCTCTACTTCTTTGATAACTAGGTGGACCATTTTCTAAACATGCATGGGGAGCCATGAGAACCGAATAATGTAGTTTCCTGGCCAACCCGAAAGTGATCCTAAAACAATTTGCTAATGCGATAAGCAAGGTGCTCTGTGACCTCAATCGAAAACTAGGAGGAGATTAAATCCAAACCCCATTCTCGCGCTTTCATCATTGTTTTCAAACGCAAATGCCGACCATGTCCCAAGTGCAACGGGACCAGGCTCGACCTCCATAACGTGAACCCGCCAATAACCTCAAGGCAATGTGGTTTACGCTTTGGAGGCCATATACCCTAGCCGACATAACGGTGATCTGTACAATGCCGCGAGGTAGTGAGGGCGCTGACGCTTTAAGATCTATAGCCCTAAAACTCTTCTGTATAGCTTCTCAATTCCAAAGGTCCTTCTCCTCTCGAAGGTCCCCCGCCACCTAACGGCAACTCTCCCACCTGAATCGGGTGGATCTCGACTTAACCGATTCAAATATCATCGACATTACCCCCGACACTGCTTCGTGGGCGTAAGACCACCCCTCGCCTCCAGAAAGCTACAAAGTAGCTCACAACATGTTCAGAGGAATTGGCCTAGCGAGGGGTGGAGAATACCGCCATGTAGAGGGTTCTCAGTTTCTTTGTTGCAAAATGACCGTAGCAAACTTGGTCCCCGTACTCTCACTGCTTTGATGACATGGCAGTCAAATTCCATTCCGAGCCTTTGTACCGCCTAACGACAAAAACACTTTGGTTTCTTTACACTACGACTCAGACACTTTATGTTTGATATGTTCTCCTGAGCTGCATCTTGAATTTTTTGAACCTCGCCAAGCAAGTTACGAAGCTGGATTCAATCTGCCGGATAGGGGAAACCGGCCTCGAAGGGGAGGTATTGGCACTGCCTCCTGAGGAGCACCGTAGGAAGCCCGCCTCAGAACAACCAAACCCCATTTCGCCAGCTTCTATTGCTTCTTGAGCTAATCACAGTTTCTACCGCAAGTCTCAAGTGCAATCAATAGAAACTCGACTCTCCATAACGTGAACCCTACAATAGCCCGGCAAGGCACAGGTTTATGTTTTGGGAGGCCACAATTTCTAGTCGATTGACCAGGATCTTTGCATAATGTCATGAGGTAGTGTAAGGGTACTTCACGCCGCAAGACAGAGCCCTAAAACCTTCCGTAAGCAGCTCACCCAAAGGTCCGGTCCGAAGTTCCCCGCCACTCTAACGCAACTCTCCCACCCCGAATCGCAGGATCTGACCGCCAACTGACCAAACATCGGGCGACACACTCGAGACCAAGGCTCAGTGGGCGTGGCGACCACCGCCTGTGAAGCGCAGTCGCGTCCAACACGCTCAGAGGAATTGGCCTTTAGCTGAGGGTGCGTATCACCGCCATGTAGAGGGTTCGTATTTCTTTTGCCGCAAAATGACCGGTGTAACTTGGTTCCTAGGTAATTTCGCCGTTTCTATCTACATGGCTAAGTCAAATCTTCATTCCTAGGCCTTTGTACTGCCCAACGACAAAACACTTGGGTTTCTAAGCACTGGCCGATCACAGGATGCTTTTAAGGCTTGATATGTTCTCCTGATGTATCTTGGTTTTTAACCTCGCCAAGTAAAGTTACTTGAAGCGCGGATCTGAAGCAATGGATAGGGGAAAACTCGGTTCCTGAAGGGGAGGTATTGGCATTTCTGCCCCCTGAGGAGCATTGGTAGGAAAGCTCCTGCCTCGTAAATCCAAACCCCATTTCGCCGGGCTTCTATATCGCTTCTTGTTTTCAATCGGCAGCCGACCATGTCCCGCTAAGTGCAATCCAATAAAACTCTAATCTCCATAACGTGAAACCCTACAATAACCCCGGCAAGGCACAGTGGTTTACGCTTGGAGGCCATACCCCAATGATTGGACCAGGATCTTGCACAATGTCATGAGGTAGTGGAGTGGCATCGACGCCGTGAAGACTGAGCCCTAAAACCTTCCGTAAGGCCAATCTAAAGGTCCTCTCCTCCTCGAAGGTCCTGGCCACTAACCCGCAACTCTCCCACCCTAACTACGATCCGACCGCCAACCCGACTAAAACATCGACATTACCTGGAGACCAAGTTCGTAAGCGTAAGACAACCCCGCTCTAGGAAGCGCCAAAGTAGCCTCGCGTCCAACACGCTCAGAGTGAATTGGCCTTAGCGAGGGTGCGTAATACCGCCATGTAGAGGGTTCGTGTTTCTTTTGCTGCAAAAATGACCGCAACTTTGGTCCCTGTGGTAATTTCATGTTTTCGACGACATGGTGAAGTCAAATTCCATTCCGAGCCTTTGTACTGCCCTAACGACAAAACACTTGGGTTTTGCCATCGGCCGACCGCAGGACGCTTTATATGGGTTTGATATGTTCTCCTGACAGATCTTGTATTTTTGAACCTCGGCTCGGGCTAAAAGTTAATGAAGCGTGGATTCAACGGCCGATAGGGAAACCGGTTCAGGAAGGAGGCATTGGGATTTGCCTCCGAGGAGCACTGCAGAAAAGCCTGCCCCGTAAATCCAAAACCCCATTTCGCCGGGCTTATTGCTTCTGTTTCAATCAAGTGTTTCACCATGTCTCAAAGTAACTGACAGGTCCTCAATTCTCCATAACGTGAACCCTACACACCCTCGCAAGGCATGTGGTTTACGCTTTGAGGCCATACTCCTAGTCAGATTGGACCAGGATCTTGCACAATGTCATGAGGTAGTGGGAGGGCATTGACGCTTCAAGATCTTGCTTCCTTAAAACCTTCCGTATAGCTCACCCAAAGGTCCTCTCTCTCGGGAAGGTCCCCGGCCACGGACGCAAGTAACCTCCCACCCCTAATCAGTGGACTGACTGGCCAACGGACTCAAAACATCGACATTACCCCTCGGGAGAACAAGTTTCGTGGGCGTAAGACCTAGGAATGTTGGAGCCTAGGTGGCATGTTGGTTTCACGCGGCATATTTGACACCTTGGCAAGTTGGCTATTAGATGGCATGTTGCCTCATGGCATGTTTCAAAGACGCGCTGGAGCCTCCCAGGGGTGGCATGTTTGGAGCCATTTTGTCATGTTGGAGCCTAGGTGGCATGTTGGAGCCACCTGGCATGTTTGAGCCTAGTGGCATGTTAGAGCCACCTTGGCATGTTGGAGCCCAAGTGGTGCTGCCTGGAGCCAATTTCTGGCATGCTGGCTCAGGTGGCATGCTGAAGCCCATGTAGGCATGTTTTGAGCCAATTTTGTCATGTTGGAGCCTAGGTGGCATGTTGCCTAGGTGGCATGTTGGAGCCTATGTGGCAGCGTTTGAGCCTAGGTGGTATGTTAGAGCTAATTTGGGAAAATGCTGGTTTAGGTGGTATGTTTGGAGCCAACTTCGCATATTTGGGGTTTGTGATGGTATGTTGTGAGCCACCTTGCATGTTGGAGCCTGGTGGCATGGTGTGAGCCCACTGGTGTTGTTTGAGCCACCTTTGGCATGTTGGGAGCTCTGTGTGGCATGTTGGAGCCTAGGCATGTTTGAGCCTACCTTGGTGAACATGTTTGGAGCCACCTGGCATGTTTGAGCCTAGGGTGGTATGTTGGAGCCTAGGTGGCATGTTTGTTTCACTGGCACCGCTCGTTTTCCAGGGTGGTATGTTGGAACTACCCGCATGTTGGAGCCTATGAGCTCAAGATGGTATGTTTGTCATATGTGGTATGTTTGAGCTTACCTAGGAATGTTGGCCTAGGTGCTGCTGGCCTAATGTATATATTTAAGCTACCTTTGGCAAGTTGGAGCATAGGTGGTATGCCGAACCTCGCGTGGTATGTTTGAGCACGCTGGTTTAAGTGGCATGTTTGAGCTGTTTTGGCAAGCGGAGCTTGGGTGTATGTTGGAGCTACCTTGGTATGTTTGGAGCCTGTGTGGCATGTTAGAGCCACCTTTAAGCATGTTGGAGCCCACGCGGCATGCTCTTGACACCCTGGCGGCCGCTGGAGCCTAGGTGGCATGCTGGAAGCCCATGTGGCATGTTTGAGCCACCTTGTCATGTTGGAGCCTAGGGTGTGGCATAGTTTGGAGCCACCTTGGCATGTTGGAGCCTAGGGGTGGTATGTTGGAGCCCATGTGGTGCATGTTTTTGAGCCACTTTGGCATGTTTGAGCCTAGGTGGCATGTTAGAGCTACGCTGGCATGCTGAGCCTGTGTGGCATGTTTGAGCCAACTTGGCATATTTAAGCCTAGGGTGACATAAGTTGTGAGCCACCTTGGCATGTTGGACTTAGTGGTATGGTGGAGCCCATGTGGCATGTCGGCGCCCACGCTAAGTATATATTGGAGCCTCGTGATGGCATGTGCCAGAGCCCTCGTGTGGCATGTTGGAGCCAATTGCATGTTGGAGCCACCTTGTGGCATGCTCAGCCACCTTGTGTGTATATGTTTGAGCCACCTTTTGGTGGTATGTTTGAGCCACCTTGGTATACTATTTTACCGGGACTGAGATCATGTGCATATGCTCAAAATGGATTTGAGGCATAAAAAGCAAAACTCTCTCTCTCTCTCTCTCTCTCTCTCTCTCTCTCTCTCTCTCTCTCTCTCTCTCTCACGACAAAGACGTCACATTACTGTGATCCATAGACTTGTTGGTTCCTATGGATGTTAAAAGTTGTAAATTCAGTTCAATTCAATTTTTGGGATCTTCATAATGCCTTGCATTCTAGCTTTCTATGCTACGAGGGTAAAGGACAATAGACAGATATTGCATTTTTGCACCGGCCCCGCACCCTCAAGGAATACAAATCAAATTTTGGCGGTTTTGTTATGCAAAATAGGGTGTTAAGTAATTGAAGTAACTCTTGTCTTACATGGAATACTAGTATAAGGACATGTGGATCGCGGCACGGCATCACATGTGTAAGAAATCAAGTACCTCATTCCTACCACTATAAAGACTCGTGATATGGAAGGATAGGACATGTAGAGAAGCAAGTATTCTTTTCCTACTTCTATAAAGACATGTGACAATGTAAGGGCTTACACATGTCGTGAATTCATGTATTCTTTCCAAGAATGCCTTCGCAAATAAAAGACTCTCGCCCTACTACTATAAAGACATGTGACATGGAAGCATATGACATGTAGAGAATCAAGTATTCTTTTCCTACTTCTATAAAGACATGTGACAATAGAAGGCTATACATGTCATAATTCATGTATTCTTTCCTACAATGCCTTAGCAAATAAAGTACTCCTGGCCCCACTACTATAAACATTACGTGAATGTGCTATAGGACATGTAGAGAATCAAATATTCTTTCCTACATCTATAAAGACATGTGACAATAGAATTATTGTGGACATGTAGAAATTCAAGTATTCTTTTCCTACAAAGGATCAGATTATAAAATGACATGTCACAATAGAAGAAACTACAAAAACAAATAAAGGGATGTTTCTAGTCCAATTTTAAAAAGAACACACATTTGTAACAAAACCATACCTCCACAAATCCATACGATCTTTTGAAAATGTGACATGTAGACCTACCAAAACTGGACATGTTTTCAACAAGGAATAAAAACCGTGGGTGAGTGTGCCATTTCCTTACGTATGTGTACCTTGGCTCTCCATCCATTACCCTCCCATGGGCATTATTCTATCCACTTTCTCCATGTCCTAATGCACTTCCTTTCTCAAGGGGTTGCTAGCCGCTGGGAGATCGCGGCGCACTTTGTTTCCCCGCCTCCATCCAATGGCTCAGTGGTAAAAGTATCATTGCGGGTGTATCAAAAACACGCGATTTTGACGCCACATTTTGGCACCACCTTGTGGTCGGACCCGTGGTGCATACCGCTTTAGATTAAGGAGTGCCAATTTAATGAGCGCTTGCTATTTTGAATTTTATGCCACGCCATTGTCCCTAATTTGAATTAAGATATAATCACCTCTTTCTTTCCGCTTTTTTTGCCGCTTCTTGCCGATTGAACCCTAATGGAGTCAATTGAATGCCAATCGACTACACGTATGAAACTCCTCATTCAAGAGATTGTGCCCTATGAAGATCTAAAGAAGCTTTGGGGTGACAGAGTTCCAAATAACCGCTACGTGTATTTTCCCCAAATGTTTTGTTCAAATCAAAAATTAAGGCTTATGTTTTCTTGTGCCGTGTTGAAGAATCAACAATGAACAATACAAAGAGTTCATGCAAATTTACAAAAGAATTACAGGAAGCCACATACATGGGGGTGGAATGCCCCGAACTTGTGGGCAAAGTGGCTTATTATTCCGCATATAAAGGGGAGGTCATAATTGGAAGAGCTTCTGGATATTATGTTCCCACATGAGGCCGCTTCTTCTAGACCCGTGAAGAAAATAGTAAAAAGTGATGGGATGATGAAGATGATAGGAAAAACCAAATCCTCAGGTTCCTCTAGACCACATCTCAATCCAACTCACAATCAAAATGTAAAAAGCAAAGCAATGTCTCCGAGACCAAAAACATGCCATCATTGCAGGTATATGTTCACTATTATTGTGTTACAATGAAAAATCTCAAGCTTGACCTAGATTGTTTCCTATCAACACTTAAAAAGGTAACATCAAATCCACTTCAAGAATCATGTATGCCTACTACCATTTTGCATCATGTTGGTCAGATTGTCATGTTGTGTCTCTATGGATGCCATCCACAGGCATTTCCTGCAATGGATGTGAATGATAGATGAGGTATGTGTGGTCCTGGGTGAGTGGTGAGTTGTTGGCATCCACCCATGTCCCACACCACACCCCACCATCTCCCACCACTACACCCCCACCATCCTCCCACCGCCACACCCACCATGTCCCACACCACACCCCTCCACCACACCATACCCCTACCACACCCACCACCACCTCACCACACCTACTCCCTCCACCACCTCCACACCCACCACCACCACCACACCACACACCACCGCATTCTTACCATGTCCCACACCACAATCCACCTCACCACCACACTCCACCACCACCACACCACACCCCACCACCACTAACACCACCATATGTCCTAATTTTATTTACTCTACTCACTACCACACACACACCTCACTGTCACCACACTAATTACACTTCACCACCTCAAGACAATGTCCCAATTACTCTTGCTACCACCACACAAGGTTGTGTGTGTGTACCGTGTAAAATGTATGTTGTGTGGGTGTGTGGTATGTGGTGGTGTGTAGAGAGTACCTTGTGTTGTGTGGTGTGTGTGATTTCTGTGGTTTTCCCATCAAGACGGGTTTACTATGTTAGGAGGGGTCATATATATAGTGTTTTGTTTTGCGACTATGGCGCATTCTCTAGGAAGGAATGGTTGGTCAGCAACATCTAGGTTTGATAGATGCAAAGGCGACAGCAAATGAGGATAGGAAAATGATATCAAAAGAAAGATTGAGTTGATGGAGCATAAAGCATCAGAAATTAGAGCTGATTTTGCACGATGGCAATCAATCGGGCGACAAAGAAATAATGAAGCGTAAGAGGGTGTTCGTGTTGTACGCTTAACTGTAAAGGATGAAGAGCTAAATGGTACAAAGGTTGCTCGGCCGACCAATTAAATAAGGAACTAGCAGAACTCAAATTGAGCCAAAGGCATGTGAAGACTTACCGAGCTTCCAACCCTCTAATGCAAAGATTTGGAGATTTTTCCGAAAGCCGCAGTGGTCATGACACTCCTTTAGATCCGCACTTCCAATGCTTCCCGAGGTAAGAAGAGGGTGATGTAGGTTGTCCATTTTGTGGACGCGGTTCCAAAATGGGAGGGTAAATGTTGCCGCTTGTGATAGCGTAATGCAAATACCGCATCACATTCCATGTCTATCACACCATTTGAGGTAAATATCATCTTCTAACCCTCGCCTAAAGACTCTATTGATTTTGAATTTGTTTTGCAACACTCTAGGAACCTGCCGCGAGCCCCACCAGCCTTACATGATCAACAGACATGGCTTTTTGGCTTTTGGTGTTCGGAGTGGTACCACAAGAACCAATAGACACAAGTAAGTGCCTTAACTAATGTTTACCGATATTGTCAGCTGCGTCTACCGACTTAGCGGTTTGGGTGCACTGCGTAAATTTGAGACCAAGGATATCCACCGCTATTCACGCCTCGGGACAGCTATGAGATCAAGTAAGATACCTCCCTACAAAATTTAGACTAATTCTATTTGATACAATTCCTAAGTCAATCCCAGCCGCTGATGGCGGAGACTCCAAAACGAAATTTGATAGTGAATCAATGCGCCAGATCAAGTAAGTACCGATGCCATACATGATTTTATTTTTGTATTTTTCGCGGGTCTTCTCATTTCAATTATGTTACGTAGATAAATGCTAATGCAACCGAAGCCATCACTTAAGAGACTCCTGGCGCAAGTATCTGTTTTAGGGGAAAAATTAATTCCCTGAGATTCTATTCTCGCACGGGTCCTTCACCGTAAAAAGTTTTGCGTCAATACGAGCCAAATGCGGATGCGTGTGATGAAGTTGACAAAGAAACCCCTGATCCCCGACAAGATGCAGACTTCTCAACGAAGTCCAATACAACCTCAACCAAGTTGAAAACCAAGAGGTTAACTGAAATTCTTCTTCTTTGTTCGATTTTAATGGGGTTTTAGGCAAGTTTTATGACTTGAAAGAGAGGATCCCCGTGATCGTGTCAAGTAGCCGTAAGTGACCCTCCGCAAATTGAACCTTCAAAAGGCAGCGTTTCCTGTGCCTGGATTACGTGAGTTCTTAGAATGGTGTTTTTCAAAATTTGAGATTGCATTGTGGTCCAAAGATGGCTAAGAGTAATGCTGACTGTTGATGAGAAAGTTTCAGAGGAATATAAGGCGCATTT
Source organism: Isoetes taiwanensis (assembly GCA_021234155.1). Classification (NCBI taxonomy): domain Eukaryota; kingdom Viridiplantae; phylum Streptophyta; class Lycopodiopsida; order Isoetales; family Isoetaceae; genus Isoetes; species Isoetes taiwanensis. The sequence continues at coordinate 2,159,488 of JAJEKV010000048.1, forward strand.
CTTTTTATTTGAACGACGATTGCACCAACACAAAATTAAAAAGTGGTTAATAAGCCAATTTTCCTTAAGGATCTATCCAAAGTGTACCGTAAATTCGAAATACCGTAAAAAACATATTGTTGATAGATGACATATATGTAAGGGTTCTCACAACCAAATTCTAACACACAATGATATGTCTTAAAATAGTTTTGCTCCCTACAGGTTGGATTCCACTTCCTCTTTTGGAGCAACCAAACCATGGTCGAGGGACTTCTACCGCGTAAAGTGTGCCGCCTTTTATGAAGGAAACACTAAATGTGGAACTTGTGGGATCAAGAGTCACAGAAATCGCATGAAAAATACCAAGCAAGTATTTTCTACAAAATGAATGTTGTAAAACTCTTTGAAAGTCAATATAAGTAAAAAAATTTCTATGATATGTATTGTACTTTTCAATTTAAGATATTTGAAATGGATTGTGAGCAAATGTCTTTTGTGTGTGTTTTGAACTAGAGATGATAGAGCTTCGCAAATTCCTCGCTCTATCTAAAGCCAAATACACATTTGAAGTGGTGTCGAGTGGAACCGAACTGTCGTGGATTAGCTCCATCGACATCAAAATCTTTTGGAAGTTGATATGCAAAGGGTTCAATGATCACTGATCCTCCTCTTCTCAAGGTGATACTTTCATCCGATTTGTGATCATCGTGATTGTGCCATCATATGCATATGTTTGCGCATGGTTGAATAAATACTACTTGGTGCCTCAAGCAATGAGCCATCCCTTTCATTTCTTTTGACCCTCTTTTTCACTGACATTGTCCAAGGACACAAATAGTTACAAAACAATAAGGAAACATGTGAATCATCTCTTCAACTCGCCAGCCTTTGCCATCGTGTTCACCTTCCCGTGGTTAGAACCAAAAAATTCCACATCATGTAGACATCGCTATCGCTTTGTGTACCTATCCGTACAAAGTAAAATGGTTCAGAAGCTCTTGAATTCATGCCGGACCATCAAAACACATAATGTCTCTTTGACACCCTTCCTTTCGCCCGATATTTGTGGTGCTTCATGAAGCAAAGGTTGCACCTAACAAAGTATCGCGGTTCCCCATCATCCCATACATAGTAATGTGTTTCCTCTTGATAACTCATCTCGCCAATCGAAGTCGCATCGACATGTTATTTGCCCCTCAAAATAGTAATCGTTATCACCCAGCCGCGATCGAATCGCGACCTTCTCTTGTTCCTTGAATGTATAGCTCGCAAAATCCACTAACAATGTAAAATATATGCATCACCGGGAGATTCTCCAAGCCCTTTTAACACTGTGAAGTTGTCCCTTGATACCTCATAAAATGGTTCATTTGTATAGTTTGCTTGCAATCTCTATATAAAATCACCGCATAAAATCTCAGCTAAAACCCTTTCTACATGTTAAGATATGGTAGTCAAGGTACAAGAAAAATAGTTAAAAATGCATATACCCCTAAAATTGAAAGTTATGTTTAGATGAACTCATGGGGGTCAAATAAGTCTAGTTTGTTTCATGTTTACATAATGTAAAACTATCTCACAAATAGATTTTTTTGATTTTTTCATTATAATGGTATTTTTCTATATGAGATAAGCGATTAATACACAAAAACCTTGTTCCAATCAGTCTAGAAAGGAAGATATAGTCACCAAACATGACAGGTCAAAATACTGGCTCTCTCTCAGGACCAATAATAGTTCCCGTAAGGTCAAGCTTCAATTAAAATTCCTATAACTTGTACATGAAAATGATTTTTACTTCCAAATTTGGTATATAAGTAGTTGACGAATTGCTCTATGCATAAAAATATTTGTTGGCCTATAATTTGAAGCTTTAGCTTTGATTTATAGTAACAATTTTAAGTGACTTTTATTTGATGTTTATTTTGTTATATTTGAAGGAAATTTATTGAAATAGTATGTCATTAAAAATCATATATGAATGCTTGTATGGATATGAAACAATGAAAAACAAGTAAAGAAAAGCAAAGGCACTACCACGACAAATCAATAAAGATTTCTCAGACCTAAGACCATTTATCGTCCACCTGCTCTATTTTAAATCAATAACTTCTTACCTTAATGGATCTCAAGTCAATTTTAGGATATTAGTACTTTATGAGATCCTCTATCAATAAAAAATATCTATTGCTAGGTTTAGGGCTAAAACTTTAGTATTAGTTCCATCGCTATCATCAAATGTTATCCATATTTGATCTCTAGATTTGTGCCTTAAAACGAACCCTTCAAACACCATACTTCAAAGCTTCCTAAAGTTACAGATAGCAAATGCAAATATGTCCTCAAGGATCTATGACTAAAGAAGATCAAGATAGACCGCTATGCCGCATAAATTATTGATCCATATGACTTTCACATCATCATCTTAATCAATTCTTAGAATATAGTTTATATCATATTATATATGATAACAAAAGAGTTGATTAGAGAAAAATTGTCTATCTGTAAAAGCTGATATCAAAGCACACAAATTAAGTAGTTATGGGCTACTTTGAATGTATGAGAAAGTCCACTTACACCTTTCAAAGATTATCTTATGTGACGCATGAGAAATTATAATATCATTGTAGGAAGCAAAATGAATAGAGCTAATGAAATAAATAGAGAAATTTCAACCAGCCATTTAACCCTGACCTATAAATAGTCCATGCTTATTTATATTCACAAATCTTGTATATAATATAATATTCTACATGAAATTTGAGTATATATATCACAACAAAGGTTCAAATTTACAAAAATTGTAGCCTATCATAAAATTGATCTACATGTACTATGGTCCTACTTAGACTACAACATTTTGGAGCAGCCACACATTGTCTAACTTTATAATAGTGGAGTAAGTAGGTTTGTTTCATTTTTTTTTCTAATAAGACCACAAAGAAGGACCTCACACATCTCTTTATCATATATTGAGCCATTTAAAAAGGCTTATGAAGAAATGTAGTGCAATAAGTTAATATTTTGCATGAACCGTAAAAAACGTACTCTGAAAAGTCTTTTTGATCTATTTATTTTATAGTCATGGCTAAACTTCATGATATTGTCCTTCTATTCATCAATAACCATCACTACCTACATTATTGAGTTTTAGACCTATGTGCTATAATCAATGCACTTTTGGAACCTTTCTTTGTGTTCATCTTGTTATATTATATCTTGTTGTATCTAGATAATGCATGGTTATACCCTGTGTTACACTATATATATTTACGTTGATAAAGTAAATTCTTATATAGAGCACCTAGAATGCATCATTTACTATCCTTATGAGACTTATAGATGGGTTTTATTGAGTTAATTTTTAACCCATATAATTTTATTTTGAATTCAGACAATAATTTCTTTCATAATAACGACTAATAAAACATATAAACATAAAAAAATTCTTTTGGACTATAGTTTGTCTAGTTAAGTGACTCATTGTCACAAAAAAAATTGCTTCAAAACTTGTATAATAAGAGAGAAATAATTCTTGAATCTCATAAAAGATTTTTACAAAAGAGGGTTTGACGACTTCAATTGATATCAAATGATAGCTTTAAAACATGGAAACATGCAAATTAATATGCCTATCATAATATATCAATTTATTTTCATATATTTAAAGGTTTAGACACTTTTATATAAAGTTAGAAAATTGAAGAATTTCTAGAGTGTTGTAAAACTCCGCCAAATTCTCCAAAGTTCAACAATCATACTCAATATAAAGGTGAATCCAAAGGGTCATGAAATTCCCTACAAGTCGTTAAGAATCAAGTGAAGATTCGGGGCCAATGGTGGTATATTTTAAAAATTAAAATTTGTCTCAGGAGATATATCTTATGGGGATATGGTGGACCATTTCTCTCGTCCATGAATAAGTCCCTGACAACTCTAGTGTTAAATTGGTTTTGCCCGCCATCGTACCTCAAATTATGCGCAAAGGGAAAGATTTTTAGACGCTTCGGGCCTTATCCAGAGCTCCTTTTGCCCCCTCGGCCTCATTGTAACATGAGTCAGCCTCCTACCGTAACTCTAGACGTTGTTCTTTTTCATATAGTCAATGTAATTCCCATTTCACTTTCCCCCTGGCACGCCACTTCTTCCACATGGGACAGTCTCCGAACTTCTTGATCCACAAATTACAATCTCCAAGGATGCAAGCCTTCTTGTGAAACTCATCTAATTCACTCTTTGACACAATATAGATCTCCACAAGCCTCAGATTTGCAATTTTATGCTCGTGGTGCCCTCGTGATTGACTATGCGTTCATGTGATCTACAAACATCGCAGTGCAAGTGCAATTCTTCGATGCTTGGTTCTCATCCCATTGAGTCCATCCACTAGCATTTGCATCTCACGCGGATGAATGCAATAAAGACCATATTGAAGTCCTTCAATTTCACAACAAACCAGTGGTTTTAGCTTCCTCAAAAGCTCAAGACTTAATCTTAATTTCTCGATACGTTGGTCCGTAAACCCTTGAACAATAGCACTGCATGAAATGAACACTAAACTCGTTAGGATGTATACCACACTAAAACCATGCACTATAGCACATGCCCCACACTCATCATATTCACTTAACGAAGCACTCTTTAGTGTTGTAGAAGACACACACACTATTGAATATTACTCACATTACTACCATTACCATTCTCACCACACACCAAAATGGTGGTGGTGTGGGAGGGTGGTGGAGTGTGGGTGGTGGGGGGGGTGGTAAGATGGAGTGGTGTGTGGTGGTGGTGTTTGTAGTGGTGTGGTGGTATGGATGTGGTGTGGTGGAGTGTGGTGGTGGTGGTGTGGTTGTGGGGGTGGTAGTGGTGGTGGTGTGTGCAGTGGTGTATGGTAGTATGATGTGGTGTGGTGGTGGGTGTGGTGGTGGTGGTGGTGGTGGTGGTGGTGGTGGTGGTGGTGGTGGTGGTGTGTGGTGCCGTGGTGGGGGAGTGTGGTGGTGGTGGTGTGGTGTGGTGTTGTGGATTGTGGTGTGATGTGGTGTGTGGTGGAGGTGGTGGTGGTGGTGGAGTGTGGTGGAGGGGTGTGGTGGGATATGGTGGAGTGTGGTGGAGTGTGGTGGTAATGGCAATGTGGTGCATGTGGTGGTAATGGTGGTCGCAAAGATGTGGTGGCAGTCTATGGTGGTGGGATAGGATGATGGGGTGTGGTGATTAACATGCACACACCCACATGACAACACCATGGACATAACGCACCCCCACAATCGCGACCGCACCGCACCGCGACCGCATCTATCACGCATAATTCACACACCACACCACACATCATATCACATCACTTTTATCCTATTTCGCCTGGACAAAAAATCTACCCAGGCCTCGGTTCCCATAAACATTTCTGAAATTGCATAATTCCCCGATAATAATTACATTCCTCTTCTTATCATTAGAAAAGGATCTCAATAGTCCTAAATCCTCGCTCCATTTTGGCTGCTTCATTCTGCTAATTCAAACAAGTCTATTCCAGCAAATATAGGGATGTTCGTGAGATCACTACGCTATTCTGTAGTGAGCGAGGAGTGGCATTCGACATATGTTAAATAGAGCTCGGTGGACTCAATCTCCGGCTATAAGTACGCGTGAAATCCACCTTCTTTGTCGATTGAATCCAACCTAAAGGCATACAATGCACTAGATGGCCGGGCCTTCAATGGCTAAGTGCTTGGGGCTCCATTGGATGTGAAGAGAGCTCTCTGGGACAAGGTCCATGACCTTATAAGTTACATCACGCCGCGAAGGCAACCGTTTATTTTGAGCCCTCTTCATTACTTGTCCGCTTCCGAAGCCCTGCACCGCCAGAAATTCTTCATAAGCTGCGTTTCTACCACCGTGGGATGCAGAAGTACCGACAAACCTCATCCCGTTAAATTCCGTGGGATGACCGCAGTAAAGCTTAGATGCTTTTTAAGGCGTAAAACAAAAATTTTGATGCAATTCCGGCCTTTGTTACCACGCAAAGAGATTTCCTCGCTTCTTAGGAAATGAATGTAAATTTAGTTCTCTGCACGTAGCTTTCAATGGAAAGCCAAATTTTGTAAAGCCAAATTTTGTAAGATCCTTTTTAATATATTATACTTTCCAATGTAGAAATACTAATCCCACAAAATTTGTCCTTATTCAACAAAAATTTGTACTTCTAGGATCAGTTAGTTATCTATCATTCTCAAATATTTTTAATCAAAAGACACACACCCAAAGAAAGGAGTAATCAATTCTGCCATGTTCTAATATTCCAAACATTAAATATTGCATTTCGTGACCAGAGTCAATCACACACAATTCACATGCCGATACAAGATACAACTACAAAGAATCGCATAACACACAACCACCCACATGCACCACCACACTAAGCCATAACTAAGAAAAACATGAATAACAGTAAACAAATCCAACCCTCGATTCCCTCCTGCATAGTGGGCAACATGTTCTTTCTCTTACATTTCTCTCAATCTTCTAGTTCTAACATCCTTTGTGTTAGGAGACACTCCGTGTTCTCAATCCAAAAATTTTGAATCTTTTTCTATATGTTCATCCAAATTGCATCAATCTTTTAGCCCTCTTGTAAGAAAACCCATTTCCCACCATTGTAACTGAATCTCTTCCTCTTTTCGCTTTGCGTGTTTCTTGGGTGAACACCTAATACCTTTCCAAGATTCACGGGCCGATTTTGTCACTTGTTTCGACCGCACGGGCGTGGTAATACGTGACATTGCAAGGCAGCTATTCTTGGCTGCTAGGCGCTCATTGCCGCGTAGAGTTTTGATACCGCATGGAGACCCAGAGGCTCCTTATAATCCATGCTGCTCTTGGTTTCCAAATCCCTTTAATTCTTCATCTATGAATTTTCCAATGTTTTATCCCCTCAAAAACTCAAGTAAAATTTCTTTCTTCATGCTATCCTCTATCTTCCCTTACGTCCTGCTTATGGAAAGACGCTAGCAAATTAAGGACACACGACGCTTTTAATCGCTTGCATTTCTTGGATGAACCGGATCCGCCACCCCCGCAAGCCTTCCATTTTTCTTCTTCTCTTCTTCTCCTCCTCGCCTTTTCTTCAACATTTCGCTTCCTGGTTCTTCTTCTCGCTTTCTCCCCGCTCTAAAATGCCGGTTTGTGGATAGATTACCTCATTGACATCCATATCCACAATGGATTGGAGTCAAGTAAACAGGAGGAGCTAAAGAATGTCGACGTAGGCAAAGAATGTGAAGGGGCCAAAGAATAGAATTTGAATTTGAATTTTAGTTTTTGAAATTAGAATTTCCCACAAATTGGAACTCTATTCTTAAATAACTAAGAAGAGCCGGTGCCATAATTATACTTTCATACTACAAAGTGGTGGATGCAATGCCACATTTTGGGGACAGATGCTCAATTGAACACCATTATAGTGTGCTTTTACTCCCCACATTGCATCCCATGCCAGTGGATCCCTTTGGGTGAAGGCCAAGCCCTCGGCCCTTTCCTCATTCATCCATTGACGCACAAGTGGCGAGCAAATGGTGTGCCTACCAGGTTCCGTGATGGTATAATGAGGCAAGACGTTGACGGAATGAGTTCACGCTGAAGTTCCTCCCTCCTTCGCTGGGACCGCGGGTATTTGGGAAAAGTAGTCAGCTTATACTTCCTCCACACCCACAACACGTGCTCCTCAGACCGGGTGGTTCATGGCAAGAAATAAGGAGGAGCACCCGCGCACTCGAGCGTATGTAGCCAGCCGCTTCATCTCAAAGTGTTGCTCCATCGCCAAAGTGGCCTTTGGCTATCCTCGGTGCCTTATCGAAAAGCAAATCGGGCGAGCGTGGGTATGGGATAAATTGCTCCATCCTAAGCTATCTATTTTGTGGTGGCGCATCATTCCATAGATGCGCAGGCGCGTAAACACCGCTTGTTCATCGATTTCGGCCCGTAAGTCTCTCGCGGATCCGCCTCTTGCATACGCCGCAGGAATGAGACACCGGAGCACCGCTTTTGTGTCACCACATGCTCACTTCAAGTGTGCTGGGATTTGAGCCCTTTCCATTGTGACTTGAATAGTCGCTATGTCCTACTATCAAGATATCCTAGTTCTTGGGAACAAGCTGCAAAGAGGGCTTTCCACTTAGCATCCGCGGATCATCCGTCCATCCGAAGAGAAAATCTCCTCATCTTTAAGGGACAGTCTTTTCGTGATAATAATAAGTGCTTAGCTTATGCTCGTAGGCCCATTGTAAAGGCGCATAAGTGTTCTTCCTTAAAGGAGGACGCCAAGAGTGCAAGTTATTTTGGGAGAGCCGTATATCTCAGATTCACACAGCAAACAAATTGTGCTCGTGGTGATATATATTCTCCGCTTTTCTATGTTATGTATGTGGTGGGTAGTATGTTCTTAGTGGACATCTTCCAAATCGGGTTTTGAGTCCCTATGTACCTTTTGTATTCTTTTGAGTAATAAAGGTCCACGTTCATTAAAAAAGGATACAGCAATAGAGATCAGCGATACTCTCACAAAAATGTTAATTGAGACGGCTACCACATGCTTTAGCTCTGTAAGGAGTAGGAAGGGTTTGCCCTATAATACTTGGTTTGATATGGATTGCAATAAAAGAAGGGAAGAATATAAGAAAACACCCAAACATAATAAGGCAGATGCGAAAAGGAGATATATCAAACTACTCAGGCAAAAGAAAAGGGAGCATACCAGAACAGAATTGATTAAAGACCCAAAATGTTTCTGGAACCAATTAAACAATAAGCAAGGGAGCACTCATAAGCTGGATGCAAAGGTACTAGTTGCCCATTTACGTAAACTGTACCATATTGCCAGGATATGTGGTACGACGGAGAAAGTAGAAAACAACTTACATTTATCAGGGGAAGATGTAGAAGAAAGGAAATTGGCTAATGATAAAGCTGTTGATGCATCTGGACTTGCATCTGAAATGCTAAATGGGTGCGCCAACTGCTCCACTAATTGTTCAAGATGCTATACCGCGACTAATAGAAGGTCTCCTCCCACCATCCCGTATACAGTGGTTCCTATACACAAGACATGATGAAAGGGATCCCAAATAACCATAGAAATGATTATGGTTGGTAGTCCGTTTCTCTAAGCCGCTTGCCTCAATTATGGAGCGTAAAATTAGCAAATGGGCTGTAAACAAATGAGGTCGTGGCCAAGGGCAGGTGGTTTCACTCAAAAAATCCAATTATTTCCATCACCTTCTCATCTTAAGAGCAGCGCCATATGGACTGTGAAAGAAGACCTAAAAGGCTCTCTTTTTGCCCTTTTTGTGGATATAACAAAAGCATTTGATATGTTTAGACGAGAAGACTAATGGGGTACCTAATGGAGAAATTGGGGTTCCAAAGACATCTTGTATATGCGTGATTGCAATTCTATGAGAAAGTATGGGGTAATAACTGCCGCTCCCCGCTTAAGGAGCAAATGCCATGAGAAGATTGACAAGAATATAAGCGTTGGAAGCAAGGCCGGCCCTGGGCTTTCACCTACATTATTTGGCATATTCCATTGATGAACCTCGAAGTCTCTTGGAATTTACAAATAAGGAGGTGAGGGGACAAAGCTAGAGGTATGTACTTTCATTGCTCTTATAATGCTACATACATAGTCATGTTGGCCGAATGAAAAGGACATGCAACAACATATAAATGTGTTTGCTTCCTCTTAGACAAAATGCAAAATGAGTGTGTGAATCTTGCAAGACTAAGATCATCGCTTTGGCACTAGGTCAATGGACTATGAATTCTATTACAAAGGGGGGGAGAGAATAGAGGTTACCACAAGCTACAAGTATCTAGGATTGATGGTTGACCGTAACTACAAGTGGAATAGGCGCGGGAACATAGAACGTATAGTGGGCTCAAAAGCACTTTTCTCTATGCAAAGAAAATGTAGAAAAAGCAAAAATTATGGACTTCGTCCAAAAAGAATGCTGTACAAGATCCTTGTGCTAGCAAAGTGTATTACAAGTACTTCTGGATGTGAAATATGGGGGCTAGGGCTCTATGTGAAAACGAGTGGGAGAAAAATCCTAAAAAAGTTCTTGATATCAGAATTGGGGGTAAAGATGCAGTATAATCTCTATGAGATTATCCTAGGAGGGACAGTGTATGATGTCATTGAGGGAGGAGCACTATTCTAGACTCTTTCACTATTTTAGAAGTAAAGGTCCCGAGAATGAAAGATAGCCTTCCATATTTAGCTGGCAAGAGTGTAGTCAAGGGGTGGTGGCGCGAGGTAAAAAGTGGCTTAGCAAATGGAAAATGAATATCAAAACATGCCCCATGGAAAAGATAAGTCGAATGGATTAAGATGTGTATGCAAGATAAGGTTTCAAGTGCACGCGTGCACCAAATGATGGACTACCCCCTCAATCTAGAACCGATGGCTACCCGGAAAGCACCAAATATCAATGAAAAAGAGACATGCCATCCGTCGCACGCTTAACATCTCACATCACTTAGGGGTCAAAGACCTAAGGAGATTTCCTAGAGAACAATCGCGACTTGTAAGGTCCTCAGGGGGCGAAAGTGAGGTAGAAGATGACGCATTACTTCCTTTCTCTTTTTTATATTGCCCAACATATCAATTTATGATAAACTCGAATCCAAAGGCTATGTCATTTTTCATATGCAAGCAAATATAGTAGAAAAGTATAATACAGGCACAAGATTTGAGGGCAAAGGTTTCAATAAAAAATTACAAAACAACTTCGATGATTTTAAGAGGAGTTCTCGAGAGAGAGACAGTGATACCCCCAAATGTGGCAAGAATTTTAGCATGTGTATGTCTGAAAATATATGTACTTTTTCTCGAACATCTAATAGGGCCCGATGGCCTCATAGGTGGAAATAAACAAATCTCTCTCTCTCTCTCTCTCTCTCTCTCTCTCTCTCTCTCTCTCTCTCTCTCTCTCTCTCTCTCTCTCTCTCTCTCTCTCTCTCTCTCTCTCTCTCTCCTCTCTCTCTCTCTCTCTCTCTCTCTCTCAATCGCATTCTGCGATCAAGTAGTCAAATCCCAAATGTATTTAATGTAAGTGGTTGGGGGCAGGGCCCAACCAAGCAATGTAGTGTGGTGTGTGGTCAGTTACGTCCGGGCTTGGATGTCAGCCAGTATGCTGACGCTAAAAACTACTATCTATCTATCTACACTCCAAAGCCCTATTCTCTCTCTATCTCATGCATTTTTACGATTTTCCTTGGGGACATGAACATATCCTACACAACCATAAGTTTTAAACATGTCATAGTTTGGTGTATTACCATTCCACATCTCTTCTGGTGGTTTGCATTCAATACTTCTAGACGGAAATTCATAAGCACAGTTGTTTTGACAGCTTCATCCAAAAGGAAATTTGATATACCTGATTGTTTGAGCATGGAGTGTACTACATTAAGTATAGTTCTGTTCTTCCTTTCTGCTATCCTGTTGAGGTGTAAATCTGCATGTCAATTGTCTTTTGATTCCTCGATCTCTGAAATATTTTTTAAAAGTTCCTGATAGGCACTCACCTCCACTATCAAACCTGATGCACTTTATTTTCCCACATGTCTATCTCTCAACCTCTTATTCAAATATCTTATATGCATCAAAAGCTTGATCTTTTTGCCTTAATAAGTAGCACTTAGTTTTCCTAGAAGGTCATCTATAAAACAATGAAGTATCTTTTTCCAGTTATGCTTGTTACAATTATAGGACCACATTACGTTAGCAAATACAAAATTTTGATTGAAAAAAAAAATGAATAAAAAAATTTATGTCAGTTTGTTTTTTCCAAACTATTGTTTGTAATGTCGAGGTATCTAAAAATAGATAAAGAGAAAATGCAATCATATAGGCTTAGGATTAGAAATCCATTGTCCTCAAAGATAAAATACAGATGCTGAGCCCTTTGGAAATTATAGATGCCTTGTTTTGGGTCAAGAGAGAGGTTATCAATTGTAAAGTTCTTGAAAAGCTCCTTGCAGACCCAGCCATTTGGGAGTATAACAGGGAGCTCAAGATGTTTCTCGTCGAGAAGCTGATAATTTATGAAAATGTTAGAGACTCCTGGATGGTTCAGTTGCTGGATGCGCCTGCCCTAGATCCTCTAGAGTTGGATCGCCTGATGTTCGAACATACTGGAGAGGCTTTTGCAGTTATTTTCACTGGATGGGGTGCTGGACGACTGAGTTCTTGGTTGAATCTAAACTTTGAAGCTAAACTTTGATACTTATTTAATATTTCTAGTTATTCCCAAAAACTCTGTTTAAAGTGCTTAATCCTTGAGATTTTGGTTCCTCCCCCCATGGAGGTGTTTAGTAGATGGTTTATAACTTCTACTTGATTTCTGAGATTTTAATTTCAATTTTGTATATTACCATGTATCTTTACAAGTAATATATATACACTACCGTTTCACCCCCACGCCCCAAAAAAAGGAGATCTAGTTCTTAACTCCAGCCCTTTACTGATATGATTAACCAAGATGGTCGCGACCCAAACCCAGCCTATCGAATGAAACAACCCTATACCTTTACAAACCCCAATCTACAAACCTTATAGCTTTGCATGAAAAAGCTTCAGCATGCTTCAATCAAGCCATGGCACTATCTCTTGCAATGAATGCTGCAATGGCAAAGGAACAATCAAACTAGAAGCAAACAAATCTGCAGTTTTGCATGCATGATGCCCACTAGAACAGGTGTAGTAGTTGCAGAAGCACTTAAGAGACCAGCAAACACGGGCATTATTTTGGTGATAAATGATGCATTAATAGAGGGGCCATCGCCAAACTCCAAAAGCATTGGGTAGAGCTCAGGGCACTTAAGTTATATGATTAGTCCGCTGGATTCAAACAGCCTCCTCTTGACATTTGCCGCAGTGTTTAGTCTGGATTCTCCTTTGAAAGGAACCTTTAGTTTCCATGGCATAGACCGAATAATCCTTAAGCAGTACCTGATCATAACCTTGCTCTGCCTAGCAAGAAAAATCCTAATATGGCTTCAAATGCCATGTAGGCTGCCCAGTTGATCTGGGCATCCCGGACTTGTGCTACACCATGGCTACTTCGTGACAAGCGACCTGGGAAAAAATGCTAATTGTTTAATGCAAATTATGGCATAATGCATATAAGTTTGTGAAGCATGGAAGTTGTTCCAAGTCATGCAATTTCTAAGTTGAGCGATAAAGGTTTAAGCTACAAGGAGTTGCATAAATCAAAGGGAAAGCATGTCGATAACAACAAAATGTAGAAGTTGTGGATCCAAAGGTAACTGGCAAGGTATGTTATAAGTTCAAGTTATTGAAGGAAAACAGGAAGAAGGAATTCCTCTCAGTTTACAAAAAAATACATTAGCGTAACAAGGTTCTTGAAGGGCAGATACCTCAAGCATTGGCTGTGGCATTCTTTTTACGTGGCACTAGTTGTGAAATCAATTGGATAAGCTGCAACAGCAATAAGAATACTCCAAACTCGCACAAACAGCTTAAAACTTCACAAGAACTCCCAAAAATGCGTAAGAACTCTGGCGCTTGTAGGCGCTCACCAAGTGCCAACTGAATCAGTAAGTTTGGAGTCCTAATATATCCAAAATTTGCAACAAAGATGACACCAGAAGCTCTGGAAACGAAAATTGTCGACAACGAAAAGGAAGTAAAAATTTCAAGATGGGCTAAAATTTCATCCAAGAATTTTTCTAGTTGGAAATTTCGCACCTGAAAATTTCAGCTAGAAATTTCATGCAGAAATTTCCACGTAAAATTTCTCCTTCCAAAATTAGTCATGACATAAACATGAAGGAGTAAATTAGTTTTGATGAATTTCTTCTTTACGAAGGCTAAGGGCCTCTAGCTAGAGTCTTTAATAGGATTTCTAGTGTGATCCATATGCTTTAAGCTTTAGCTAGCAGTTTCATTCGAATAGTCCACTTAACTGAAAACAATTTTGATAAGAGCTTGTTTTACTAATAATGTGTGGCCAATTAAAAATCGTATATTTATAACTTATGGTTGTTGAAGGTTATGTGGTGTAGTCGTATTTAAATATCGTGAATGCCGAGCACGCTGCGAGCTTTCCTCGCATGGCACCGTGCTGACGCTTTTAATTCTAATTTGGTTCGTTGCAGCTATTGGGCTCCGCGATAACATGAGATGGGGATGCCTTTGGTTCTTGTTTGCTTCATCCGCAGTAGCGGCGACAGTGGATGTATTGCTTGTGTTTTTGTATACAAGAAACAATCGGCTTAAATTCTCGGGTGTCACCAGGCTTCTACTTCTACACCCCTCAAATTCCTAAGCCCCGGGTGTTTCTGAAACGCGGAAAAACAGTGGGTAGGCAAATTGCCAAGCAGTTGAAAAAAAAATGGCAAGAATGCTCGTTGAAACGACTCGGCCGTGAAATCTATGTTTATCTCAAGGTAATGTACAAAGAAAACTCCACTATTCGTGAAGAAAAAGCCGCCCCACATCTCTTTTAAAAGAAGATGTGCCACGGTCGGGCCAGATGACTCCGCTGACGCCGCAGAATTCTCGCCACCCTCGCTTTTTACGCTTTGTTGCCTTTGTTTTGCATCATGTACGCGTGAGGGCGCCGAGCAAGGGCAAGGCCTCACGCTTCATGCTCATGCCCCTATTGGTTCCATGCCGGCGATCCGTAGCTCGCAATGATGTCTTAGCATTAATTCGGGGCAGACTTGGAGCAACGTTCGCTTCGAGCGGTTGTCAGAGAATCTGTAGTAATCAATCTCTATTTTTTCATATATTGCATTGAATTCTGACCGTTTTAGCACACATCCATATCAAATTTTAATTGTATAGTTTTCATGGCATTGGCAATGCTCGCACGAGCCGTCCAGAAGCATAAGCAGCCCGCTTATGCAAGAGCAAGTTGAGCCTGCATTCCCATAAAGCCAATCAGCGGGTCTGTTATCAAGCCAAAATTCATGTGGATGATGCAATTTAACCGCCTGTGGCCGCATGTACTGCGTCGAATTAAACCGATTGTGAAGCTTCAGATAGGGTTAATCAGAGACGTCCTCTTCATGGCATTCTAAATAAGCCCCGATCATTGGATTGAAACTTGTTTTGCTAATAATATGACGTAGGCCAAAATTGAAACATGGAAGCAATGAATCTTAGAAGCCTACTATTTAATATTAGGTGGCAAAAATCATATACTACGCAGAGAAAGGAACCTCAATGTTACAAGGTCTTATGCCAGGTCTAAAATGAAATGCATAGATATCTGGCATCTGCAGGTGTAAATGGGATTAAAGATGATGTTCAAACTATATTAGAGGCTATGGGGTCAGGTCATGGCAGATGGATGAAACTGAACAGCCAGTCCCATCAAGCTTTAGGAAAATCGAATTCTCCTAAATTATCTTGAAATTTGTCTGGAAAATTGCAAGCAATCTATCGCCGCCACCTTTTCCGCATAATAGATGCATAAACCGTAGATGAGCCATACTACGATTCGCTTTTTCTTCCTCGCAATGCTTCTATCATCTACTTTGTAATCGTATAACATCTTTTGCATGATTTACTATCGAAGAGTGTTCTCGATGCCCGCTTGATGAAAAGGAAGCATTTGCCGAGCATGGGCTATACTATTCAACAATTTTTCGTTCTCTACATCCTCTATATCCTGAAAAACCCAATAGAAGTCTATATGTACTATGTAACTATTATCTTTGAAAATTTTTACTAATAGTACTCGGTTGCATTATAAGATCTTCTGTCATGTTCTTACCTAATGCCCTTCAACTAGGCTATATCAGCATGCCAGTAGAGGGTCTCTTGCTGATTCGGTACTGCAAAATTATATAAATAGGATCTACCAATTATTGGGCATTTGGTTTCAAAAGTAGGCCCATCTGACTAGCCTGATAGCTTCTGATCTATTCCATGCTTGCAAAAGACAAAACAAAAAAAACAAAATCATAATTCTGTTATAGTAATAATATAGTCCCTTATGATTTGTAGAAAATTTGGGGAACAAAAAAACTAACCAATGGATGTTGTTCGTAAGAAAATTGGTCACCTTTAACTCTTATCTCCTCTGGTAACATGAATTATGGAATCTGGAGAAGCTCCCTTAACATGGCAAGTCACAATGTAATTTGCATAATCAATCTAGCATTAACAAGTTGTCATTAGAAAACAAACTGAAGAAGCTGTGCAGACAATTGAGTTGTTAAGTTCGCATTTGTGTTTATCGATAGTTATGACCACCAACATTTTTAACATTTGTAGAAAGACGAGAAAAGTTACTGAAGTGTTTTTCAAATTCAAGATGGTCCCCAACTCTTAAATGATGTGAACAAACTTTACACACATTACCTAAATGTCAAAGCAATTCTTGATGTTCATTAAAACTTTAATGGAAACGGGAAATAGTTGTAAAGGGAACATAAACATCTTACCCTATACATCTAACAAATCCAACCCATCAACGATCTTATGGCGTTGGTTTATTTACAATAAAATCATCAACACTTCAATTTGACTCTTCTAGGATGCCAATCTAAATAAAAGCTATCCCTCAATTATTCAAAACAACAAAGACAAGTGTGTTTGTTTCATGAGTCGTGAGGTAGGTAGGTATACGCTGCTTAGGCTCCCTACCCAAAGATGTAAGGTGTGAGTACCTAGTATCGCTTCTTCTTCTTGTAATTTATTATTCTCAGATAATATTAATTAACTTGATCTTTCAAAAAATTATTCAAAACAAATGCTTGAACTAATATAAAGTGTTCAACCCATGTTGCACAGCTTGTGAATGCCGTACGAAGAAAGTTCAACAGCTCTAATATTGTTGAGCTGCTAATGCTGTAGGGACATTACATTACACCCTAAAGCTTGCTTAGTATTTAATATTGATATGAGGGCAAAGATCACGAATGTAGCCACGAACCAAAAAGCCAAATACAAACGCTTTGGATTTGTTGTCTACAGGTTCAATTGGATCGAGAAACTGCCATATTGGCAATTGTTAGCATCAGACTCTATAGTTGCGGATTCATTATAAGAGACTGAAGAAGAGAAGCCAGTAGAGGATGCCAATAATTTAGCAAAATTGGTAGAGTAAATTTTTGGAAAATTATTCCTAGATAACTTTTTAGAGATGCTTTTCTTAGATAACAAAAAGTATTACTAAAATTCACGGTTCTTGATGGCCTATGCACAGATTTGCGCTAGTTTACACCAGAAGAATGGATGGCTAGGTTGCTCTGCAGAGTTTGCGACAAATGCAAAAAATAAAAAAGATTTTATGTATTTCCACCAGACCGATTATTATAATGTCCTGCATACCTTTCTGTCCCTTACTTACAGAATGCTTATAAATCGAGTCATTAGAAAGCTATCCAGATATCTCGGAAACCAGACTTACGATTTAAAGATGGGTAAGTCAATTTATCCCTAAACATCTCTATTGAAGCTCAAACATTACCAAATAAGGACAATAATCTCGCCCTTTATCCCGCTTCGATTTATGGAAAAGCTTGAATTGCTTTTAGACATATTTGCAGTCGTTTATTGGTTTGGTTGGTTCCACTGCTCCAACTATTCTAATGTTTGTTCTCTACTCTTCCATCGTTAGACTTTGATTTCTCACAGCCCATGTCCTCTCCATCGAAATTACTTGCACTTGGAAAACACTAAGTTATTCAAAAGCTCCCGATTAAGTTACCATAAATTTAGCAATAGAAATTTCAATGTTCTAACTCAGTACAATTTTTTGTTCAATGATTTGATTCAGAATAGAACAACTTTATTTTCAATCTGACAACTTTGTTTTCAAACATCAAACTCATAATATTTCTACTCAGCCCCACGTAGTAGAGCTTAGTGGTTTTGCAGAGCTTAGAGCCTTTCTTTTCTTTGTTCTATCTCAGAACACTTTCTTTTCAGTTATCTAATTCAGACTAGAACAACTTTCTATTCAATCATTCAACTCAGAATATTTCTACTCACAGCTTAGACCTTCCATAAAACTTAAGCTTCACGACGACGTAGCAGAGTTTAGAGCTTCGACTATTTCTTTTTGAACGCCCAGTTTTAGCATAGTTGAAACCGATCACAACCTGCTATAATCTCTGGCTCCTTTCAATAAAAGAGCAATATTTGATTATGTTGATTGTGCCCAGCGCCCAAGTTCCAAACAAATTTTTTTCCAGAGATCTGTCATGCCGTTTCAATGAAGGGAGGTGCTGTTTTGATGAAGGTAGGTGCGCCCAGAACTGCACATACGATTCAAGAAGAGTCTAGCAGCTCTCTTCCTCTAAATCATCAAAGCTCCTTGCCTTCCAGCCACAAGTTCATAGTCGTCGCAGACTGCGTCACAAAAGCTCCCAAAAGCTACGTCAGAAACAACTTGAACAAGGCGCCCTCCCTCTTTTATACGAAG
Organism: Isoetes taiwanensis; assembly: GCA_021234155.1. Taxonomy (NCBI): domain Eukaryota; kingdom Viridiplantae; phylum Streptophyta; class Lycopodiopsida; order Isoetales; family Isoetaceae; genus Isoetes; species Isoetes taiwanensis. The sequence continues at coordinate 2,177,928 of JAJEKV010000048.1, forward strand.
CCAAGGAGAATCCTGGAGGATTCTAGAACCTATAGTAGAAGCTTCTAGCACCTTCTACACGTACGGAGAAACTTCTAGCACAAACTACTTTTAAAAATTTTAAGAGCTTACACGTGTCTAACTCTAACCAATAATATTTAAACAATCCGCTATGTTTAGCCCCTTATCCTCCAAATTACAAATTACAATTATATGTTAGAGATAAAATATCGGCCACAAAAATGACCTCCCCCATGGACATTTCTACTTCTACTTAGTAAACTTCAAGAGAGGGGATTTTTCTGGAAATTTACGGTTTTTTTTTTAACCATGTAATTTCCTGGTTCACTCCATCATACGAGATTTTCAATTTGGATAAAGTTTGGTATGTCAAATAGCCTTTTCAACTTTTCAGTTGGCCCCCAAGGTTCTTGTGTAAAGGGGTCCCACAAGACACGTCAGCAACTACAGCTGGCTGCTGATCTGGCCAGGTAGTGAGGAGAATAATGGCGAGCTCAAAATACGGTCTCTTGGGCTCCCATACTCCGGCGCTTCAACGATCTATTCTTCTTTCATATTCCGGGCCTTCCAATATCAAAAGGCGCAGCATTCTTCTTTCTTCTGAAGGCGCCGGATTTGGATTCCTCATACCAGAAATACTCAATATCGTAGCTCGCTGTTCTTGCCATTACTAGGTACTTTTTGTAACTGCATCACAGTTTTCATCGCATTCTTATCTTTTTCTTTTGATAGAATCAAGCATCTTGAATTTAGATTCAATTGAATCTTTCTAGTCTGAATTCGAATCTTGAATGTAGGTAATTCCTGAGGAATTTTTTTTGTTAACTTTGTTGCCGGAATCGCAGAATTGCTTTGTGAAATTTAGGATGTACACTGCCAGATTGTGGATTTTGAATCTTGAATGTAGATTATTCTTCGCTGGCAGTTGAGGATTTTTCTTGTTAAAGTTAGGCTATTCATTGCCGGAATCGAACAATTGCTTTGTTAAATCTCGTATATACATTGCCAGATTGAGGATTTTCTTCGGCATTTGGACAGCGAAATGCCTCCCGGCGTTTTCAATCCTGTATCACTTTCGCTTGATCCGGCAATGGACTCTGTTCCTGGAAATGGAGAACCGGAAATGGAAAACAAGATAGGGCTTCTGAAGCTTAAGCTCCGAACGGAACAACTTATTGAGGAAGAAAAGCCTGAATCCTCTCCCAGGCCCCGGCCAATAGAAACTTGTAAGAGTTCCGATTGCTTGGAATTATTAGCCGTTGTTTGTTCACCCAGTAAAAGATCGATTGCAAATACGCCCTGTGCCCCAAATTCCCAGCCCCCATTATCTGAAGAAGCATGGGAAAATCTGAAGCTATCGCGCGTCTTTTTTCGTGGAAGGCCCGTCGGAACAATTGCTGCTATGGATCCTAACGAGGAATCTCTTAATTATAACCAGGTGCGCCATTCTTCTGTCGTATTTGCCGTTTCAACGTCCAGTTATGTTTAATTCTTTCCCGTATTTTCTGTTACCGAAATTCTTGTTCCAGGTCTTTGTCAGGGATTTTGTTCCTAGTGCATTGGCGTTTCTAATGAACAATGAGCCTGATATTGTGAAGCAGTTTTTGATGAAGACCCTTAGGCTTCAAGGCTGGGAGAAGAGGATCGACAATTTTACTTTAGGGAAAGGTGTTATGCCTGCTAGTTTTAAAGTTCTGAATGATCCGATTAGGAACAACGATACCATGCTAGCCGATTTTGGAGAGAGTGCAATCGGAAGAGTTGCCCCTGTTGATTCCGGATTCTGGTGGATCTTTCTTCTTCGAGCTTATGTAAAATCTACTGGGGATTTAGGTCTTGCTGATTTGCCAGATTGTCAGCGCGGGATGAAATTGATTCTGACATTGTGCCTTTCCGAAGGATTCGATACCTTTCCTACTTTACTATGCGCAGACGGTTGCTGCATGGTTGATCGAAGAATGGTCAGTGGAAAAAATATTATCTTTTAAGTCCCTTTCAATGCCATTTCTGATTCTTCGAACTGTTAAATTATTAGGGTATATATGGCTACCCCATCGAAATCCAAGCTCTGTTTTACATGGCGCTTCGGTGTGCCAAAATCATGCTGAAACCAGAAATCGGAGGAAAGGATCTAATGGAAAGAATTGACAAGCGGCTTAATGCATTGAGCTTTCATATACGTACATATTTTTGGCTTGATTTCCAGCAGCTTAATAACATATACCGGTATAAAACTGAGGAATACTCCCACACTGCAGGAATAAAGTTTAATGTCATACCCTGATTCAATTCCAGGATTGGCTGGATTTCATGCCTTACAAAGGGTGGTTACTTCATTGGCAATGTCAGTCCTGCAAGGATGGATTTTCGTTGGTTCACAGTTGGTAACTGTGTGGCGATTATATCATCTCTGGCTACACAGGAGCAAGAAACTGCCATCATGGATCTGATTGAGTCAAGATGGGAAGAACTTGTATGGAAATGCTCTATGAAGGCCGTATATCCAGCTTTGGGAAGGCAGAATGGAGAAGTGTGACAGGGTTGTGATCCAAAAATACCAGGTGGAGCTACTCATAATGGAGGAAGCTGGCCAGGTATTAGGCATTTCTTCCGGGCAATTTCAACTTGATTCAAAATTTGGGCTCGTTTAAAGTTTGCTACAACCCAGAGCCAAAACACATGTGTAGAGAGATTCCTGGCATTGATTTACAGGGTTTTTAAATCTTTCTGTCCTTTTAGGCTTGCAAATACGTGTATGTAGAGAGCCTCCATCTTAGATTGTACAGGGTTTTATTTCTTATAAGCTTCGTCCTTTTAGTTTGCAAATATGTGTGTAGACAGATCTTAGATTGTACAGGATTTTTTATTTCTTATGCTTCCTGCCGTGTTGCAAAGCTCCTTTGTGCTCTTAACCGCTGCATGTGTGAAAAACTGGGAGACCCCACATAGCCGGAAAAGCTTCCAAGTTGCAGAAGGAGATTTGGCAAAGGACGGATGGCCAGAATATTATGATGGTAAGAATGGTAGGTATGTAGGAAAGCAAGCCTCGAAAGCTCCAAACATGGTCCATTGCAGGCTACTTGATGCAAAAATGTTACTGAGGATCCATCTCATATGGGGTATTTAGATATCTCTTAGAGGAGGATAAGTAAAGGCCAAAACCGTCACTTACACGCTCTGTGTCATGGACTTGCTAGGCTGAGAAGGCTTGATTTTCATTCTCGGATTATTCTTACAGTTGAAGAAGGGAGGTTTACCATGGAACTTAATTTTTACAGGTATAGGGCAATTTTGATAGTTATGGAAGCCAAATGATTTAAAAACAGATTGAGCAATTTCATTTGTTGAAAACTTTCATTTCGTGGAGAGAATAATAAAGCATCAGAGGTTTAAATTGTTCGTTATAGAAAGGTATTGTTGTTGGTGAGGGTGCAGGTAGAGATATAAGGAACTCTGTCAAACTTGTGTGAAAACGAAACTGTGAAATATGCGTCCATGTGCGTACGCTGGAATGGTGTCTTTGTCTTTTATATGTGTTATATTACAAAGACAAAAAGATCTTTGCGTGCATTTGCATACTATCACCAAGGCTACCAAGCCACTTTTGGCACCCTGCCCGAAAATAAGCTGGAAATTCTTTTCTATCCCAAGGAACGCCAACCATTGGCATTCAATGTATTTTCTACGTATTTCGTGTATAAGTACAGCCCTAAAGTGTACAAGTACAGCCCTAAAGCACTGAATGAAACCCAAATCCAGACGGGTGTAAGTAATTTTGTTTCGCGGTTTTAGAAGGGCGGCGTTCCAAAGAGAGTATTCCTCTCAAGCTAGTCGTTGCATGTTGGGCTTTTCATTGGGCAATTAATTTCTTCTTAATTCCCATATTCATTTCCTTATGATTTTGCACAATCGTAGCGCCAAATCTAAACCTACTGTTCTTCCGCAACACTACTTTAAGTGGGTCTCTTACGTTGTAAAAAACCATGCTTTATCAAACTAAATCATGTGGAACGCTTGACTTGTAGCAGCTTGTTGAGAGGAATATTTTTACTCCAGTTTGACTCTCCAGATCCGGTTTTTCATTTCAACAACCAGGTAACTTAATTAGTATCTCAAATTGGTTTGTTTATATGATTCTGCAGTATATTTGTGCCTTAAATTTTAGCCCTCAATTCCATATATCTAAGGTATTAGAGCTTTCGTTCTTGGAACTTAGGTTTTATCCTCTCTAAAGTAGAGAAAGTGCTCATTATTTTGCAGTAGTCTGTTATGTCTTTGATTTCATGTCTTTCATTGTATGTCTTTGATGTCTATTCTTTTATATTCAAAGTATTAAAACAAAGGTGGTCATTTGCAAGTTATATACATACATCTCACATGGAGATTATCAATCTTTAGGAGCAACTTACGTTTCATATGTTTTAGGAGGTGGAAGCCACATGATAAGAGAATTACAATAATTTATGTTTACGTAAGCTTTTCACTTTCTAATAATGGTACCTATCACTGTGACTTTGGCATGACCTAATAAACATGGTCCCTCGTAGGTTATATTATCAAATATGGTATTCCATCCGCTTACTATCTTGGTGGTCTATTATATTGGAAGCCACATGATTAGCAAAATATTCCAACTCCTTCTAAGTATGGGAAATTAATACTCGCTCACTAATATTGCCACGCTAGTGCAGTAAACATGGACCTTGCAGATTGAATTATATCATAGCAACAATGCAATCTAAACTAATCTATACATACCGAAAGCAAGTCTTTGGACATCAATAGACCCACTTGAAGGATCAAAAAACACATCAAATATTCGTGTCGGCCAAGATCATCAAAGAGAAGCAAGTCCAAACTAAGCAATTTAAGTCCCCTTTGCCAAATACATATTGCACGCATTGCATCCCCTCGTAATAAGCAAAACCAAATAAATAAGAAGTGGTGGAATGGGGTTCAAATCAAGGTCAAAGAGCAGGTCTCACCAAGAATAATGCTCAAGCATTACTTAACCATCAACTGAATGTAAGATCAAGACTCATTACCATTAGTGCAACAAAGGATAAGGCTACCTAACCTCGCACAACAAAATTTCCACATTGGTCTTAAGGAAGAGAACATGAAGTTTCAAATATCTCCTCCATTATACTCATATCCTGCAACAATGACAAATGAACTTCTTGAGTAAAACAAATGAAATAAAAAGCATCAATACCGCAGACAAGATGATCCAACCATGACAACAAAGATGCAAGTCTCTAGATGCTCAAAAGCTTTTGCATCAAGTTGATTTGGAACCTCTAAATGTTGTCGCAGTAAATCCACCTGTGAAACTAACTTGGAAAAAAATGGAAGTAAATGGACTTCCATCCGTCGTGGGAAACACACTTCTTCAAAAAGTCGCTGTTACAAACAGAGGGCGTTGCATCTTTCACCGCCTCTATATTCTTATAGATCCCTGCTAAATGGGCAACGACGCTTCCATGATAACTTTAAGAAAATGCATTAGGCAACAATCGTAGCGTAGTATTGCATGCAGAGGAACTTCTTATTTGCTTCTAACCTTTTCCCGTACCAAATCCAGCTCCTTAGGCCGCTTCAACAATCGTAATCTTTGCTGCACATGCAAATGAAAACCCACATTAGATCAAAGAATGAATTACAAACCAAATTGAAATCGCTGGCTAGGCTACCCGAGAAGAGTCGGAATCGGCTTTGCACTTTGATCTCGCCATAATCTCCAACAGCCGAATTTACCTCAGCCAAAGATCAAAGCACCTCCAAAAATCCGTCTCCGCTTCAACACCGTGAAAGGGAAATCTGATCTACCATGGCAACTGGACGGAATTCTCCGTTGTCAACAAAGCCGCACTTACCTCAAGAAAGATCAAAGCACCTCCAAGAAAATCTAAAGGGAAATCGGGACACCATGGCTGCTCGCGGGCTCCTCCTCGCGAACCGTAAAGCAAAGAGAACTTCGCTGTCTCCCCTTTCCCCTTTCTTTTGACCTGCTAAATTCATAAATGTTAGCAAATATGCAATGCCACCTTATTGTTACCTTCTGGGACACGTAAAAATTTGGTATGCCACCATTAAACCTTTAGAAAAACTAGGAAAACAACATATAAGATGTCGCCACTCTTAGGACTTGGCATTAATTTCAAGGACCTTTGTTTGAATCCAGCTAAGATCAAACTCCTGAAATCCAAGGGGGCCTAAGCATCAAAGCCCCAAATAAGAGACCATTAATGTTAAGCCGCCACCTCATCAAAGGCATTTATTGCATCAATACACGTATTTACATCTCATCCATTCATCCAACACATCTCGGACGGGCCAGATCAATCTCTATGAAGAAGGGGGTGCTATTCGATTGAGGTGGTGGCACCATCCGACTATTCCATCTCGTGATCCGATCTACACTCAAGTATGCACCCAAATCTCTATGAAGAAGGGGCAGCTTAATAATCTTATATATATAATAGATATGGCTGACTTGAGCCTTTATCTAGAGAAAGTTACAGTACAATGGGACTAAAAACTCGGAGAGATCCACTAGAGCAAATCCACTCCACCTCAAATACAACATCTAAACAAAGATGAAGAGCAAGCAAAAATCCCTATGAGTAAGTGTGAATCGAAGATATTGCTTCAAATACCTACTTTTTACCTCATTAGCAATTGATGAGCTCAATGGCTTTTAGACAATCATTGTTGGGCATCTCGCATCCCAACACCAAGCAAGACCTTTGAATAGAGAAGAATCCTTCTTTCCAAATGGACCGATGATCCATGCGTATTAAATGAAATGCCTTTTTTGGGCCAAATTTTCCCCAACCATTTGATAGTCCGCTAATAACACCTAATCGGTATTCAAATTGCAAATAAAGAGGCCTTGAAGCTACAACTAAGCATTGCCCGGAGCATGCTCCATACAAGAAGAAGTAATGTTTCAATTGTCTCTGGCCCCTCTCAGGCAAGTAATAAGGCGGACAAAGTGCGATACCTCTAGACCTAAACTGCACTAGGAATATTAATGCGCGACAACGATGAATGATTTGCCACCATAAAACAGATACTTTGGGATGGAGTAGTTTTATCCCATACCCATTTCCATACCGCCACGATCCCTAGGAATAATCAAAGGCCACTTGATGAAGGAGCTAAGACGTCTCTGGCAGCAAGCAAGACCTCGTACATGGAATTCACCAACTTATCTCGCTTTGACACGCCATGAACTACCTGCATATCGGGTCATCCACTTGTGCTATTGGAGAAAGAATCACATACCTTCAAGCAACAATCCCACCTTAAAAGGCGGAACTTAGCTTGCAACCCTTCCCATGTCAAAGAATCAGCTTTTGATTATTATACTAATCGATATTATATACACATCTAGCCGATTCCATCGACGCCGCCTGTAGATTCCTAAGATACCGTGAGGGGACCACTGTACCCCAATGAATCCACCAAATAACTTGCGCAGTGCTTAGCAGCCAAGATGGTGAAAATATGTACAGTCTCCGCACGCAATTAGCAATCCTCTAAGAAATGGAGAAGCACTAGGGTATGCGGTCAGTGGATAAAATAGAGCTCAGGGGAAAAGTGGTCTAACAGATGGAGATCCAAAAAAAATGCACATTTGCAAAGATTGATAAACAAGACGGGAACCTGGGGACTCATCCACATTATTTAAAATTTCTCCAAATAAACTTAGAAATCATCATTTTGCTCTGCAAAAGAAAATTGATCATCCCAAGGCCGTCAGAATGCTTTGGCAACATGCACTTTTCCCAACAGCAGCAGCCTCCTCTATTCCCCCCAAATGAAGTTCCTTACAACCCTGACGATAAGTTGTAGTTTTGACTGTGGAGCCAACATGAATGAAGCCATATACACATGGGTGCCACTAAGAACTGACTTAGCCACAATGATTCGTCCCGCCATTGACGAATATGGATTGCGTGTTCCCTATGAGAGCAATGCTAATGTGTCCCCTATTTGCACTTAATGGGATGTTTGTTAGTTTTATTGTGGGCCTTTAATGAGAGGAATATTATCCTGAATCGAAGGCCCATAGTTTTTTGCCATGCGATCGCTCTCAAGTTTCCTAAGGTGCACATTGGACCAAGAGGACCATTGCCTTTTCAGAGCATCCATATATTCACATATAACCTCACTTTAACAAAGCAACAGCATATTGCATCCGGTAGCCAACACAAGTAAGCCGGAACGGAAGAACCTTTATGCTCTACTCTGCTTCGCCTGATTCGGACCTGCTTCAAGCATATATATGACCTTGACCATCTCATGGTACCCTCCTGAAACAAAACAATCTGTCCTCCAACCCAATTTCGACCTGGTTAGAGCCATTGCCAAGCATCCTCTGTCATGCCTTAATCCCGCTCCACTGAATCATTGCTCCACATCAATCAATATCAAAAACTCCACATCAATCAATAATAGAAACAAATTCGAAATACAAAAGCAACCAATTCGAAATACACCAGCAACAAATTCGAAACTCCAGAGGATCATTGCACCAATTCTACAATCAAATCTGCACTCGAATTCTACACTGGATCTGCTGTTTCCCATTCCGTCGAATGTCGTTCTCTGCAAAAAAAGGAACTGCCTGACACTCCCGACATGCAAAAAGATAACACAGGCATCGTGTCTTTGCCCGTGCAATGTTACCAAAAATTGCCTTGTCCATTTCAAATTCCATACCATTGCAAGAATAACCACAAATAATAGCCCTAATTAGAAACATGACTTTAAGCTGCTCAAACATGGCAAAAGATACAGTTTCACATACAACACATGGCAAAAACCTTAATCCCAACCATGAGAGAATACCCTCCTGCAATACGAAATGAATTGTGGAAACTTTATGAGTTATCCTATGAGTAGATAATAAGAATCGTAATTTTATTGATTCTTGTAATGTTGGTTGTGAAATACAAGAAAATAATTTGTTGCATTTTATGTCTTCTATTTCATTTAAGTGTCAAAGAAAAAGCATCTATGGTTGTGAAATACAAGAGAATAATTTTTTGCATTTTATGTCTTCTATTTCATTTAAGTGTCAAAGAAAAAGTATCTATAACAATAGAAATGTTATAGAAACTATGATCAATATTAACGTCCATGGTGGAAACTCGAAATTGTAGAATATAATACTATACTAAATTTAGCTTTGAGTAGGGTTAGATATAAGAATTTGCATTGATATGTTCCAGTGCTTGCTGGAGATGATATAAGAATTTGCATTGGTATGTTCTGGTGCTTGCTGGAGATGATTCGTTTCGGATGTGAGTTTTTAGTTGGGTATCTTCCTCTCATTTTGCCCTCTCTTGGAGATTATTCGTTTCGGATGTGAGTTTCTAGTTGGGTATCTTGCTCTTGTTTTGCCCTCTTCTGTTCCAACTAGGATTAATCAATTGTTTTAGAAGAGGCATTTGAGAAAGGGGATAAAAAACAATGAAGAATATATCGAGGTGGCTCTAATTATAGGATAAGCAAGAGTTATATTTCTGCCAGCAGGGGTGCAGTTAATCGAGAAGGTCGAAAAGAAGCACAATGATAGCGCGCCACCCTTTATTTGGGGAGGCTCCCGTTGTTTAGTAGATAATGGAAAGAAGTTGACGACTGGTGCGGTCCAGCATCCATCTGGTAATGCTTAACTTTTAATGAGCTAATGACCTTATTTATGTATACTTGAAGCTCAAGGTCTAGATAATGCGCCGACGGACCACCTCTGCTTATATTTGCCTACTTGCGTCGTCGGACCAGATTTATCACAAAATGTCTTTTTGATTTGGTCCTTTATGCCATTGGTTCTCTTTGGAAATGTCATCTTGCTTAGTTATATACCATTGTCTATTAATAAAATCTAGAAATCTTGCCTTTAAAAAAAATAAAAAACAATAAGAAAATCACCTAAGGATCATTTCAATACCTCAAATATTTTTGAGTGATGCAAAAAGGCATATTTGTACGACTTTTAGTGGTGGCCACAATATGATTTTGGAGATGCATATTTTGGAGTTGTATTTTGTGTGATATGATTTTGGAGGTGTATTTTGTGTGATGTACTAATTCCTATTTCTACTCTCTTCGAATGTTGTTTTGCTAATTGTTATGTGTATAGCATGTAGTCGTCCTTTTGTATATGGTATTTTTGTTGAGCAAAATACATGGAAACACGTGCACACATGGGCTCTTCCTATTTTAGGGTTTCTGTTGGTGAGTAGATTTCTGTTGTGGCCCCTTCTTTGCTTCTTTGAAAAGCTTTGAGCTAAGATATTTTCCTTTGCTTTGATACATTTGTGGAGATGGTCAAAGTTGAATCAATCTAATGTCAAAGTAACCATCGGCTAGCATGAGGACAACTATCATTCGGCCATGAAATTCCTCTTCTTCAATACAAAAGTTCCTCTTTATATCTAGTTTTGGAGATTGGATGTCGTAACAATAACGGAATGTAAATATGTGATTGTTCCCATGGGCAAATATATTCCTTGTGCATGAAGCATTAAAATTAACAGCCTAAATGTAAATTGAACTAGGGTTTGCATTTCGCTAAGCATATATATCAAGGTCCTATTTGTATCAACACACGCTAAGTAAGCCTTTTGGTGTTTTAAAATTCTATGATTCCCATCAACAAAGAATATCCTCGGCTCTATATTTAATTTAATTTAATTTAATTTAGTAGTTTAACAGCATACCACTTTAGCAACATCCCTTGTGGGACCTATGATGATTATGATGACACATTCTCAGACATACACCATAAATGATCATACATGATGGAACGCACAAAGCCACCCCTCGTTGTGGCTCCATGGGAGACGATTGGTCAACAGGGTTATTCCTCACCGCACTTACATCACATGACCAGTGGTAGTCCTACTAAGTGCCCATACATGATGAGATTCACATTCATCCACGTCATTCTCAGCACATACTACACATGATGAGACTTGCACTCATCCACTTACCACCAACATGATGCCATATCGTCATTCGTTGTTATTTTTTGGAAATTTTGGCTAGCCAAAACGGTTTGAGACCATGTTGATGGCTTTAGGAAGTGATATGGATATGGATAGAAGACAAATTGATATGAAATTACGGTGGCTAGGGTATAAGGCAATGCATGGTGGAAAATAGACTAAGTGAATGGAAAATAGAGGATATGCCAACTTAGAACTATGAGTCAAGCTTGTGATCCAGCTCCATCCTCATAGATACCCCACAGCCCAATAACAAGTTGGGTGGATTGGTTCTCTTCCTCACAAAATTTTAAGTTGGTTTGCTCTCTTTTATCGAGAAAGGAGCCCTGCACTGTAAGATTTTGGTCGGCCTTCATCAGCAGAGCTCGAGGCTCGGCTGGTGATCTGCATCTTCAATGCATATTTGTCACAAAACTCGCATCCAAAACAAGGCCTCTGGCCCAAGATCAGTATATGCATCAAAATTTCGCCAAATTCGTCAGAGATACACTTCGATGATGTTGCACTCGGTGATTGCTTTCGAAAAGTGGGTTAATGTGGGAGGATGTCAAAGATATGTTGTTATCTATGGAGGACCTCGACTCTAGAAGCAGCTTCTGGCATCGATTTGCAGTCCATTATGATAATTGGCTCTTCAATGGTGTGCGCAAGAGGAGACGAAGCCGTCTTCCAAGCTCACAAGCATTCCTCGCTAATGCTTTGCCCCGGCCCCATTTTGTAGAATCCAGCCAGACCGGAAAGGCCTCGGCAGCCTATGCAGCATTGGATTCCGCTGGCTCGAGACCCCTTTGTCCGCACCGAAGCGCCGGCCGAGAGAGCTAATCTTGCCACCATTTCATGGAAGGGCTGGTCATTGCGCTGCGGATACCCGTGAAGCCTAAATCAAATAAAACCCAGGCTGCCCAGTAGTAGAGTCTTCATCTGGCCAGACGCCATTTAATTCTTGCACTTTCATGAAAGGTTTATCCCATCGAGCAAGGCTAACAAGGAATTTTTTATCTCTATATCATTGGAATCGAGGTTAGGAGGTTGGAAGTATCACAACTTGATTGTGGTGCAAATGCCTCGCTATGGATAATGCTTCAAGCATTAAGCACACCATCCCAAGAAGCAAGTTTGAGTATCCCAGCTCGCCGGGCCGGATTGATGGACGCGAGATCGGCGCTAGCTCATAGAATGTACCGACCCTTCAAAGTTTTGGTTCGAGGGAGCTTCTTGTAGCGCTCTTCAATCTCATCACAGCCCACATGCGCCAAGAGGTCTTGGTCCGGGCCTGAACTACACAACCCAATAAATCGATCATGGTTAGGATCTTTTGATTTTGCTAGTGTTAACTCTAGTTCCAGCTCATCCTCATAGCTTCATGCCTCTACACCAATATCTACTCACCAGGTAGCATCGCTGGCTCCTTATTATGTCCTTGATGTTCCCGCTTCTCGCTCCATCATCCCACTGGGCCTTTGTCTCGGGCCTTCGACTCGCCATGGTCTACTCCATGTTCCAGCCCAGATTTTGCCTCCTCCCTCCTCCTCCTCTAGTTCCCTGCTCCAGTTGTTCTACTCCCCGCTTCTCAGAAGCCTCTTCATGCCCCTCGCATCCATATCCGAAGATCTCTCTCTTCACAAGTTTATCAACTGACAGTAAGATCCCCAGCTCAAAGATTTGCAATCCAAGTTCATCCTTTGACTAGCTCGCTTCGATGTCTCGCTCCCTCGTCTCTTCCCCGATAAGTACAAGGATTTTGGCGTATGTCTTGATAAGGCCGCCAAGAGCTTAGAGCATCAGTCTCCTATGGATCGCCCCATTGATTCTTCACCAGTGGACAACTCCTACCATATGGCCCTATCTATGGCTTGTCACCAACAGAACTGGAAACTTTGTGGACCTATATCGAGGAGAATCTTGCGACTGGATTTATCCGACATTCTCAATCATCCGCATGGGCTGCTATCTTTTTTATTTCCAAGAAGGACGATTCTTTACGGTTAGTTGTGGATTATCGCTACCAACAAGATTATCAGTGGCACAATCAAAAGATCCTTTCCTCCGATTCCGTGAGTTACTTGAGCTAATTACAAGGTGCGCGTGATACTTTAGCAAAATCGATCTTCGAGGTGCCTATAATAATCTTATCCGGATCAGGGAAGGTGATGAGTGGAAGACAGTCTTTCGAACTTGGTATGGTCATTTCGAGTATATCATCATACCTTTCGGCCTTAATAATGCTCCAACGGTCTTTTAGCACATGGCTAACGATGTTTTTTGGGAGTTTTTGGATCTCTTTGTGATCATCTATCGGGATGATATTCTAGCTTATTCGAAGACTTTAGAGGAGCACGAAGAACATGTTCGGAGGGTCCTTCAGAAGCTGCGGGAACATGGACTTTATGCCATGCTGGCAACTCCTTAAAAAAATAACAATGCATATTGCTTGTCCACTTAAAAACAACACCATCCATCAGTAAAACCACATCTTCATAGATCTACATGTAGGTTTTTTTTGTAATCTCCCAAAAACCATATATATGTGGACTTTTTAAAACTATTGTTTTCAACCGTGAACCACAAAAAGCACCTGCATAGTTCTCAAATGCATAGGAATAGCTTACAATAACCTTTCAAAAAGTGGTTAGGGTGCAACTAACCAGACATAAATGGTTAGTGCATAAATGAAGAGGAAAGCATAAATCAGGCATAATTACTAGAATAACAAAGCCATTGACGTGTATGTCTGTGCGCAGACCTTAGTATCCATAAAGTTTGGATCAAACAATGGCATGAAATGATATCAATACGAATAACATAGATATAAGGAATCAATCTGCATGTTTTTCTGTAATGTCTTTACCTTAATTTATTGCATATAAAATCCGTAATTTATTGGGAAATACTACTATACTTGCCAATAAACCACGCATCTCATAGGATAGTAGAACTAACTCCATACATTATAAAAGCACAATATCCAAATAGAGACTTTAGGATTTGAAGCATTGTCAATATTTAAAGATTGAAGGGAGCATTGTATGGTGAAGGCCTAGATTAAAATGTCAAACGTGCAAAATGCACAAAAGCTAAGTTTAATTGCGCGAACTACTCAAAGAAAACTCAAATGTCTGAAAAACAAAACCAATTACAATCTTCCATGACTAAAATCAGCAAATGAACTGCTTTTCAGGATGTGAACTTGGATTCTTCTCATTGAGCATGAAAATTGAAAGAATACCTGGATAAGTAGCCCTTATCACACACCCTATCTAGATCCAATTTTAAACCACATAGAGAGAGAACCTCAAAAGAAACTCTTTATAATGCAAGTACGATTTTCCCTTTTAATTACCTCAACCAATGAGGTGATGCCACATATACTCCCTCAAGGTAATGGTTAAGGGTTTTTTTTTTAAAGCCCCTTTATAATTTATTTAAACGTCACTTTTACTTGCGAAGCAAACGCCATTTAAAAATAACCCATACACCGCCCCTAGGCGTTAACTGCTCTTTGGAACGTTCCCGGGCCACCCGATGGCATTTCCAAAGCAAACTCTCGGTCCCAAGGCCCGCAAGCGCGACTTGCCCTTGGTCTGTAACAATTTCTTCCCCTCTCCTTAGGACCTTGTCCTCAAGGTCTAGAGTTTCAAATGAGGAAAACGTTGCACAAACTCATCCGTCTCCCGAGTGGCATCCGGGGAGACTGGCCTTGCCACAAGACCAGATATTCACGAATATCTCTATTGCGCAACTGTCGAACATGAGTATCCGGAATCCGTTCGTGTGTTACAACGGGGCTTAATACTAGCGGTATACTCTCAGGACTAACACCATTGTCCGTATCTAGTATAGCTCGCTTAAGTTGGCTTACATGAAATATGGGATGGATCCCAATATCCTGCGGTAATGCCAACTTATATGCTGTGGTACCTAACCTTTTAACAATTTTAAAAGGTCCACCATATCTCGGGGTTAACTTAGGCACATGCCCTTTAACCAACGGATTAAGGGTGTTGATTCGTAATGATGAAGGATACATAATCCTTAAGAACACATAGTCATCTTCCTCATAGGTAACATCACGTCTATGCTTATTAGCATACATTTGAGCACGATCTTGCAATCTTCGCAAGTTTGTCGACATTGAAGCAAAATTGCATTCATGTCATCTAACATATTTACGGCGGCATCCGTCTTTAGATATTTATGCATACCAGCGTAAATTCTGAGATTTTGCCCCATCATAGCAACAAAGGGAGTCATTTTAATTCTCGTATGTGATGGCTGTTGTTATACGCAAATTCCAGGTAAGGCAAATACTCCTTCCAATGAGTTTGGCATTTATGGACAAAACTTCTCAACATATCCTCTAAAATCATGTTGATATCCGTTTATGGGTGGTTATCACTACTCATTCTCAATCGTATCTTAAGACCTTTCATAAGGTCCCTCCAAAAATGACCCGTGAACGTGGTATCCTGATCACTTATGATAGACAAGGGCAAACCAAAAAGAGGGAAAACATATCTCATATATGCAGTTGCTACATCTGGACCAGTAGCATCCTCATTTAAGGCCACAAATTTGGCGTACTTAGTTAGACAATCAACAATCATCCACACCTGAGTGTTTTGCCTTACAGTTCTAGGCAAAGCGACTATGAAGTCCATACTTATACACTCCCATCTTTGCAATGGTATAGGTATAGTTTGTAATAGTCCCCAGGTATATGACCATGGTCAACTTTAATAGCTTGACACATCAAACAATGTGAAACTAAGTCCCAGACTTGTTCCTTCATGTTCGGCCAATAGTAGTGGCACTTGACCAACTCATAGATCTTCTACTCACCCCCGTATCCAGCTTGCGGGGTTTCATGATGGTCACGCAATATCAAACCCTGAAGATTAGCATGCAATGGAACATAAATCCTTGATTTATAAAAGTACAACCCATCTTGTTTAGTCCACCAATCCCCAAATTTGGTTACGGGGGGTTGTTTCTTATCTTTTTGATATGCGTCCTTAATCCTTTGGAAGAGATCATTCTCCCCTACCATCAAAGTATTCAAATGCTTAATCCTGGATAAGTCATCTGCAACCGGATTATTCTTTCCAGGGGTATGCTTAATACTAAAATGGAACTCATGTAGAAAGTCAAGCCACTTAGCTTGCCTAGGGCTAATCTCAGCTTGGCGTTGCAAAAACCTCAAAGGCTTGTGACCAATATATACCACAAACTTGCGCGGCTCTTTACTGGTACCACATCATCATATTCCCAATCAATTCGAAATGGTCTAAAACCCCCAAAAGCAGAAGATCAAGCAGCAAGGAAAAGCATAACGCTCCAATTGCTTGGCTCTAAAGGCAAAACTGTGATCTTTGAAATCGTCTCCAATTCCTTTTATAAGATCCCTAGGACCAAGAATAGGGGAAAAAAGGCTTATGGGCCTTTTCTACATCTAAAACCGAGCTCCCTAAGTATAGATCCAACCCTTTCTATCTAATCCGGCCGCTTCATAACAGGCCGCGATGCCATAGCTTCGATTTCCCGTTTTAATTACCTCAACCAATGAGGTGATGCCACATACACCCCCTCAAAGCAATGGTTAAGGGTTTTTTAAAAGCCCCTTTATAATCTATTTAAATGTCACTTTTACATACGAAGCAAACGCCATTTAAAAATAACACATACGTCCTCCCTAGGCAGTAACTGCTCTTTGAAACGTTCCTAGGCCACCCGGTGCCATTTCCAAAGCAAACTCCCAGTCCCAAGGCCTGCAAACGCGACTTGCCCTTAGTCCGTAACATATGTACAGATGATATGGACCTATTAGCCCACACTCTAGCAAGCATGCAACAACATCTATGCATAATGAGCACATTCTATTAGGACAATAGAATGCAGGCCAACTTGGCAAAGACAACGATACTTCTTATATTATGTTCTAGACAATATAGGCATCCCCTCTTCGCTTATCATGATCAAAACACAGAGGTGGTACAAACATATAAATATTTACAACACACTTGTATCCAACAACGAGTAACGGTAACGATAGGTTGGAAGGCACTCTATGCCATACAAAATAATTGTCACAAAGCAAAGCTCTATCATTGGTCCCATTGAGCAAACTTGTTGAGTATTTTTTATGGAACCAAATCTTTTATATATGGAGTGGTGATATAGGGACCAAGGATATCCCTTGGCACTTGGGAAGATTTGGAATGGTCCAGATAGCAGTCAAGTCCATGGTTCCCTACCCAATTCTCCTTCAAGGAACAATTCCTGTCCCTGCAATGTGTCGCTTTCGAAAGACACATACACTACTGTTAGAAGATGCTGAACATGGGAAACACACGACTTCCAAATTTGGCCTACACATTGACCATGGGCCCTACACCACAATGTCTTAAAGCCTGTAGGAAGGAGGTTAATTTTCTAGATGGGATGCCCAAGAGCAGACATATGTATAGGTGCAGAATGATGACGATCAGACTCCTTTGAAACATTATCTTGGTACATGCTTCCTTGGTAATGTTTGGTGTGTTAGTGCTTTGAAAAATGTCAAAATAATACACTAGAGAAGCCAGATCATCTAACGCGATCTCCAGTTAGAAATTCGTACGATAATAAATCACTACATGGAATAGTCTAGAGATGTTTAGAAAGTCCTCTTGGCTCAATCAGGGAAATAAAATAATTTGATTTGGAAGAAATATGTCTATGTGAGAAACATATTGTTAAATTGCCTAAGGCTTGATAGAGAGAGAGCAAAGTTTTACGCTGCAAAAGAATAATTCATGGCATCCAGTATATTACACTAAGCTACTAGTAGACTACCAAGAAATCCAGCTATGCATCAATTGTGAACAACCAAAAGTTTGATGGAATTGCAAATCTTTCATTGCCTACAGTTTAAGGGTGAAATATATAGTACCATATAGCATTCTTATGCAAGACACAAGTTTCTACCAAAGAATTGTCTCGTTTCTAGACACGACTGCATAATTAAGAATAGTAATAGGATGTGTAGAAAATAATTATGCCTTTATCTAGAAAGTTAAGTTTGCGTTCTTGATCCAACAAAGTCTTACGGATTCATATAGCATTAAGTTTCCACAATTCGCTTCGTATTGCGGGAGGGTATTCTCGCATGGTTGGGATTAAGATTTTTGCCATGTATTGTATGTGAAACCATACATTTTTCCATGTTGAGCAGCTTAAGGTCATATTTCTAATTAGGGCTATTATTTGTGGTTATTCTTGCAATGGTATGGAATTAGAAATGGACAAGGCAGTTTTTGGTAACATTGCATGGGCAAAGACACGATGCCTGGTGGTTATCTTTCAGATGTCGGGAGGTTCCGCGCCCTCCATCGGGCAGAGGGACGACGCTGTACGGATGGGGTACAACAGATTCTGGATGTAGAATTCGAGCACCAGATGTAGAACTGATGCAACATCCTCCTGAGCTTCCTCGGGAATTTGTCAAGCCAGGTTTTCTGATTTTGCCTCCCTCACCTAAAAATATGCCCTGAGAAATTTTGCCCCTCGCTTTCTTTTGGCTGCAGGTTTTTCAAATGGTGGTTTTAAACATTTTCCACGTTTTTCTGCTTTCTTCTCGCTTCCGCCGATTATCCGCTTTTTGGCCCTCGCTTTTCCTGAGGGGGTCAAGGAAGGTCTCCCGCTGGCCGTGTATTTCGAATCGTTGCTTTCAGATTCTCGAATTTGTTTCGCCATTGATCGACGTGCGCGGAGTTTCGCTTTGGATTGACGGAGCCGCATGATTCAAAGGGAGCCGGGTTAAGGCATGATATGGTGGCTGCTCGGGTAACATTCTTAACCAGTCAAATAGGGCCTGAGGACATTGTTTCGCTTTTTAGGAGGGTACCATGAGATGGTCAAGGTCATAAATATGCTTGAAGCATGTCTGAATCAAAGCGGGCAAGGTGAGCAAAAGGTTCTTCCATTCCTACTTGTCAGGTCAAGGCTAACGGATGCAATATTATGTCAGAGTGAGGTTATATGTGAATATATGGATGCTCTGAAAAGGCAATGGCCCTCTTGGTGCAATGTGCACCTTAGGAAACTTGAGAGGGGTCGCATGAAAAACCACGGGCCTTCGATTTAGGATAAAACAGGGAATATTCCTCCCATCAAAGGCCCACAATAAAACTAATAAAAAGTTAAGTGCAATTGAATGTATTAAAAATAAGATGCGCCTACGGAATTTAGGCGTTTATGTTCATCTGTCTCAAAATTGGGCCGTCAACGTTCATCTATACCTAGCATGATATACATGCAGCATCACAGAGAGCTGTTTTTACTCCTGCTTGTCTTCCTGCCTGAAGATGCCGTACTTGCATAGTCCTGCAGTAACATCTATGTTCTTGATGTGGCCTTCTCAGGCACCATAGTTATACTGATGGGCTTTTCCTTCAGGTATTGGTGCAGTGTTTGCTTGATGCAGTGTCCTCTTTTAGATATCGGAGGCACGATTATCAACCATGGGAGTTATGTCTGCCAGATATTTGAGGCCCTTTGTGTTTGCAAATCCTGCCTGATTCTTGATTCTGCATCCATTCCATACAAGGTTTCAGAGTTTTGGGTACTTGTTTGGTTTTGTTGGTTGGGTGTCTTCGTTTAAGACTCCGGTATTCAGACAGAAGATGTGAGTTGTGAACATTTCATTGGAACTACGACCATTCTTGCCTGATCATAACAAGGATCATAAATTTAGGTGGTATTGGAACATATACGACCACAGCATTGGATATGTAGGTCGTCTGCACTTTGGTGAAGGATTTAATTGTCCTTCCAACCGGAGAGAAAATGACAGCAGATGATGTTTTGTTGTAATGCTAGCAGATGATGTTTTGTTGTAATGTTGGCATTTGCTAGCTTGATACTGAAGGCCATAAATGGAGATTCTATTATTGCTTAGCTATGACAACATCCCAATGGCAGTAATCACCTCACACAGTATATCAAAAATTGCTACAAAAGCTCAATATAAATGACTGTAAGTTAATATAAGTTAATAGTAGTTCCATTTGAGCCAGAGGTGTCAAAGCTCAAACTTCATACTGAAGTGGAATCTTGTAATGGTACCTTATATGGGCAAGGTCCCTTGATAGATCTTAGTATAGCTGTTAGCTAAAAATTCCTGGTAGCTCCAATTTCTTGTAACATGTTGATAAGCAGTGGTAATCCAAACTGATAATTGTGATTCCAGGCATGCCTGTAACTAAAGAAAAACTCCACAAATTGGCTTAAAATTTTTGCATCTGCGGATACAATCAAAGCGCATGCCAGATATACTTCTTATAGACCTGTTCTAAGCAACCGGTATTAACATCAAAATGGAAGCTTGTATATTCAGTACTTGTATAAGCATTCCTATGGCCCCCATGCTGTAAGATATGACAGGAACTGAGATCATACAATATAATGAATGATAAAGATGAAGAATATAACAGAAAACCATATCCAAAACGTCTACCAAGAATGATACGCAAATATCTCTCTCATCTGTAGTATAAGTCTGGATTTCAATTATATACTCAAACATTTGAGCAACTTAGAACTAACTGAGCCACTAACATACCCTTGTCTTCCTTTAGCATCGGTTTGAACACTTAGCATGGTCTTCATTTCACTAAATTTTGTCCATGCTACTGGCTTTATGAACCCATCAATAATTTGCAGGACAATTGGACACGTAGATTACCCAGCTGTATTTGCTCAGTGCTCACAAATGAAGCTACCCATTTTTTGTCAAATCAAGAGCTCCTGAATTATCACAACATCGCAGCAGTGGTTTTCAGATTTTGAACTCATGTATTAACTATAACATCTCTTGTTTGCCTGCCTTCAGTCTTGCTTCTATCACGCTGATGCTCTTTACAACCTAAGTCAACACACTATTAACCATTTGATTAATATATCATGTTTGACTTCCTGGTCCAACTTATTTCCTGTGCATCTGTGCATAGCTGCAATGCGGCATGCTGATTTCATGTGTGAAATAGGAACTTGATTGCATGCCTTTAGGATGAGCCAATATACCCGAAGAATACTTATGCTTGCATCAGCATGTCTTCTGCATTGCTTTAAAAATCTGTAAGAGCTCTAGAATGCAAGAAAACACAAACCAAGATGGCAGAAAGGACTGAATTTGCTTATCAAGGAAATGGGCAAGTCCTTCTAGTCCATTAGGGCCACAAGATGACCCCACATTCACGCTCATTGCAGCTGCGGCCTGTAATAGCCAGGAGAATTGTTTCTCAATGCTGTGTACCATAAATGTCTGAACCAATCTAATAATCTATCCACTTCATAAATGAAGATTCTATCCACCAAAGTCCTGCAAATAACAGGCTAATAACTCTTCACATATGTTCATAGGCCCTCTGATGCTGTGAAATCACAGTAAATTATAAAGCTTAAAATTTAATAGAGCAACAATGTTAGAAATGCCTTCACGGAACAAGTTTGGTGTAAGATGAGCATGGAGTTAGCTATGGGCATGGATGTTGGGATGGAGTTAAGCTTGAATGGATAGATGGGGCTTTGCATCATTGGCTCAGGAGGAATTCCATGCAGGAGCCCTCCCGATTATTCTTTGGGCGTCGTGTGGCATCTCTAAACATGCTAATCGCGTAGCGTCTCTAAACATACAAACCGTGATCACTGTAACACCGAAATGCTGAGATCGGAAGGATAAACACTTTACCTGCAAAGCCATGATAGTCGAATTGGTTATCCAGTTTGAGATAAGCATGCAGTTGCAGAAACATTACCGCCCACAGCTTGCCGGATTTTACAGTTTCCGCCCACTTCTGCGGATTTACCCAGCATGATGGAAATAGGGTAGCAGATTCTGTTGAGACTTAACAATGTGTTGCCACGTGGCAAATCTTACAATCCAGAATGGAAAGAGGGAAGCCCATTTCGTGGCAAATTTTACAGCCCGGCCCCGGTTGTCTGAATAAACACACGTCTAGCTAAGATATTAGACAAGATTTCAGTTCAAGGCTGAGCTTTATTGTTGGCCCAACACCATGCAAAAGGATCCATCTATCTAAGACTCTACAAGCAGGTGACCTGCCGCCAGTCGCGGGGCGCCATTGGTCCACACTTGTTCATCAAACAAAATGAAACGGCCCTGCAAGAATTCCTGTTTTGCTGGAAAAATGCCCTAAAAGATGGGTGTCCATACCAGTCGCGTAGCAAAATTTGCGAAACCAATATTTAAAAAGAAAAGAACATCTAATTCTATATTCTTGAACGTCTAGGTAAGCTAACTAAAGTGATTTGGAAGAAAAGGAACAAGTCAAGAAATTGCACATGGATTCAAGAATACGTTAAAAAGGAAAGGTGCTCCTAAGATGCAATTATTCACTAAAGGATTGACAAGTTAAAAAAAAAGGTGCTCCTAAGATGCAATTATTCACTAAAGGATTGACACCTTTAGCTAAGGGTCCAACAAAACTTCTAAAGTTGTGGGACTTTAGAGTACCCAATCTTGACCCTTACTTGCCTCCCCCTCCTATATAATTCAAGAAAACTAATGCCATTATAGCCTGCGCAATGGAGAAGGCCTTTTTTATTACGGTGTTTTTTGTGTTCCTCGTCCATCCTTTACAGGCAACACTCCCTATCTTTTGCAATAAATTATTGCATTACAAGTTTTGCCCCCCTCCACCTCCACCCACACGTTCTCCCCCACCGCCATCTCCACCTCCCCCATCTCCTCCACCTCCATCACCACCGCCTCCACGACCCTCCCTCCCGCCTCTTCACCACCACCACTCATCTCCCTCCGGGCCCACCACCACCGCTTCCAATGCAGACCTCCTCCTCACCGCCATCTCCACCCACCTCCACGACCTCCTCCTCACTCCCAATTCACCCATCTCCCTCCACCTCCATCACCACCGGCCTCCACATCCCTCCCTCCTCTTTCCCACCTCCTCCCCTCACCCTCACCACCACCATCGATTCTGATTGATTTTGATCGACGATCCTTGATCGACGATTTATTCGACTTCGACGACGACGATGATCTGATCGACGATCGATCCGGATGATACTGTTTATCGACGATCTTGACGACGATTTAACGATCGACGATCGACGATTGATCTTATTTCGACGACGATCGACGACTTTATTGACGATTTGTCGATCTTCGACGATTGTCGACTTCGACGATGACGATGACGACGACGCCGATGATGATTGACGGATGATTTTGATTGATCTTTGATGCCGATACGGATGACGATTGATTTTGATGATGACGATTGTCGACTTCGATGATCTGTCGATTGATGCGATTTACTGACGTGATGATTGATGATGATTTCGATGATGATGATCTTGATTTCGACTTTGATGATGATTGATACGATATTTTATGATTTTGATTTCGACGATTATGATTGTCGATTGATGATTTATCTTGATTATGATTTTATTGATAAGATTTTATTGATGATGATTTTATTGATGATGATTGATTATGGATTGAAAAAAAAGACGGACGATGATTTCGACGATGATTTTTTATGGATTTCGGATGATTGTTGATGACGGATGATGTTGATGATCTTTGATGCCGATATTTTCGAGGATGATGTCGATTGACGATTGATTATGGATTGTTTTATTTTTTTCGACGATGATTGGATTTTTGATTGATATGGATGACGACGTTAGATTTTTGATAAAAAGGATTGGATGATTTTCGACGAGAGGATGCCGGATTTCGATGACGGATCTTGACGATGATTTTATTGATTCGAGATGATGATTGATCTGGATTTTGATGATGATGATTGATCTTTATCGACGATGACGGATGCTGATTTGATTGATCTTTATGGATGATGATTTATGATTTTGATTTTGAAAAAAGATGATGATTTTGAAAGAGGAGATGCCGATTTGATGAAAGATGATGATATTTTGATGATTGAGGATGATTTATGGATGATGCTGGATTGATCTTGATTGATCTTTGATGAAAAAAAAAAAAGATGATGATGATGATGATTTGATTGACGATGACAGGATGCCGATGATGATGATTTCGACGATGATGATGATTTTATGATTTCGATTGATTTTTTCGATGATGATGATGATGAGGATTGATTTCGATGATGATGATGATGATTGACCCGGATGCCGATGATTTATGATTGATGATGATGTTGATGGATGATTATGATTGATTATTTATTGATTTATTTTTGATGATGATTGATTTTTGATGATGCCGATGCTTTTTGATGGATGCTGGATTGATTGACGATGGATGAACGGATTTCGATTTTATTGATCTTTATGATTTTCGCGGATGATGATTATGGATTGACGGATTTTGATGATGATGATTGAGATTTTTCGGTTTATGTCGAGGATGATGATTTTGATGCCGATGTTTTGATTTTTTCGACGATGATGATTGATGATGTTGATTGTCTTGATTGTTTTTTCGATTTATTTATTGATGATGATGATTTGATTATTGGATGTTTTTGATGATGACATTTATTTGATTTCTCCGCTTCTAATCTCTCCTCCACCACCACCTCATCACCCCCACCACCCTCTCTCCTCCACCTCCATCTCCACTCACCTCCATCACTACCTCACTCACCCTCTCCTCCACCTCCATCTCCTCCTCCACCTTTCCCCCCCACCTCCTTTCCACCTCCGGCCACCCCTGCTGCTACCACCACCACCTCTCCTCCTCCACCTTCTCCTAGACCTCCTTTCACCTCCTACTCCACTCATCCCTACTCAATTCCTCTATCTCTCAGCTGGCCACTTTCTCCCCACCTCCCATCTCCGCTTTCCACTATCCCCCTAATTCTCTTATCTCCGCCTCCGCTTATCTCCTCCGCTTCCATCCCTAATTCACTCACCTTTCATGCACTAATTGGCCACTATCCCTAATTTCTAATTTTCACTACTCACTCTATCTCCACATGCATTCTCTTCCACTCCTCCATCTCCGCTTCTCCTATTTCTCAGCCACCTTTCTTTCCTCCCACTTCCTCATTCACTTTTCTCCGCCACTCACTATCACTTCCACTCCATCTCACGCACTCACCTCCGCTTCTGCACTCATCTCCTCCACCTCCCTCCCCACCTCCTCCATCACTCACCTCCTCCCTCTCTCCACCACCATCACCACCACTCACCTCACTGGCTTCCCACCATCTCCCCCACTCACTCATCCCCACCTCCTCCCATCACTCACCTCACTCTCCATCTCCACCCTCTCCTCCACCTCCCCATCACCTCACCACCTACCTCATCACCCCCACTCCACCCTCCCTCCTCCACCTCCATCTCCACCTCCTCCTCACCACCCTCCCTCCCACCTCCATCTCCACCACCCTCCATCACCACACTCTCACCACCTCCCTCCACCTCCATCTCCTCCTCCACCTTCCCCCCCACCCTCCTCTTCACCTCCACCTCACCATCACTCACTCAGCCTCCCCCTCTCCTCCTCCACCTTCTCCCCACCTCCTTTTCACTTCCACCACCATCCCTCCAGCACCCTCCCTCCTCCCTCCCTCCACCTTCCCTCCCTCCTCACCATCTCCCTCCCACCCCTTCTCACTTCCACCTCACCATCCCCCTCTCCACCTCCATCTCCTCCTCCCACCTTTTCCCCCCTACCGGGGCCATCTCCCTCCCACCCCTTCTCACCTCACCACCTCCATCCCTCCTCCACCTCTCTCCATCCCCACCACCAATGCACCCACCCCTCCTCCTCCCTCCCTCTCCATCTCCCTCCACCCCCTTCACCTCCACCTCCATCCCCACCTCCACCACCTTTCTCCATCCCCACCGGCCACCACCACCTCCTCCTCCTCCCCTCCCCCACCACCACCCATCACCCCCCACCTCCACCCCTTCTCACCACCCCCTCCTCCCCTCCTCCCTCTCCACCACCACCATCACCCTCACCTCCACCCCTCCACTCCACCTCCCTCCACCTCCATCCCCACCTCCCAACTCTCTACCCACTCTTAATCACTGGGGCTTTCACCTCCCTCTCCACCCTCCCCACCACCAGCCATCACCCCCCCACCTCACTAACTCAGTCCACCCCACCTCCACCTCCATCCCTCACTTCACCTCCCACTTCCCTCATCATGTGCCACAGATGCTACTCATCTTGGTCCCCAGATGCCTCCATTTTAAAAAGAATCACAGGATTAAAGCACTCCAAAGCCCAAATTTTGAGCAACCTCAGAATTGCAAAAGTGATCCTGATCCACCAGCAAGCTTCATTGTCTCATGCCCACAGAACAGAATCAATGCTCTAGCCACAGTTGTTCTCTGCTTCAATCTCGAACGTGCAGCACTGGGAAACAATCTTAAACTTTATGTATGTTAGCATTTCATCTAAGTTTTTCTGTGAACGTGAGCATCACACTCCCTTCGCTTTTTATGTCCCAATGTGATAACACATACATATATTTCTCCTTTGCTACCACATGTTCTCATGGAGGACAATTCCCACATACAAAAAAAGACATATCACTGCACAGTCATAATGAGTCTAAAGATTCAACATAGTTCAAAACGGTTTGTTGAACATCTCTCTACAGTTAGATCATACATGAAGAAGCCTATATTTGAGGATCAAAATCAAACTAACACTCTCCCATCCTGCCTGCTTCTATCCCTTTTATTATACCTGCCCCACCTCAGCATTAACCCCTTGTGCCTTTTATAGCGCATCTGCTGTGTCTAGTATCATTTTCTAATCAATGACCAAGGATTTTAGAAATCCCAAGGGAAATAGTTTGCATTTTATTTCTCTCAGAGATGCCACAGGAGTGGGGAGTTGCCAATGCCGCACAAATGTTTTATCCAAATTTGACTTTGAACTTCTGCATCGTGACATGTTTTAACAAATGCATAGTATAATATATGTTGTTATACTAGAGACATACAGCATGAATGATTTTGATTTTAGGGTATGGAACTGGTCTCATTTTTAAACTTTATTTGTTATGCTTGTGTTGCAACTTGTTTATTAGCAAGTTTGCCTATCCCTCCTACAACAATTCCTAATTCTAGCCTATCCATGTGACCATAAACATGAGCATGATTCATTCTCGGGATTTTTTTTTACGGTTTCTTTGAAGAGGGCATAGAAGGTTTTTAAGACAATCTTCCCAAATGAATTATTGCATAAATTAAACTTGCCACTTAGCAAAAGGATATGGACAAAGAAATAAACAATCCATGGTTGACTAGATAGAAAGAATGTTGCACATCTTAGGAACAAAACTAAAACTTATATGTAATCGTCCAGTGAAACATGGTGCAATGATGGACTTATTACGAGCTTTGTTAATCTTAACGTTATATATTCGACCATTGAATTTAATTCTTCCTTGGCATCTTTACTTTTATTACTTAGTTCAGTTCTCTTAACAGTCTAGTCTTCTAGAGGCACGTTATATTCTTGTACAACATATATCCCATCATCACTAGTATTCTTATTTAGTATTTGAGTTGAGCTTGCTAGATTGTCTCCATCTTTCAAAAATTATCCCATTTGCTCACTCTTTGATGCCACCATGCAAGCCATGAGTCTAGGGAGCTTATGTCATGGCTAAACGTTTTCAGACCTCTAGTTCATAGCATTTTGAAAAGCTCCTTCAGCTTCCTCTGTAGACCTAATTGATCTCCGTGGATGTTCAAAATCCCGTCCCTTCGTCTGTTTGTCGTCCATCCGCCCGTCCGTCCATCTGTTTGTCTGTCTGTCTGTGTATCTATTGAGGCATGACCCCCAATGAGATTGATAATCAGCCATTGTTGACCATTGAATATAACTTGGATTGCAATCCAATTAGCTTGTATTTCATCTTTTATAAATCCTCTGAACTCATTTGAAGTTTTTAACACCATGACTCTTGTTTAACTTTTTTCAAAACTTTATTTGAGATTATATATATTCTATTATCATATCATATTTTACTATTTTTATATCATATTTTACTGTTGTCAAAGAGCAACGATGATGGAATAACTAAGAATGCTAGCTAATAGTTGAAGTATAATGTGGAGATATTAAAAAGAACTTGAAAAAGAATTGAAACATACCTCATAGACATCCCAAAATAAAATAGACCACCTTATAGTACATTTCACATAGTCAATCAATATATGAACCCTCTAAAGCTCCTCGTCGATGCATTCTATTCACAAGTTCCACACCAGAACCTGGTCATATTGTACACATTTTAAACATGTAACACATTCCTGCTTTTTTACTAAATGGAGACTTAAAATCACAAAAGAATTGATATTTCTTATGTTGTTTCAAGTATATGTTGTTGGCTTCTAGTTTATGAAGTATTATTTTTCATTCATGTATCCTATATTAGCATGAACAGATGACATGGTACAACAAAAAAACAAATAGTATATTATTGTGGTATATATTCACTATTGTATCCTATATTAGCATGAGCAGATGATATGGTACAACCAGAAAATAAGTAGTACATTTTTATAATTATATTTCTCTTTTGTATTCATGTCGAAAAAAAATATTTGAGGTGCAAATACTGTACCTCAAGGCACGCGATAACAAGTTGAGATTATCGCCATCGCGACCTTTTCTACCATGAATACACGATACATCGAGCAAGCTATGCACAAAAGAATATAAAACCACAGTTGAGATAAGAAGAATCGCCATGACGATTAATATAAGGCGAAAGAGTATTTTATTATAATAAACTATACATTTCTTATGCTAGGGTCTAAGCATGGAACTGGGGTACAGCCTCGCGTCCGCCAAGCACCCCACCAGCATAGCACCCATATGTCTTTTTAGTGAAGTTTTGAGGGAATCGTGTTACGCGTCATCAAAGAAAATGAAGTCTGCCTCAAATTTTCGATGCAGGGAATGGCAGGGCAATGATGGCTCGGGCTTGAATGATGTGCAATGGCAGACCAATGCATGAGTCTAGTGGCCGTCCTAAACCAAAAGTAATACACCTGCCTGCATGAGGTATGCTCCCATTTCCGCCACTTGAATTTTTTTTCTGTGGTAGCGTTGTAAAGCTTCGTGGATCTCATGCTTGGTTAGAGGTCAATGATTTATATGGTCTAACATGCTGCATGCCCACCGTCTAGGGACTGTGGTATATAAATTCTCCTTCAATGCTTTAAGAAAATCTTTCGTTCTTTAATTTGAAAGATGAAATTGTATCTAGGAAGTCCAAGAACTACAGTGTGTGAGTTTTGAAACCATTGCATCTTGTATTTCTATTTCATTCTTTTTTCTTCCCATCTTTATGAAGCTTTGTTGATTATGTGCTTTTGTCTTACTAATTAAAGACAATGAGCTCTACTTTTTTAGGCAAATTGTTTGGTTTATCCTAACATATATAAGGCAGTCTCATTTTTTGTTTGAGAAATTAATATTTCTTTGAGCAGCCCTGGTATCGACACCTGTATATTGTATATGGAACCTAAAACTAAAATGACCAGAAACAAAACTCCTCACCCTGCTTCTTTGCTATGCAAGCAACTGCTTTGATTACATGCTTCTTCAAGGGCTTCTTCAAACAAGCATACACTCCGACCCTTTGGTGCATGTATCAACTCGGCTTCACAGCCGCGAAGAGACATAGAAAATGTAAGACTAAATGACCAAAGATAAGATTCAAGCTTTGGTACTTTCATCAGAACCCATTCATAACCCATGAGCAAATGGTCTCTACTGCCATGTTTCTGGCCCCTAGCTCTAGCCTTTCTATCCGGTAAAATAGTTTAGGATTTCCCAAAATTTCTGCTTAGTTTTTGCAATTTCCACCTCGTGACCTCCTCGCCATGCATCATACTACAGCCAGACTACCAATTGAATTTGATCCTCAAAATTTTCTTAACCCGCCCCACAAAAGATCCCTCTAAGTTCGCAAATTCAAGCAACAAAGACTAAATTGTGAATCGGGATGCATTCCAAAGACAGCATTGAATTAGAATTAGAAGCAAGAGCAGTAAGGAAGAAGCGTAAGAAGAATAAGAAGTTTCTGATTGAAGAGATATGCTGCCGCGAAATGGTTGCATGCGGTAAGCACTCACTTGGGGACCTAACAGCCATGGCCAAAGAAAACAAAGCACTAATTACGTGATTTTGGCCTACTGTGCTCTTATCCCAGAAGCAAAAATTCCAGAGGATCACAAACCCCACCACAATTAAAATTGATAAAAAAAGGAACAACAAGTCGCGAAGTCCCAGCCCTACTCTTATAGCCACTACCAAGCCGCGAATGTAGAGGGCGGTGGGCAACGGGCTTGATACCGATTTATGGGGGTGCGATCTCTAAAGTAAAAATGAAGAAAATAAGCAACAAACTCAAGTAATCTCCTTTTGTATGTCGTTGAAAATACTCTCACCAAATCACCCATCATAATAGACCCTCAATGCACCAAATATTGAGAGCATTTGCAAAAATATTTCCGATGAGCCAAGAGCTTTGTGGACGCTTTGGTTTTGATCCCTTTTTTGGTTTTATAATTTCATGAAGGTCGCTATACCGGTTTTGCGTAGAATTCGCACATGCTCAACTCGAAAATATCACATGCCTTACTTTGCCACGTAACCCCAAACTATTACTCCTTCTAACTCCATGGTTTCAAGATTTCATCTCACGTACTAATTTAACCACCATCGCCTCAACCTTCGCGTCACTTCAAGTTATCGTGATAGTGTCTTAATCATTTTTTCTGCTTCAATGTTTCTAAACTATCCTGGATTTCTTCGCTTCTAAGTGGAAGCGACTTCGCTTCATTGTCTAGTTATAAACCTTACCCAAAAAAGGGATAATAGAGAGTAGCATGTCGCTCTCTATGGTTGATTCAAGGTCATCCACATTGGTCTCCAAGAGCATGACCTGCAATTACGACAAGCATAATTGCCCAAGCCCAGAATATCGCCATTTGCTAATCGGCCATAAACTTAAACATGGCATACTCTTCCGCCTATCTTGGCCACAACACAAACAACATAATAATGTTTTAGATAATTCTCCCGACTATGCAAACTTCTTCCTCAATTGGCACCACTACCGCCACCAATAATTAGTATTGTGGAAACGCTAGTCATGCCAACGATAGTTTAACATAGCAAACATTAATTTAAATTTATTTAATTAACTTCACCATTTTTACAATGTGGCTTAAATTAGAACAAAGTTCACCGTCCAAACATACCACAAACTAAGAAGTGAGCCACCGGGTTCAAACCCATCATTCCATTGTTGTACGACATGATTGTAAAAAGGCATCCTATAGTCGTTATGGTCAAGATCCTTCCTCATTTTAAGCAAGTAATCGGGACATTGTGGCAAAGTGCGTGTTCAACTCGTGATGTTCTAACATCGCATAGATTGTCGCGTGAAGAACGCTGCGCTACCGAGCAGGTCACCAGCGATAAGCTCTTTGTATTGAAGCTAATTATATTTATCATGGTAGCAAGCATAGTAGCTAATCTCAGTCGAAAAATAGAATGCTTTGCGATAGAATACCCATGTTTAATGTAATGCGTTCATCTACCATCACAACAGGAGAGAAAGGTCATTTAGCTTTATCGCCTCAGAATGACACCGTCATCCATTAATGTTCACCGACGCGGATACGTGACATCGCCGCTAGAGACATGTCGCGATAGCGACGCTGGCCGTGACATGCATCGAGCAATAATGCACGCGACATATAATGCGACAACACGCGACATAGACGCCGTGACGCGACGATATCGCATCGCCGCGTTCCACGGTACCATTTATAACAACTACGGAATAAAAATCCATGTGGAATATATATCCACGTAATAAAAATTCCACGCGGTGATAAAGAAAGCCACGGTAAAATCCATCGCAAAGCCACGCTGCGACACTCCACGGTAATTAGTTTACACGCAAATTCCACGCATATGTTGCATGCGACGTTATGTAAAACTAATGGTGATGAAAACCACGGTAAAATCCACGCGTAATAAAAATCAATCCACGGTATACACGCCGTGATGTGACGCCCTCAGAAAACAACAAAATAAAAATAAAAATAAAAATGTTTCATTGTGACAATTACGCTAAATATTGCTTAGATAATTATTACAATATGATGTACGAGGCAGCGGGCATGTCACCTTTTTTTTAATCCAAATCGCGGTATCAGATTTATATTTTTATCAATCACAAAGACTCGCTAATGTGAGTATCCACCCTTTAGCCTAGAGCTAATCACGATTCGCGGAGTAGTCATCCGAGTAAGTAGTTTGAGGGACCCTCCTCGATCGATGGCTCCACCATAGTTCGGACGCCCTCATCGAATCTCACCAAGATCCTCGGGCTGTATTGGTTCATCTCTCCACTGGGCTCATAAAACCAAAGAATATGGCATTAATGTGAAGTTCATAGAATTATAATAATTACATACAACGCGACATTGCACCTGATGTGGATAGTTCCTCTTCGTGATAACTCTGGATATAGATAAACAAATTCCACGCTCCGCGGGCTATTTTGTAATGCGTTCCTTGCTGTGGTTCCCGCATAGATAGGTCTATGACAATATGACGAAAGTATTAGCTAATGACATTTAAAGTTCTTATTAAAATTAATGTGAACTAATATAGCTCTTATGAATCTATGCAAAACCCTTTCCGACCGTTTGAGTCTAAATGAAACGGAGTTCGGCCCATCTCCCAGCTGTTTGTCAACCGAGCTCTATGTTTCGTTTCCGATCCTTTGCACGCTCAATGCGTAACTGATTGCAAGATGATCCATGAAAATGGACGTATGCTCTTTCTTGGATTTTTGTCTCTTTCTCACATTTTCTCGCTATATGCCATTTCTTGCCAAATTTTTGTGAGAAAAGCAGTCCTTCACTCAAGCCAATTACCGGGTAAATCCATTGTCGCTTGTAGAGGGGTAGCTTTGAGGTGATTCTCAACGCCGTAAGATACATTTTTGATTACCATTTCTCATATATTCATGAAGCCCGATCCCGCCTCTTATTCCATCCTCTTCTATGGAGACGAAAAATTTTTGCAATTATCAGAATCATCTAGACTACTCATGGGATGCAGAGGTTCAGCATCCGATCTCTCCGGAATTGGGCTGATTACCCATCAAGTTTTTCCTGAAGATCTCTTCATATCGTGTATATTCCTTTATCCCTAAAGTACGGAGAGTTTGAGGTCTAAATTACCAATTCGTTGGAAGAATCTTGGTTCCAGCTCGCCTAGAATATTTAGAGTACATTGTGATTGGACTGATTACAAATTTCTATTGAAGTTTACTCTCAGTTGGATACACAGTAAATCTTTGGTCACTGTGAAGATCAATAAATTTGAATCACTTCAATCAAGATCCTGTTTCAATGGCATTCTGCGCAAATTGACTTTTAAGCTAAATTTCTTTCTCTAATGGTCTCTCTCCCCTGCTTTCCTTTTTCCCTCAGGTTCAATTTTCTCAGATGCCCCTTTGTTGTTTCCATCCTCAACTTTTACTTAATGGTTTCTGGATTATTCACAAACCCTCAAAATTTAGCCTTTCTTTCACGCTTTGCCTTCCTTCCCCGCCTTCCTATAGAGCCTCCTCGGCTCTTCGTAATCCGAAATCATTTCAAGATAATCCCCAAGATACCATCCTTTTGGTAATTTTAAGGCCTCTCAGTTTCCTCAAATGGACTCCAATTTCCCATCAAGTTCCTTTCGACAATCTCTCTCAATATCCCCGACACAGAGGAATTCTTCATCCAATTAACCCAAACACTCGTTCCCTTTCCATATGGAGTTTCCCCGAGAAGACACACTAAATAAGTGCTTTTGACGATGAATTGATGCTAGACTTCAAAGGATCAAAACCACCATTCAAGAAAGGAAGATGAATCTTTACAATGGTATTTCTTTAAATCTTCCCCGTTGTTCATTCCAAAATGGATGCTTTGTCGAAATCACGTTATTGTTAAAGTTCAAATGTGGGATTAAACTTGATAAGCTTTGGCCTTTCTCTCCTTAACTCTAAATAAAGGGATCTTTTAATTCGTTTATCAAGCAAATTCTTCATACATTATGATCGAATGTGGCAACGCCTGTGACGCCTAATTCTTCTTTTCCTTAACCATGGCCCTCTCACTTTGAGACTTCCTAACCGACTTCTTTGAAATGGCATCCTAAGCCTCGACATCGACCAAAATGAACAATCTCGTATTGCCTCAACTTCTATGGGTTTTGGTCTCAATCCTATATATTGGGATGAAGATTGCTTCAAGGTCCTATTTAATTCCATTGGGTACTTACATTTCTACAGTATCACTTCCTCTCCAGAATTCCAAGAGCTTTGTCCAATCGATCTGTCCAAAGAAATACCTCTTTCCATCCCGCTCATAGACTTTGAGTAGAATCTTCTTTAGCTTTAAGATGGTCCGACTGTTTTCCCAATGCCAAAATGTCTCCATAGACACTTTGGTACTGGGACAAGTCAATTGTCAACATCACCCTACTGCTAATGAAAATACTAAAGTCTCAAGGATATCATTGATCAATCGTAAAGAAGATATATCTATGAAAATCAGGAAGAAAGTAAACTCTTTTCATACTCAGCTTAAAATGAGCAATTCAAATGGACTGTGTAAGGTTAATGGCAGCCTACAAGAGGATTCAAACAAAGACAAGACGAGAACAGCATGAAAGACAAAGGTGAAATGGATGAGCATCAATTGTCGAAAAGAAACAATGGTATAACAATTGAGAACCTAAGGTCTCGGGTCAAAGGAAATATCTCATGTTTCCAATATCGCCCATTGTGATGTTTTAAGCATTACCTTAGACAACATCATTAAGGAGGCTAAAATCAACAAAGGTCGTGTTGCTCTTTAAAGTCTTTATGACTACCCTATCGCTAAATAAAAGCAAGAATGGGTCATTAATGATAAAATCTCAAGGAAAAGCAAAATCGTGAATTCCCTTCCAAAGAATTCACAAAATACATCACCAGCATAGCTCTACATCAAAGTATCTTGGTTTCAAATAACTCAAGTTACCTCTATGGTCACATCAGAATCTATTTTGACTAATCCGATTAGTCAACCATCAAGTCTTGACTGTGATTCCTCTCAACAAGAGGGGTCCACCAGCAAATCAAATGCCAAAATGCATTCCGTGTATTATCCACTCCAACAATAATTTGGATTTTGAGTTAGATAAGAGTAAGGGATGGCTCCCACAACCATACACATCCTTCCTTCAACTCCAAACATTTCTCTTACCGAGAATCTCCACATCCCATCACTCTGACTTCTTTTGCCATCTCTCATTGACCTAATTCCCATTTGTAGAAGACTCTATTAGTCCTCCAAGAATATCCAAAGAAGATTGCGTGACCAAATTTTAGCTTCACTTCATTTTGAAATGCTTCCATGAGGAGTTTGGCTAAGCAATGGTTCTCAAGATAAGGATATAAATGAGGTACATGATTTACTTTGTTCCCGACTCAGAAGACAAAATTGAAGAGCAAAAAGGAGCTTCAAGAAATCAAGTCTAAGGCAAGTACCGTGATTCCTCAAGCCCTTTAAATACTCTTAATAATAATTTAAGGTTTCAGCTTTTATCCGGTGGTTGCCTGATTTTAGTGATGCGAGGATTATGGCTCTGGAGTAAAGAAAATCAGAAAGGAAGAATACCTTATGGAAAAACAATAGCCACCATTCCCTCGAGATCAAACAGCCTTTCAAAAAATATGCAAAAAAAAAGGAATAACTCTAGGAAAGGTCTCTATCCGGCCATGAATAAAACCCCGCCAAAATACTAGAAGTAAGAAGAAATCCAAAAATACAATATCTAATTCTTCTTCCCGATTTTATTCTCCTTTTGATGAAGATCCTTTCCTCGAATCTAAGAGGTATCAGGCCCTCTTTAAAAGAAGACGTATATTGCAATGATTAGACTTTTATAATGTCGGAGTTGTTCTCCTTCAGAGATTGCTTCCCTCTCAAGAATTTGGGAGATTGATTTATCCCTTCCATCCGGATTGATCTCGAAAGGTGCAAGTGGGGTCCCAAATCACCGGAAGAACAACCTCAATCATATTTTTCTTCCTAATAGTCCTCTAAAGCCCGGGTAAGCAGCTTATTCTCTTGTTCCAATTCCATCTTGGTACTATTAATGCCCTACTACTCCTACAAGGATAGTCTCAAATTAATCAATGGGCCGAAGCCTCAAAATATTGGATTAACCCTGGATCATCAGTGGTGGACTTCAATAATATTCCTCTTGGGATCTTAAGTCAATTCAAGATTACTATGACCGAGTTG
This sequence comes from Isoetes taiwanensis, assembly GCA_021234155.1. Classification (NCBI taxonomy): domain Eukaryota; kingdom Viridiplantae; phylum Streptophyta; class Lycopodiopsida; order Isoetales; family Isoetaceae; genus Isoetes; species Isoetes taiwanensis. Next base: position 2,214,317 of record JAJEKV010000048.1, read on the forward strand.
AGAAACAGAATCAGATTCTCTGCCCCATAATGGCTTGATCATATCCCCTCTTTCCCAGCCTTAGTACTTGGATCTGTCAAGCAAAAGGGCAAGGATGTGGTCTTCAGATTGGATAGACTCTGTATCTAATCCCTCCTCAGCCTTTTGGGATACAATAGGTTATAGACTGATGAAGGTACTTCTATCTCTGATCACCGCTTTCATACCCTCATATCACCAAAATTGCAGATGTAAGGCCACCAAGTTTAACTCCCTCTTCCGATAATGAGGATTTCTACCAATTTATTACCTTCTATGAGAGAATCTTTCCATCGCTGATGAACACTGGCCGATGATAATAGGAACTGAAGATCATGGGAATTATTTCTACTCCAAAATCAAAGCTATAAAAGCTCGATTAAGAGCTGGTCTAAATCTAGAAATCTCTTCTGGCAGTTAGAAGGAAAATCATCTTATGATGGTAATGAAAGACATCGATTCTTCTCCGTGAAGATCCTCTTAATCTCTAAATCTCTTACATAGGAGGAAATTCTAGAGAGAAAATCAAAAAAGTATTGGAGGAGATAGATAAGGATCTCGCCATCGATGCAAAATAAAATATACCAATGACATGGACTCCAGCTCCAAATTCTTTTTTAGGTGTACAAAAGTAGGGTCTGAGAAAATTCATTGTCGAGATCCAAGATGAGAAATGAAAGAAATAATTCTCATCTCGATATTTCCAATTATTTCGTGGATAAATATATGGATATTTTCAATACAAGCCAATTCCCCAAATAATATTGCAGAGGCTAATGACTTCCCGAACATTGTGAACAATATTCTTCCTTCACACCGAAATTATGGATGACTCTATTATCGCTCTTCCTTCTCAAAGTAGGAAATCTTGGCCACTCGGTCCTCCTTTAATAGAGGAAAACTCGGTCCTGATGGGGTTGGCTCGCTGAATTTTTATGTCACCTGGGACGCCCTCAAAATGACCTTACTTTAATGGTTCATGACTTCTGGAATAATGGTCTTTAATTTATAGCTAGTGGTTTTATCTCCTCGATTCCTAAAGTAGATCATCCAAACAAATTCCAAGATTGAGACCTATATCCTTTACAAATTCTACCTATAAGATGTGTGCTAAGATCATAGCTTTCAAGGATTAACTCCTTTCTCCAGAGGAATATCGCCCATAATCAATCAGCTTCTTGCCTAAGAGATACATCCTGATAATTATGTGGCGCACCCATGGGGTCTGCAGACCGAACAAGATTCCAACTGTAATTGTATCCTTCTCAAATTAGATTCTCTAAACGGCTTTTGACTCGCTGGAGCGGGACTTAAATTTCATATAATATGTCTAACTTGATTCCCTCGACAAGTTAATCAACCGATTATTGGATTGAATTCTGGAAGCCAAATCATTGCTCTAATCAATGAGTGCCTTCATTTCTTCCTTTCCTCGTGGTAAGGGGCAAGGTTGCCCTCCTCGGGTTCTATTTATTCCTCAAGTTGCTTCGATTTATAACAAAGGCTATCTCGTCACTTACCAAAGCCTCCTCGCCTCATAAAAGGTCTCAAGATGCCCAACCCAAATGATGAATTGACTATGCTTCAATATGTCGATGACACTTTCCTTCCTCCATGCCGACTGGCTAATATTGATTGTTCTTCTTAAAGTCATTAATCAATTCTCAAGAGCTTCCGTATCCGCCCCAACATCAAAAGTCTTATCATTGGTGATATCCCCGACTGTTAAAATTTTCTTGGCACATTGATGTGCTTCCCATGGCCAAGCTAACAAATTGTTGGGCATGCCCTTCATTGAATCATACACTTAAAGGCCTTTGGGAACCTATTTCAAGAACAGTATAATAGTTTCTAATAACTATGGCAACTACCTTCTCTTGTCGCGTAATCCATCATAGCCAACCTTGCCTGCAAGTTTCTCATGTTTATTTCTCTACCGCTTCTTATTGCACCTAATGTGTATCTCGAATTGGAGAAACTATATGAATTTTATCCGAAAGGTGGTCATTTAGTCAACTGAATTCTATCAGAGATCTAAGAGCTCGTGGTCTTGGCTGTAAAATCTCTTTTCCAAGCTCAATCTCTTGTGGAAGTTTGTTTGAAGGCTATTCATGGGAATCAACTCGCATATAAGTTTATTAGATAATCGATTACCGAAGCCATCCCTATGGTCATCCTTCCATCCAACATCTTCTTCCAAACCGCTTTTGTTCATTTGAAACCGCCCAAAGATTTCTCCTCTAATGGGCAATTTGATAAAAGCTCGGAATTCTATCTCCCTAATTTTCAGTTCATCTCACAAACTTCATGCTGATCAACCCATTTTCTGAATCCATTCTCGTCTGGAAAGCAAAATTCTACCCGCTCTGGCCATTCAACATCCAAAAATCTGCAAGAAATGGCAGGCAGTCGGGTTTATTTTATCGTAGATCTTTTCCGGAGGAAGGCCTATTTCTTGACTACTCTCAAAAATATCATCAAAGGAATTTCATCCGATAAAAAGGTCTATGCTTTATTGTTTTGATTTCTCTAATCCCGCCTCCAACTCGATAAAGGGACTCGGACTCTAAAAGGGAAAGATGATTACAAAAGTCAAATATGTTTATAATGCTTTCCTTTGATCCTATTAACGTAAAGCCACATGATTAATGGGGTATTAACTGTGATCAGCTTAAGACTCTATTTAATAATGTCTGGAACTCTTTCCGCCTCGCCAAAATTTCATACTTATTTGGCTGATTGCTAATGGTAGCTTAAATAATTTGTATAATTTTGTCCAAGAGAAATCCTGAATATCTCGCCAAATTGTCTATGGATGTAATGCTTGAAGATAAGGTGCCACATCTTTATTATTGTCCCAAGTTGAAATAGCTTCTCGGAATTCGATTACGTAAAATTTGGTATTGTGGAGAAATAATAATATTATTACCTTGTTCAAAATAATGAGAGCTTCATAACACCGTGAATTTAACGCTTCTTGGAATATTCGGAGTTTAAATCGTATTATTTGAAAGCAAAATTCTCCTTTGGTTAAAGATGATTTCCAATTTTGATTTTTGAAAACCATTGCAATCATTGCTGTATGAAATTTACTCAATCATGACAAGGAATCGAGAATTTTGGAGAATTTATGTTACTTAGATTTGTTTGCTTCAAATCAATGTTGTAGATTCTAATGCTTTTCATTCGATGATACTTAGAGTATCTTAACTTCCTTCGTGAGGGAGCTTCAAATTTGATGATGCTTCTCCTTTCTAAGAAAAGCTCCTAAAGATGTGATATGAAGAATGATACATTAAGGCCATCGATGAATCTTATCTCGCGAAGAAAATACAGGAGATATCCGAAAGAAAGTGAGGACCAAAGGCTTCTAACATTTGCGTAGAAGTAACTCGTATTCATTGTCTCGGTTCTTTCTAGGCAAATCATGTACTATTATGCTCAAAAGCGCTTCATCGTATATAGAATCAGACATAATCATGTAACGTCATGATCTTTTATGGATCTTCACGCTACTCTTTTGGAGGACAAAGATAAATTTCGACTCTTCTATACCAACAACCGGGTCCCGACCATTACCTATTTGGTTCCACTGACCTTCAATGCCTATTTCAACTCCATTTTCTTTGGCCGAATCATAATCCTAACTGCATTATCTTCTCCCGAGCATGATCCTACCTGCTTTAACTCCCGATCCAGATTATTTTTGGGTTAGATTATTATCCGTCACAGTGTGTTCACTACCTCAAGAAATTCTTTTTTTGATCTCAAAGATAAACTGATCTTCTTCGACTCATCTTTTGTATCTCGGATCATTTTGACTATTCCAGACTATCTACTTGTTACTTGTTGTTAAATGATGCAGGCTCATAGTTCCTAACATGAGTACCTAAATGATTATCTATGCCATTTTGCTTATTATGTGTTTTCCTATCAAACACATCTATGCTAAGTGTACTTGAGAGATTTTATAATTAATGATAAAACCGTTTTTGCTTTCAAAAAAAAAAAAAACCCTTTTAACTGCTTAGATGCATCTATTATCCGCTCAAAACCTTGAAAGGTAGAGAGTAGATTCATTGGCAAAAATTTTAACATAATCAGTTTTATGTTTAAGCCTAAGACTTGTATCATTACAACAAAATTCTTGTCAAAATTTATTCAAGAACCATGTTACTCATAAACTTTTACCAAATAATTTGATTATTTTATCTTTTTAAATCAAAAGACAAGCATACATTAATTAAAAACCTTTACATGTATGACCAGAACTGACCAATATCTCAAGTCTCCAAATAATAATTCTTTCATGTTAAAACATGTCATATTGTCAACAAATAAAATGTATATGTAACATTGCAGCAAGATTCTTCAAGAACCCAAGATAGTCCAGAAAACAAAAATACCGAGTATAGAGTAAAGAAACCTCACTCCGGGATCCACAAACACAAAACAAGTATAAGAATGGTTGTAAATGTAAGGAGTAACATGTAACTGAACGAAGTGTACAACAA